>CM060691.1:171603553-172203553 GCA_030686995.1 Artemisia argyi
AGTGTTAAATCTAGCAAAAGCATTATCAATTGATTCCTCTTCCGGAATCGTGAATTGCTTATATTGTTGAACAAGTAGATCTATCTTATTATCTTTGACTTGACTATTACCTTGGTGAGTTATTAGTAAAGAGTTCCAAATTTCTTTTGCGGTTTCACACATAAAGATCCTTTCGTACTCTTTACGTGGTAGCACATTATAAATAACCATTTTTGCTTCATTATTTTTAGCAAGTTTTCTTTTTAAATCATCATTTTGTTTTTCAAAATGTACGATTTCATCTTTCTTTGTTTCGGGGTTATTTTGAATAGGTAAAAAATCACCATTGGTAATAACATGTCAAAGATCTAGATCTTTTGACTTCACATAAGTTTTGAATCGATTTTTCCAATATAAAAATCCATCACTTTCAAATAGTGGCGGTCTTTGCATAAATTGCCCTTCTAAATATTTTTCAGATTCCATAGATCGTTACAAGTTTTAAAATACAATATATTTTAAAGATCTTGCTAGACGTGGCTCCTGATACCAATTGTGGAAAACTAGAAGGGGGGTTGAATAGTTTTACGTCCTTTTTAAATTTATTACCAAAATATTTTGTAGCTTATTAAAAACTTTCGATTCGATCTCAAGTGAATTCAAATGACAACCAATATAAGCAATTCTAATCTAATAATGAAAGTATTGAAATGTAATGAAGAAAAGATAGTGTAGGACCTTAGATATACCAACTTTATCACAAATATAGAAGATTAGAAGAAGAAAGATGGTGACTTGGTGACTTATATGTGATTCGTATATATATAGAGAGAGAGATGGAAATGAGAGCTTTTTATTCAAAGAAACCACACACAAATACACACACAAGCACACACCTCAAATGAGCCTTTGAGGTGTTTATATAGTTCTTAACATGAGATGCCCTATGGGCTTTCTATGGGCTTGGGCTTGGACTTGGTTACATGGTTGGATAACTAGGCATATGAAACATAGCATATAACATATTAGCTTGCCAAGTCCAAGGCCCAATGACTAAACTATTACTAATCTTAACAAACGACACAAAGTTACAATATGAGAATGACCATCTCTTCTATATAAATATTTTTAATGCTAACAATCTCCCCCTAAGGGGTGGTCATTCGAATGATGCTCCACGTGAGTGGGTCTTCCGTGTTCTTTGTCTTTAACTTTGTGTGTCGTTGTAGAATAGTCTTTAGTCTTTGTTCCTTCATGCTTTGTGATCTTTGATAACTGATTTTTCATCGTTCTTTGTTCCTTTGTGATGTGGAGTTATCTGCCTTTCGTCACTTCTGCGTCTGTGGTGGTTGTTTGCCATTCCAACATGCTCATACATCTTTGGACTTTGATATTCATAAGCACGTAGTTCCCTTTCTTTCACTTTGATCTTTAGTCTTTATACTTTGTAGATTCTTCTTTTTGGCGTTGAATCTTTCTTTGAACTTTGTGTTGTATAGATCTTTGAGGGAGCTTTCTTTAACTTCCAGATGTATGTATGAGCATGTGGAATCTGTCACCATGGAGATGAAGTGTCCCTGCATATAAACAGTTAGCAATAAAACATCCGGTACTTACAGATAAGAATTAGAGATCGTCAACAGCATAGTGTGAAGACTCCTTCTAACCCTTACCATGGCCGTTCCCATGTCAGATACTCTCGAGAGAGCTTACAAGACCTACTAAGTAGCTCAATGACTGGGCGAGTCGCTGGGGATCACTCCACGACTGTAGACCGTTTGAAACCACCGCGAACACTAAGTGTAACCCATAAAGAATTACCGAAGTGACCTGCTGTCAGGGCTGTTTGATGTTGACCCTGGCAGGAATTTCCATTCAATCACTGAGAATCACAAAAGTGAATCCTCTCATAAATGTTCTGGCAGATTGCTAAGATCTGCGTAGGACTCTAAAGTTTACATCTGGCGTCCTTAATGATGGACAGCCAGTGTAGAAATATCATGTGTTCCTATGAGATCTTTTGATGAATCTCGGGGCTCTAGACTCGATAAGTGCACATTTGGTTTCCTATGCGGAGATTAGGGAGAGGTCTCCTGCTTCAATATCAACCATCTCTAGTAGACAGGTCGATAGATTACGCCGGTTCCCCGTGAGAATGAAACAAGCTCTTTTAAGAGAACTTGAGTGGTTAAGAAGGTTTAGTGCAGTGCGTCACTGGGTCCATGACGTCTTTGTCGTCAATACCGGTGTCACCTTAGTAACAACCAGTAACATATGAATTGTACCCGGTGTCTGCCCTAAGGTTGAATATTTGGAGGGCTATTTCTTTTCACCTTTTTTCATAACTTTTCTTTTTAATTCTTCAACCCCTTCTTTCCCCTTTCTCATTTTCTCCTTTTTTCAATCATACCTAAGGACTTCTAATTCTAATCTATTGGATTTGTCCTTGGGTAGATCCCTCCTGCTCTGGCGGATCATAGGACGGTTTTTCCTAACCTTAGTCACCTTATAACTCCATGACTATCCTATCATTGCCATAAAACCATTCATTTGAAAGTCTCTCAAAGTGTTTATGATAATAAAACACATTGTTGACACTTTGAGAGTTTTGCATTTCTTTTGAAGGACTCCCCCTTCACATGTGCTCATGAATATTTTAGAAATTTGCACATGCATGAGGAGTTTGCACTTTTTGAATTGATCCACTTTCATTGAACATGACCGATTCGAGACACGCTTACATTACTAGTTAGACTAGCTTGAAGTTATTACCCGTCCTGGTCAAGTCCAAAGAAAGTATCTCGATACGGTACATTCTACTCAGACAAGCCCTATTCGAGACACGCTTACATCACTAGTTAGACTAGCTTGAAATTATTACCCGTCCAGGACAAGTCTTTTCGATTACTGACATTTTAAGCTTCGTCAATTCATTGGTACTTACTGAGTCGAGCTCTTTTGAGATTCAGTCACAATCTTTAAACATCTTTGATCACATTTTAATCATGTCTTCTCCCCCTCAAAAATAGCACATCGTGATATTTTTGATATCAATTGATTAATAAAAGGCTTTTGGAGAGAAAGACAGATTCTGCATGAATTTGGAACATTTTTCTTTTTATACTCCCCCTTAATGATAGCATATTTAAAATTTATTAAGGGTTTTGAGGGAGTTATCTTGAGCACAAATTTTGAGAGATTTTGAGAAATCTTTTGAACAATCTTGAAAAAGTGCTCAAGAATTTTGTTGGAAAACGAGTTTATGCTTGAAATCTTTTTCGTTTGTTTAGACTCGAACTTTTTGAAAAAGAGTTCGTCATTGAATGTACGAGTCCTTGATTTGAAAATAATCAGAAGTCATCGTTGAAGTCCGGGTTTCGTACTGAAGTATACGAAAGCCATAGGGAAGAAAATTTTGAGAAACGACATGTTTTAGGAAAACATAAAAAAGAACTCCCGCTCAAGCATCTGTACATATCCGTATCATTGTTGAATGACATTTCTAGAAACGTACAGAATATTGATTTATACGAGAGACATGTCGTAAGAAGAATATTTTTGGATTTTTTGATTTTATATTGTTTTTGTATTTTTGAAAATTTTATATTTTTGTGTTTTGTTTTTGTTGGTTTTTCAAATTTTGTATTTTGTTTTTTTCAAAAAATATTTACAGCGAAGCGGTGTTGAAAACTTTTTCAAGAAGATTCGAGAAGACGTTCTAGCTCCTCAGGAGTTAGGCTTCGCATGCCAATTCGTCGAACTAAATAGTCAAACCGTTCTTTTGGAAGGGCTTTAGTAAATAGATCGGCGAGTTGATAATTAGTCTTAACGAAAAATAATTCAACAATACCCTCTTCCACGTGTTCTTTGATGAAATGGTAGCGGACTTTGATATGCTTCGTCTTAGAGTGATGTACGGGATTGCACGAGATGGCTATGGCACTTTTTGAGTCACAATACATAGGTATTTGGTCAAAAGTAAAGCCATAATCTGTGAGCTGTGTCCGCATCCAAAGAACTTGGGCACAACACGCAGATAGAGACACATACTCGGCTTTGGCGGTTGATAGCGCAGTACAATCCTGTTTCTTTGAAGACCAGCTTACTAGCTTTTCACCCAAAAATTGTGCTCCTCCTGATGTACTCTTTGCTGTAACTTGATCACCGGCATGGTCTGCATCTGAAAATGCTGTTAGTTTAAACTCCGAATCTTTCGGATACCAAAGTCCCATATTGATGGTGCTTCGTAGGTACCGAAAGATCCGTTTAACCTCTTTGAGGTGAAGTTCGGTAGGCTTTGCCTGAAACCGTGCTAACAAACAAACAGCAAATTGAATATCGGGTCGACTAGCAGTTAGGTACATGAGAGAACCGATCATGCTTCGATATTTCTTCGGATCGATAGGTTTCCCAAACAAATCAGCACCTATTTTTGGTGAAGTGACCATTGGTGTACCAACAGAATCACAATTTTCCATTCCATGTTTTTTCAAAATCTCTATAGTATATTTAGCTTGATTGATAAAAATACCACGAGGGGATTGATGGATTTGTAAGCCAAGAAAGAATTTTAGTTCCCCCATCATGGACATTTCAAATTTACTTTTCATGAGATTTTCAAAATGTTTTGAATGGTTAGGATTGGTTGATCCAAAAATAATGTCGTCCACGTAAATTTGAACGATCAAGATGTCATCTTTGAACTTTTTGATAAACAAGGTGTCATCAACCGTTCCTTTTGTGAAATTGTTTTTAAGCAAGAAAGATGATAGTTCGTCATACCACGCTCTTGGAGCTTGTTTTAGACCATAAATTGCTTTTTTAAGCTTGTAGACGTAGTCTGGATGTTCCTTATCAACGAATCCTTCTGGCTGACTCACATACACTTCTTCTTTCAGAGTTCCATTCAAGAATGCTGTCTTAATGTCCATCTGATAGACTGTGATGTTTTTGTGAGCTGCATAGGCTAAGAAAATCCGGACTGCTTCAAGTCTAGCTACGGGCGCGAATGATTCTTCGAAATCTATCCCTTCTTCTTGTGGATAACCTTTAGCCACGAGACGAGCTTTGTTGCGAATTACAGTCATTTCCTCATCCAGTTTGTTCTTCCACAACCACTTGAGATCAAGAACTCGTTTATCAAGTGGTCGTTCAACAAGTTCCCAACTATCATGTAACAGGTATTGAAGAAATTCCTCCTGCATCGCTTCAATCCATGGGTTTTCTGCCATTGCTTCCCGAATGTTCTTAGGTACTTTGGTGCTTATTGAGCAAATGTAAATGCACAATTCGAGATCGGTGGCAAGTTGTCTCCTCGTCTGAACTGGCATTGAAGGATCACCAATAACATGTACTAACGGATGGTCTTTTGTCCATTGAAACGTAGAAGGGTACCTTGGGTGTAACGAATGTGTGTTAGATGGTTCTTGTAACCTTGAAGAAGATTCAGCAGAGTCTGATGCAAACGGGTTTTCAAATACTTCTTCTCCTTCTTCTAACGCAACATCGTTTGAATTATTTGTTGGTTCTTCTTGAAAATTTGTGTTTTGATTTTGCTCATCAACTCTTGGTAGTTCAGTTTCAAGTACTGGAGTGGCTTGAGTAGATGTAGATGATGTTGAGGTAGTTGGTGCTTCAGCTTCGATTGTTGTAGATGCATCTTGTGATGGTGGTGGTGGTTGATGGTTTTGAGCGGGTGCAGCGGAATGTTGTTGAGATGCATTTGTCGAAGTTCCACCATAGTATTCATCAAACATTAACTCAAAGAAATTTTGCAATTCTTGTTCTGAAGGTTTATCCGTGTTTGTTGACTGAGCTCCTTGAGGCACGAGTCCTGAACTTATGTGTCCAGAAGTCTGCTGGTTTAGAGCGGGTCCTAATCCGTTTTGATTAGAAGCCATCGGATTAAGCGCGGGTTCTAGAGCGTATCTCTCAGAAGCCATTTGTGAAATCTCGTTAAACTTCACATTCATCGTCTCCATTATCTTTTTCGTTCTTCTATTATACACCCTGAATGCCCTCGAGTTTTCTGAATATCCAATGAAGATTCCAATATCACCCTTAGCTTTTAACTTTCCTAGATCTTCTCTATCATTCGTCGGATAGCACAAAGCGCCAAATACGTGAAGATAAGAGATGTCAGGTTTACGGTTGTTCACTAGCTCATATGGGGTTTTATTGAATCTCGGATGGACTAGGGATCGGTTTTGAGTAAAACAAGCAGTGGCTACAACATCAGCCCATAAGAATAGTGGTGCACTAGAAAAAATCAGCATTGTGCGAGCAGCTTCCACAAGAGTTCGGTTTCTTCTTTCAACTACCCCATTCTGCTGTGGAGTTCTAACAACTGATGTTTGGTGTGTAATTCCAACATCTTCAAGGTAAGTTCTTAACTCCTGGTTTGTAAATTCTGTGCCATTGTCTGTTCTTATAATCCTTACTGGAGCTTGAAGTAGAACTTGAATACGCTTCAGAAAGGTGATGATGATGCCTGGTACTTCGTCTTTTGATCTCAAAAACTTTACCCATGTATATCTTGAATAATCATCAACAATAACAAGAATATACTTCTTCCCATTAATGTTTTCAACTCTCATTGGGCCACATAAGTCCATGTGCAACATATGTAACCTTGCTTCCGAACTGGGTACGGTTTTGGGTTTATATGATGCTCTTTTACTTTTTCCTTGTTCGCATGATGGACATAGGTGTTCCTTGGTGTATTTGAACTTAGGAAGTCCGGTGACGATGTTGTCTTTGGCTAACTTGTTGATGGTGTCGAAATTGAGATGGGATAAACGTCTATGCCACAGCCAGGACTTAGTTTCGGTTGCCCTTGTCATAAGACAAATTGGTGATGTAGAAGCCATTTGGTTGATGTCGATAGCATACAAGTTTGTACTACGATTACCAGATAAGAGATCATCACCAACCAAATTTCTAATAAAAACCTTGTTTCTTCTGAAAGCCACTTCTAAATCTGCATCACAAAACTGCCCGACTGAAAACAAGTTGTGTCCCAACCCTTCGACGTAGTAAACTCGAGTGATCAAAAAATTTCCAAACTGAAGATCTCCATAACCCTGGATAGCTGCTACATGATCATTTCCAAAGCGTACGGTTCCCATGAATTTCCAGACAAAATTGATCAGCAGCTTTAAATTCCCGGTCATGTGCTTGGAGCAACCCGAGTCGACGATCCAAAGACATATTTCGATAACCTGCCAAGAACAGAAGAGTTTGTATTTGGAAATCGTGTTGAATTTGGTTCCATGGGGTTAGGAGTAAAAGCAGAATCACACTCAGAGACAGTTGCTACTTGTTTAGCTTGAGTTATTTCTAATTTGCCGTCCTTAAGAGTGAACTGTCTACCCTTCGGAATCCACATACAATACTTAAGGTAGTTCCTAGGCATTCGACTAATAGTGGTAGTCCTAAATCGTGCAACTAATCGTTCTAAAGATTTGGATCTAGCACTAGGTCTTTTTGGAACATCCTTCTATTCAGGCGTAACATTCACATTCTTAGAAACACATTCATCATGAACAAAATTAATTAAACATTTCTTGCATATTAAACAAACAGAGTCATTACATGCAATAGAAATAGTACTCTTGACATTACATTCAGATGAAACATGTCTCTTATTACAAAGCGATAAATTCCTAGGGTGTTCTTCTACTTCTTCAACTTTATTCTTGCTACTACTCTTAGAGACAGGCGAGACTCTATTGTTCCTTGTATTGCTCTTAGGCTTTAGTCTGCTGCTCCTAGAGGTGCTTTCTAATCCTGTAAAAGGTAAGGCACACACATTAGGATTTATATTGTTGTCCTTTTTAGCATCCCTAGATTCTTTAGAATTAGCCTTTATGCACTCATGTGTCTTAGATGTGGAGGCAGACGCACTAGTGGGACTAATCCTAAAAAGGCCAGGTGCTAAAACTTTAGGAGTTTCGACAACCGCTTTTCCTTTATCAACAATCTTTACATTTTCACTTTTCTTGGGGAAGGGTGTTGGAGTGACTGGTTTTGTCAAATTCTTTTTCTCATCGACTTTTGGAGCAAACCTTGAAATTGACATCTTTGGTTTTTGAACCGTGTTTGAAACATTTGGTTTCTCCGAAGTCGACGGTTTTGCAAACTTAGTTTCCTCACCCTTTCCTTTTTGACTTTCAAGCTGAGTCCTCAAAAGATCATTTTGCTCTTTCATGTTCTTTAAGGTACGCTCATACGACAATTTGTCATACTTGCATTCTTCCTTTTTTCGATCAAGTTGTTTAAAATATGACACATTTTCTTTTTCAAGCTTTATAAGAGCATTTTCATATTTTGAAACAATTTCGGAGGTCTCAGCTCTTAGTCGTTCATCGTCTTGAACAGAATATGTTTGTAAAATGATGGACATAATGTCAGTGGTCATAACAGCTTCGAAGAGAGAATCATTTAGGTTTTCCAAAACATTCATGTTTTCACGAGCTTCATTAGCTTCGGTTACCAGGGATTTGTGGTCCTTGACAAAGTCGGCTGTTTCTTTTAAGAAAGCTAGTTCAAAATTTTTTACACTCGCGCTGATGTTATTCAGTGGAATAGTAATTTCGTTTTGAAACACCTTTTGCTGTTCGATGTGAAAACTAGAATGCCAGTTGTTAATATCGATGAAAGTTTTAGATTTAACAATTTTTTGAAGTTCCTGAATTCTTATTTTAACGTCATCGAGAATGTTTCTAGCCTCACTTGTTTTAAAAGTGTTGTTAGAGGAAATTTGTTCCAGTTTTGAAAGAGACTTGGAAACAACTTTCTTTTTAGACAAGAATTTCGCAAATGGTCGTTTTATGGAAAACGCAGACGGTTCTGTTTGTGGAACAAAAGTGATTCCCGAAAGTTTGTTCAATTTGTTGTAATCAATGGGTTTCAAATCCTTTTGCTTCATTTTATTAATGCTCTCTTCGACATGTTCAATCGTTAGCACAGAATCCCGAACGACGGGAGGATCATGTTTGGTATAAATCACATTACCATTGTACAAAACATTCTGTTCTTGCTGAGCTTTCTTGAGATTACAAGGGGTGTTGTTACCAAGAGCCATTTTATGTTTCGTATGGTAAATCGGATTAATTTGATTTGAAATCATTTTCATTGTTTGACTCGACTGACCCGACTTAACCACTAATTCCTCTAAATGAGCAATCATGTGTTCTGACTCTACGATTTCTTCCAAAAGTTTGTCTTCTTTCTTTGCAAAATCCTTTTTCAACTCATCCATTTCTTTTTCAAGATTGGAATAAGCTGTTTTTTGTTTAGAAAGTTGGTTTTGTAAATCAGAAATTTCCGTGTTTAAAGATTTTATCTTTTTGAAAGAATTAACATCAAGTGTGTCAAACTTGAGTTGCAATTTTTGTTTCTCTGAAACGGAATTTTGATAACCAGTTTCTAATTCAGACAATCTTTTGTTATGAAATTCAAAAGCTTTAACGGTTGATTTGTAACTCTCAAGCTCAGCGGTCAATTTAACATTCGCGGCCTTAACATCGCGATTGACCTTTTGCACATTCTCAATTTCAATACGACAATTATTCAATAATGATTCAAATAAAGCACGTGTTTCCTCATCATTCTCAGCATGCTGTGAAACGAAGCCTCCATTATGATTCACATCTGGAGTTGCTGAAGGAGTATTGCTACTACTTGGCGTGTCCAGGGATGTATCATAAATAGGTGCTTGCTTCTCAAAATGTTGTTCCTCATGAGGAGACATATCAAATATATCATTATTGTGACATGTGTTGAATTGTGATACCTCAGAGACTGCATTGACGTCATAAACAGGAAGTGTGTCAGAATCCGTGTCATACTTAGCTTCCTGAAGATTCGCCATGAATATGCAGTTCGCATCGATATCTTCTCTATCTTCCATGTCATCCATAAGAGCCATAAAGTCATTCTCCTCTGCGTTCAACTGAAATCCTGCCTCTGCCTTTTGTGCCAACATCACTGCTTTCTGCAAGTACGCTAGATCTTTCTTGTTTGGCTTAGTAGGACAGTTCCTTGCCATATGACCTACACCCTGACAGTTGAAACACTTTACCGGATTACCCTGATTCACATTTCCCATATTCCCAACTACTGGAGCTGCAACATTTCTATTCTGATTACCCATTGCCTGATTACCAACATTCTGACCCCTCTGATTTCCAACAAACTGACCCAACTGATTCCCTGCATTCTGACCATACTGATTCCCTGCAAACTGACCTGCATTCTGATTTCCTGCATACTGACCTGCATTCTGCATATTCTGATATCCCTGCGGATTCCCATAAACTCCAACCATTTGGCCTCCGTTGCCCATATTGAAACTCGGCTGAGCGATCTGCCTGTTACGAGTATTCGATGAAATCCTTTGGTTGTTGTTTGTTGGTGTAGAATAGCGTCCTTGGAATGCCTTTGTCAGAAAAGCAAACGCTTGAGTCAATGCTGCAGCAGCTTCATCATTGTCAGTGAATTCTGGTTCTTAGAATTGTGGGTATGTCTGTTGTGGAATAACTTCTTGTTGTTGTGGGTAGAATTGTTGTTGGTAGACCGGTGTTGGTTGTTGAATGCATGATGGTTGCATGTAGTTGTGAATGGATGATGATGGTTGTTGAGTGTTCACTTGTAATGGTGTTGGTGTATTAGCAATTAGTGCGAGAGGATCATGATTCTTTGCCAATCTTTCTTTCCTAACTTCATTAGCCTCAGCTTGGTTTTGCTTCAGAAAGTCATAGAGTTGATCATAATTCACCTGATGTAAGTCCTTTGTCTGATTAACAATTGTAACATAACGACCCCATTCTTCTGGAAGGTTATTGACGAATTTGATGTTTGTTGCAATTGTTCGAGGTGTCAACTTGTTTCTGATTAACTCATTCATCAACGTGCAAAACCTTGTGTAGTATGATTCAATCTGTTCACCTTTAGTGGATGTGAAGTTCTCCCATTCAGTAAGAAGTTTGTTCTCAACGTCTTGTTGTCCAATCTCTGTTCCATGACAAATCCTTCTAACACGTTCCCACATAGCATGAGCAGTTTCACAACTGTCGACCGCAGCAAAGATCTCCCGAGGTAATCCAAGTTGGATTAGATGCATTGCCATATCATCAGCTTTGATCTGCGCCTTGTCTTCATCAGTGTAATCTTTTTCTGTTTGTAAACGCATGTATGGTTCAGTAGGATTTGTTGAGTTTGGATCACCTGCAACTTGAACTTGTCTTGGCTGAAATGGACCCTTCTTAATGGAGTTGAGCATGAGGTTACCATCAGTCTTAGTTTTGATGTAACGAAGCATGCGGCTTGTCCATGGGAGATATCCACCTTTTTCAAGCATAGGAGGTCGGTTTTCCGCACCGGCTGCATGAATATCTTGCTGAGATGCCATTGATGAAGTGTAGATGGATAAAGTTGATTCTTGGATCGTTCCAACGAAATAGGAGTAGAGTTTAGAGTGAGTTGATGCAAATTTTTATGGTGAAAATTTTGACTGAAAACCTTAAAACCTCAATAACTTCTTCTCGGAGCGTTTTTAGGCCTCGAAACTTCGCCTAAATCGATAAATCCATTTAGCGTGTCGTTCTCCTCTGTCTGACGGTCGTTTTGACAGCTGATTCGTCGAAAACGGAGTTACGGTTCAAAAGTTATGGCCGTTTGAAGTTCAGTCGTCAAAAGTCAACCAAAAGTTCTCGAAAATGTTGTATTCTCGATAAATCCCAAGATCTCGATAATATCTGAAGTTCTCGAAAATCTATGAAGTTCTCGATAAATTCTGATGTTCTCAAAAATCTCTGAAGTTCTCGAAAAAATCGAAAATTCTCGATAAATTCCAAGATCTCGATAATATCTGAAGTTCTCGAAAATCTCTGAAGTTCTCGATAAATCTGATGTTCTCGATAAACTCTGAAGTTCTCGAAAATGAAAAGATTTTCGAAATCTAAGTTAAGGTTCTCGAAAAGTTTGCTATTTATCGAAAATATGAGATTTTTCGAAAATATTTGCAAAGTTCTCGAAAAACTTGTGATTTTTTCGAAAACCCAGTTTCACAAGAAATTTCGAAATTATACAATTTCGAAATTTAGCCCGAAAGTCGAAGTAATTTCTTTCTTATACAAGAGAGAAAATACCGAGTATCCAACGGTGAGCACGAACGGAGCCGATTCTTGTGTTCTCGAAAATGGGTCAAAAAGAAGATTGCGAAACTCACTTGAAGATTGCGAAACTGTGGCAGTTTGTTGATTATGATAAAAGTTCACCCAAATGAAGTTTTTAATCCAAGATTCTTGTACTTCTAAGCTTAAAAACACCAAAACTTGTAGAAAGTTGCAAACTTGATGATTTTTATTAAACTTATGAAGATTTCGAAAACAAGTACAAAAACCCTAGTCGAAGTTTTTAAGCTTAAATCTTTAAAAAGATTGATACTTTCTTGTTAGATAAGGTTTATAACACTAGTTTGTAATAAAAAAAGTGTTAAAAACAAAGAAAAACAAGAAAAGTAAGAATTTTTCAAAAGAAAAACGTGTAGAAAGCCTAAAAAAAACGAAACCAACAAACCCCAACACTCCTAAATCATTGTTAGGCGATTGATACCACTTGTAGGACCTTAGATATACCAACTTTATCACAAATATAGAAGATTAGAAGAAGAAAGATGGTGACTTGGTGACTTATATGTGATTCGTATATATATAGAGAGAGAGATGGAAATGAGAGCTTTTTATTCAAAGAAACCACACACAAATACACACACAAGCACACACCTCAAATGAGCCTTTGAGGTGTTTATATAGTTCTTAACATGAGATGCCCTATGGGCTTTCTATGGGCTTGGGCTTGGACTTGGTTACATGGTTGGATAACTAGGCTTATGAAACATAGCATATAACATATTAGCTTGCCAAGTCCAAGGCCCAATGACTAAACTATTACTAATCTTAACAAACGACACAAAGTTACAATATGAGAATGACCATCTCTTCTATATAAATATTTTTAATGCTAACAGATAGAGTTAGAAAGATCAAACCACAACACGCGAATTTATAGTGGTTCGGCTACAAGGACACCTTCCTTGCCCTACTTCATTCCCCGAGTACCACACTCGAGAGTTTTCTTCACTATGTCAACAAACTCCTTATGGTGGAGAAACCTTACACACCTTGGCTTACACGAGTTAACGACACTAAGCTAAATGTCGAGTTCTAATCGTAGCTAGAACCAATCTCATAACTTCTTCAAGGCTTCACACCTTCTTCACACCTTCACAACTTCTTCAAGGCTTCACACCTTCTTCACACCTTCACAACTTCACACCTTCTTCTATGCACAACTAATTCACAACTACTAAACTACTTTGCAACACACCTAGTTTCTACAATCAACAACTTTACACAACACTTTTACAAATATCTAACACAACTACAATATGAAACTAGCTATTCACAACACTACTACAATTAGATGGATGTAGAGGAGTGTTCTTCTTCTTGCACTTGAATGGATGAAGCTTTGGATCACTTGGAAACAAAGACTTATGAATTATATGATCAAAGGATTTTAGATCTAGAAATGGAGGTTGGATCAGAAAGTTTATAGTGCAAAAATGTGAGAAAAATATGTGAAATGATCCAATATTTATAGGGCCAGAAAATACTGTTCTGGAGCGTGCCGGTCCCCTTAATTAGAGGGCGGTCCCCTTAATGATTAAGGGGGTCGCCTAGTAAAATTAAGGGGGCCGCCCTCCTGAACGTTGGAAAAGTTTTTCTGGATAAAATTTGCCCTTTTTGGTTGGAAATTTGAAATCATATCTTTGTAGTTTAATATAGCATTACGAAAAATGATTTACAAATATATATAAAATGTTTATATCATTTTATAAGATGTTATGTCTTAAGACAAAATTTTCTTTGATCATGTAATGCATAAGATACTTAGTTTATGCATACCTTAAGTGATATTAGATGTAGAGGTAAATATTTGTTACCAAATACTTGTTTACGTCTTAATCTTGACTTAATTTGATTTGAGTTTTGTGATTATCAAAACATAGGTTTATTGAGAGATATTAATAACATTTTTAAACATTATTTATATCAACAATGTACACCCAAATCGCCTTAGCTTACCTTGTATGCACTCATCTTTAGTGCATTATTGTTAGATGTTTAAACCATTAGTTAGTTGTCTAATTAATTACATAGATGCTAAGTCGAGTCATATCTTGTACATATTGCTTTGGGACGATTGGGACTCATGGGTAAAGTATTAGTGTAATGGAGTAATGGGGAAGAGCATCATTTATTACTCCCATATATGAGTTAATATTTTAAAGTACTCCAAGTGTTTCAATTATCTTGATTCGAGTTTTTATTTTTAATTATGTAAAAGTTCAAGTGTAAGGGGAGGAAACGAGCCCCTTTGATGTATTATTTTGGATGATAGGGCAAGAGTGTATGAAAAAAAAAAATTGAAAAAACAAGAAAAATGAAAAAAAAAAAAAAAAAAAAAAAAAGAGAAAAAGAAAAGTAGAATAGAACATACGTACTATAATCCCGTTTCTTTTATATTTATGTTGGTCATAGTTAGCTTTAGTTGAGTTGAGTCTTGGCTTAGCAACGCCGCATTTCACATGTAATTGACCAAGACAATTGACTTGCCACCAGTAAAATATTCCTTATCCAACAAGCCGTGTTTTTCCATATCCCTACACCTAACGTTATAACCCTTTGAAAGACATCTTTGATAGTTTATCCTAGGTGCTTACACCAAAGTTGTGAAGGTTTTTGATCCTTTCACAAGCCTATGGTAATCTATTTGCTATGACAGTTAGTGAGAGTAATTTTTTTCCATTTCCATTTGTGATATATAAATTTATAACACCCGAGAGATGAGAGTATCCAAACACTATATGTAAGGTGCTAGTGTATAATTTATGTGCTTATTTCGACTAAGGTGGAATGATCATTTGTTGTAATTACTTTTATATTAATGTTAAATGACCCCTAACTTGTATTTTGATTGGTATAAAAGCTCATTTGCTTGAGGACTAGCAAATCCCAAGTGTAAGGGTATTTAATAAGGATTTATTTGATACACTTTTAGGGGGTCATTTAAGTCCTAAATCGTGTTTTTATGGTCAAATATTATCTTAAATCGTTTCTTTTGTCATTTTAGGTACTTGGGAAATGAATTCTGGAAAATGGAACATTTTGGAGCTTTTTGGACGATTTTATGCTCAAGAATGAAGAAAACAAGAAAACCAAAAAAATTCTGGAAATAACACCAGACAGTGTCAGGCTTTCGAGTTGACGTCGTCGCCTTATGAAGAGATGCGATGGATTTTTACACTAGGCGCCCCAGAAAAGAATTTGGAAATTACTACGGGACGGACGTCATGTACAAAAAAGGCGAGGCCGCCTGGCTTTACACTAACACGAGACGGCCCAGTGAAGTTTATACGTGACAACGTTAGAGATCTCTCGGGCGATATGAAACCATAAGACACAGCGATCTGGCGGCGTCAGGATCTATAACCCGATGCCGTCAGCCTTGTAAATCTATATATAGTTTTTGCTTTTCCATTCATTAGGGGTGGAACTTTGTGTGTAACTTTGAGAAAAACCCTAGCACAATTTTCTCTGCAATTTTAGGGTTTCAAACCCTCTTTTCTTCCATGTTCAATTAAAGATAAGTTATTCCTTTAATCATTAAATATGTCTATGTGTTGTTTAATTAATTGTTTGTCTTTTCTTTACATTAACATGCTAGCTTAGATTCCTTAGTGTGTGCTTAGATCTAATGAAACCTAGTTATTAATTATTGATTGTTGATTTGTTATTGATTGTTTGGTTGATTGACTCGCGTTATGCTTAAGAAAACTGGCTAATCTCCTATACGGTAACAAGATTGAACGTCTTAAGAAACGTAATCGGATGTGTACTATGATTTTATTGCTTGTATTTAACGCATGGGTAACTATTAATGAGGCTATGATATGATACTAAACGTGTCATCATAAGAAGAGATAGACGCTCATAGGGTTGGGGAAGGACGTACACGCCCCCACGAATGGTATTAAGGAATACAATCCTTCATCCAAACAATTGTGACAAATCAATGGATCAATAGGAGATAACTAGGGAGTAGTGAAATCTAAGTAAACACATTTTTCTCTTATACGTAATCCATCACATCAATTTTTTTGTTATTTTATTTTATTTAATTTATTAGTAGTTTTTGGGTTAGTTGACTAGCAACTAATTCCGCCCACTCTTACAATACCTGAGATTTTAATTTGCTTTTATAAAATATAAAAATCCAAAAAAATCATCCCTCACCTCTAGACCTAATTGACATATTTTTCAATCCTAACGACACTATTTCCCTAGAGAATGATCAATCCCCTAGTACTTGCCACTCACTATACTACACCAGTCAGATACACTGCTTGGAGGATTGCAAGCTTCTCAAGATCCCTTGAGAAGTAAAACTTTTTCAAGTCCGCAATCCCGCATTAGTTGTGCAATAACATTAAGACGCTTAGATGGAGGACCAAGAGAGGTTGGAAAAGTAATATTTTTCTTTTGTCAGTCATGGTTTTTGAATATACGGTTTTTTTTAACTGTGACTATAAGTTCTTGAAAGCGAAAATGGTTGATATAGCAATTTAGTTTCCTTTTTATTATTATTTATTTGAATGCGATTTTATGAAGCCTTATACTCCTTTTGCTAACTTTAAATGTATATATATGTTTTTATTTGTTGTTTTATTGTTCCCCGCAATCAACAATATGTAGTTTTCTTACGGGTTTCAATAACGTCAATTTAGTTTTTTTATTTTTATTATTATTTACTTTAACATGATTTTATGAAGCCTTATACTCTTTTTGCTATCTTTAAATGTATATATATGTTTTTTCTTCTTGTGTGTTTGTGTAACTCGTAACATATCTGTTATGATATTTTGAGATAATCAAATTTACATGTTATTCATCTTATATTAATTAAAATGAAATTATAGAGCTAGCCCGCCAATCGGGCAGGTCTTAAAACCAAAGAGTTTGTTGATTGGATCCTTGACATAGGTGATGGAAAAGTGGGTGGGCAAAACAATGGTGAATCTGTTGTCAAATTTCCTAAAGAAATGCTTATTCCGGATTCTGATAACCATGTGCATGTTATTACACAACATATTTATCCTAACCTATTGCCTAATTTATGGAACCGAAAGTATTTTCAAGAAAGAGCTATACTTGCGCCTATGCATGATGAAGTAGATAAAGTTAACGAGCATACGTTGTCTATGCTTGATGGAGAGGAACGCATTTACTATAGTTCTGATACGATCAACAATACAGACGTGGATTTTAATTATGATGAGTCTTTGTACATGACCGAATTTCTGAATGGTATTCGTATGCTAGGAATACCAAATCATAAGTTGGCATTGAAGGTGGCTGCCCTTGTCATGTGTTTGCGAAACATTGACCAAAGGGCTGGTCTTTGCAATGGCACAAGGTTGCAGATTTTAAGGATGGGAACTATTAACATTGAAGGACGAATCATTTCAAGTGGTAAGGTTGGAATAATTTGTGCTATACCGCGGATACTCATAAGCCCTTCCGACATAAAAATGCCCATCAAGTTAAATAGAAGACAATATCCTATATCTGTTTGTTTTGCTATGACCATAAACAAAAGCCAAGGTCAGACTGTCTTAAAGTTATTTGTTGTGATAGAGATGACAACTACGCGGATGAAACGACTAATGTTGTCTACAAGGAAGTCTTACATCGACTTTAAGAATAATAGTTTTTCTTTTATTGCTATTCACATTTTTTTACCCGAATTTTGTCGTATTGTATTATACAATCTTTTGTAATATTATGTTATTTTTTTAAGTAATTACATATCTTTATGTGTTAATTTTTTTAGATTGTGGTTTTTTATGTTGTTAATATAATGTTAAGTAAAAAATAAAATTATAGAGCTAGCACGACCAACTGCCGGGTCTTGAAGCTAGTTGATACGTATATATCAAAGAACAAGTTGCCAAAATTGCAAGTAAACTGCAAAAACTGTCCCTAAACTTTGCCAAAATTGCGAAAGTTGTCCTCAAACGAAAAAAAGTGCAAATAATGTCCCTTACATTTTGACTTTCTGCGAGTTGTGTCCTTCCCGCGTTACTGTAGTTGCAAAAATTGTATTTGGACTAACACTCGTTAACTTTTTCACGTTAGTTAAAGTCAAAGGCATGTGAAATGACTAATTTACCCTTGTCTTCTTCCATATTTTTATTTTCTTTTGCACCACCACCCTTTACCACCACACAACAGGCACCATCACCACCACCACCCTCTACCACAACCACCACACAACCACCCTTTACCCTTCATTTTCATCTTCATCTTCTTTCTATTTGTAATGTGTGTTTTATTGTATCGCAATTAATGTCCTTTTGGTACTTCACCTGGTAATCGAACCTTTACAAAAAAAAAAGAAAAAGAAAAAAATTAATGTCCTTTTGGAATGATGGATCGATTGATCTTCATTACTAGTTACTGTATTATAGAATACTGACTTTGTAAATTCTTTAAAGCTCAAGTTGATTCATATTCTTTACTTTCTTTGTATTCAACCGAGTTTCATACTTTCTTGGCTAATAGACATCAATGCTCACATTCAATAAATGCTCAACTTCCAACTCAATCTTTATATATAACGAGCATTTAGAACCCGTGCTACGCACAGACTTTGTATCTAAGTGCTCATCGGTTAATGTTTGTGTAAATTGCCGAATAGGCGAATATACAACAATCTATAACTAAGGTTGCCGCAGGGGATCTTTGTTGATTTGTTGATGAATATACAACAATCTATAACTAAGGAGTCTTCATAGCCGAACCACTATTAATACTCTTATCTCGGTTTGATCTTTTCACACTCTTATTTATTACCTTGCATCTTATTTATTATTATGTTTGTGTTGTTACTTGCATTGGGCCTTTAGAGTATGTTTTATTTATGTGTAGCCCTGTAGGAGTAGTTGATATTTTTTGTTTGCTTCGATATGACGTTTTTGCATGGGCGCAATGATAATAATGAGTTCCGGTTCATAGAATGTGTGATGCACCGGTTTTGTTTTTGAATAAACTATTTAAATGTTGCTTATGTCTAAAACTAAAAAAAAAGAAGATATTATAATTTACAAATGGCTTTAAGCCAAAATTATGTATTTTGTCATTTCTATTCATTATTCAAGTTGATATTTTTAATATGATGTATTTTGTTGTTTTAGCAAATTGTTTTAATTTTGTTGTTCAAATTGGATGTACTAAAACCCATCGCAATAAAAGAGCGTTATTTTAAATTTATCGATGACATTGTTACCACATTACATTGCTCATCATAAATACATATTACCAAATGTAATCTTTTAGTAGCTTGCCGATGAAGCAATACTTAATATTATTCTTTGGTTCCTTGTCAATACTGTGTATATGTAAAAGTTTGTGTAATCATGTATATATAACAATGCCACATAAACTGTATAAAAATCATTACAAACCTTTTTGCCTTCATCTCATTTTACTGTACAACTAATTTCATTCAAAATTAACATTGAAGTTTAACTAATATTAATAAATTTTATCAATACTTTGGACTTCACTATAATGTCTTAAACTTAATTTTTTTAAATTTACTATCATAATTTACAAATGGGTTCGAGCAAAAATTATTTACTTTTTCTTTTATATTCATTATTCAAGTTGCATGCCATGCAAGGGTCTTATTATCTCATACTACGTAACATATAAACTATGGGATAAAAGTGTTTGGTTCAGCTTTACACCATGTCAAACAAATTCAATTCATGTCGAATCTCCTTCCATTTATATGACCCATAAGTTGCCCAACGAAACATTTATCATTTAATACTAAATAACTCATGTAAACTATAGATACTTTCGTAGATTTTGATGTTAACACATTCTTTTGGGAAAGTAACTAAATATATCAATATAACATATATACCTAATTATTCGAAGTCATAATCAGAAATACTTAGTTATGGTTCATAATAAAATGTTTAAATTATGATAACGTTATGGACAATATTGTTATCAAATAACCCGATTCGAACTTTTGTGTTTAGGCATGTGCTTTTTGGCCAGTTTATATAGGAATGCATTAGGTTAAATCATCAATTTTTGCAACTTTTTCAACTTCATCTCAATGCATAACCGACTTTTAATTCTATATTAATTACTAAATATCATGTGATCAATTCCGGCAAGCCTTGCACTTCCATCTCGATGTTGTATACACTTCACATTAAATGCACTGGTTTTGTTTTTCGATAAAAGTTTAAACTTTTGCTTATGTTTAAAACTCAACTTTCTTATTTGATATTATAATTTTCAAACAGCTTTAAGTCAAAATTATGTATTTTTTTCCTTTCTATTCATTACTCAATGTGATATTTTTAATACGTCGTATTTGCTATTATGGCAAACTCATTTAATGGGCGTAAATATTGGTTTCTCACTAATGATTCTATATATAGAAAAAGAAAACACTTTGCGATGCGCGGACCTTCTTCTTTTCAATAATAATTCAATTGCACACAATAAATTCATTCTAATATTTTTCAAAGAGCATTCGAAAACAACTACTTACATAAACTAACTTTACTGATTAAAAACATTCACACACACACACACACACACACACACACACACACACACACACACACACACACACACATATATATATATATATATATATATATATATATATATATATATATATATATATATATATATATATATATATTTTTTTTGATATCCTATGCACATTTTCTTGAATCAATTCGCACATGTGAGCTACATCAATAAAAAACACACATAAATTACTTGTATATGAAAATGCATTAATATAATACATATATCTATATATATGCTTATCTTTAACAATCACCTAAATATATAAGAAACAAAGAAAATAGTTGGTATCCCAATCTTTGGTTCTATTTATCTGAGCATGCATGATCTTGTGTGATTTTCATGATACCTGCGTATGATAAATAAATTAAGAAAAAAAGAAGACCAAGTTAATTACAAAGATCTAAAAGATGTGTGAATCATCTCCAAAATATTTCTCATTAACACACTTCAACAAACATGTACGTACTAAATGTTGCAAAAGAGAATTTACAAACCGCTACCAACAATCAAAGATCTAAAAGTTGTGTGAATCATCTTCAAATGTACATACTAAATGTGATTTTGGCCGGTTTATATAGGCATGAATTATGTTAAATCATTAATTATTCTTGCAACATTTTCAACTCCATCTCAACACATAACCGACTTTTAATTCTATACTAAATACATGATCAATTCCGGCAACCCTTGCACTTTTATCTTGATGTTGTATATACTTTACATTAAATTATGGGACTCTATCTTGAGTATCTTGATTACTCCGCATTAAAATGACTCAATCTTATAGTATTATAGATTATACTTGTTTTTCATAAACTCGTTTCTAAAAAATTGATACCGGAGTAATAAATTGTATGCATATCAGCATATGTACACATATTCAATGGCAATATAGTAGCCTCTTAATATAGTGTTTACTCCATATTGAGTAAGAGTGTAATAACACAATCTTTTACCGATTAAAATCGCATGTATTTTATAATTAAATGTTCATCATGCAGCAGGTACAAGTACTTACATGCAAGTGACATTGCAATGAAGAACAAAGACAATTTAATATAATAGGTAATAGACATGGAGGAGAAATGTAAAGATATTATTTTAGTTGAAAGATAAACATATACAATATGTGTATTGTCTACATAGTTGAAAAAGTGTGAGAAAATGTAAAAGAACATGTAATGTTAGAGATATTTTGATGAAAGTGGTATGTGCAGCCAGGGGTGTCATAAATCCTGACCCGACCCGGACCCGAATAAGGATACTCGGGTCCAAAATCCAACTCGGGTCAATCGGGTCAACCCGACTAACCCGATTATGAATTAGGGTCGGTTCGGGTTCAAAATACGTGCTTATTCGGGTTCGGGTCAACCCGACTAACCCGAGTTTTATTATTATTATTATTATTATTTTTTATTTATTTATTTTTCTTGTGGTGTGCTTATGTACTAAACTTTTATTTATTATAGGCCCAATCAAATACAATTTAAATAGGCTATAGTTCATGTCTTCATGATATGAGAAAAGAACATGCATGGAATTTTTACACACTTATGACTTGATAACATGAGAAAAAGTGAATAATTAAGTTGAAGCAATTCCATTAACTACCACCAAAAACCTACAAATATATATAGAAACACACACCCGCATATAATAATTAGCTCATTATATACTACTCCTTCCGTCCCAAAATTATAGTCCCCGTTTGACTTTTTCGGTCTTTATTTTTTAACTTTGACCTTAAATATTTTTGTTTATATTACATAATACTTGATGCAAAATATATGAATGGATTGAGTTTTAAATATATTTTTCATTGGTATAATTTTCATTAAGTATTGTATAACACAAACAAAAATATTTAAAGTCAAAGTTGAGAAAGAAAGACCGAAAAAGTCAAAAGGGGACTATAATTTTGGGATGGAGGTAGTAGTATAAATAGTTCTCTATTTCTTTTGCGTATGTTGTACGAGCGAGTAATATCTTTTTTTCCCTATTAAAAATATACAAAACTTACTTATCATCCTATTTTATATACTTCTAAATAAACTGATTAACATGATAAGTAAACTTCGTATATTGAACTTACTTATCTATAGTGAGTTAAGAAGCCAAATTATTCGACTATTACTGCGGAAAAAATGTTATTTGTCTATAATGTGTTAGAATCGAATATTCAACAATTTTCTAAAAATGCTCTTATGTAAATCTTTTTGGAACTGAACCTACAAGAAACCATGAATTTTTGAACACGAAACTAGAAACACTTTGCAAAGTCGAAACAAGAATAATTACCAAAAGGATATTGAAAATGATAACATGTACTGTATGGTTAAATATAAGTTCTTACGAGATTGGTTATATTTGGTTTGTGTGGTAGTCATGTTTTTTTAAGAAATTAAAATTTGGGATTATATAAATGGCACAAACCCGAACCCGACTTGACCCGACCCGATTTGACCCGAACCCGACCAACCCAAGTTCAAATAGGGTCGGGTTCGGGTATGTTTTTTTAGGCGTGACCTGACTTCGACCCGACCCGGGTGACCCGAACCCGACCAACCCGACCCGAATGACACCCCTATGTGCAGCAGTGTAGGTAGGTGTGGGTAG
Organism: Artemisia argyi; assembly: GCA_030686995.1. Taxonomy (NCBI): domain Eukaryota; kingdom Viridiplantae; phylum Streptophyta; class Magnoliopsida; order Asterales; family Asteraceae; genus Artemisia; species Artemisia argyi. The sequence goes on from CM060691.1 coordinate 171,626,902, forward strand.
GAGACATTTTGTCACACACTTTCTATTTATTAATACTCCGTAACTTTTTTCATAATTTATCCTAAATAGTACATATCTATTTCATGTGTTTGATGAACGGGGGCTAGGGTAGTAAGTAGGGGTGTCATAAAACCCGACCCGACCCGAATCCGATCGGGTTCGGGTCAACTCGGGTCGGGTCAACTCGGGTCAAAATCATATTCGGGTCAATCGGGTCAACCCGAATTGACCCGAGTTCTAAACAAGGTCGGGTTCGGGTTTAATATATATCTCTTGCTCGGGTTCGGGTCAACCCGAATTGACCCGAGTTTTTTTTTTTTTTTTTTAATGTAAACTTTGTAGGCTTTTCTTTTATTAAAAGGACCATGTAGAGAAACGTTTCAAAGTCAAGCCCATGTAAATATGTAATGTAAGTTCATCATACATTTACATAAAAAAAAAAAAAAAAAAAAAAAAAAAAAAAAAAAAAAAAAAAAAAAAACGCACCTAACTTCTAAAGAACAAGACTGACGTTTCAAACTTTATGCATATCATTTACAAATTAAAGTTATAGGTGTACTCTTTTTTAGGCAAGAGTACTATTTTTTGGTGTATAAAAGTTATAGAATGAATAACTGTGATGAATATTTGCAACAAAGGAACAAAATAACGCTGAGAACTATATAAACCAATCAAAGATGTGATCTGCTAATCACTAATTCACTATATCTTTTAAGAATGGAATAATGGATAGTCATGTGTTATGGTAAAACTTTATATTCATTATTAAAATACAAACCGTGTGAATCAGATTTCTTATTAAAAAAAAAAAAAAAAAAAAAAAAACGGCCAGACCCGAACCCGAGTTGACCCGAACCCGAATTGACCCGAGACTAAACAAGGTCGGGTTCGGGTATGTTTTTTGGAGGCTTGACCCGAGTTGACCCGACCCGAGTTGACCCGAACCCGACCGGGTCAACCCGAATGACACCCCTAGTAGTAAGATTCTCCATTATACACTATTATCTACTACAGTATTTGATAAATCATGATGATTAACAAAAAAAAAATAAAAAAAATCCATGTTTTAAACTTTCATGACTGTTTTAACTACTTACTACATCATGTCGATTTAACCCATGAGCTACTCGAACTAAAAACTAATAATTAATTGATATATAGATGATAATCTAACAATAAATGTTGACTTTAAACACGGCCTAAAAAACTACCTGATACCTTCACGAAAAGATTACGAGTTCAAAGTGGCCGCACATTACGTAAGAATATACCATAATAATTAATGGTGTGTTTAGTTTGATACTTTGGATTGGGTTTCAAGTTTGATGTGACAAGAATATGTTGTTTTGTTCATGCTTTTAATAAAATGAATGACAGATGGAATGAAATTTCATTCCACATCAATATGGAGGGTTTTGGCAAAACCTGTGGGACCCACAACTTTCTACTATCACATACCATTTTTATAAATTTTTATATGATATATTTTTTATTATAAAATCATTTAATAAATATATTTTCTCTCTTCAAATCCTAAATCAAATCTAAATCCTAAACCTAATCCAAATCTTATTCCAAACCCACCTATAAACCAAACGGACCCTAAGTTTAGTAATGATGTGAGAAGATTGGTACTTTTTTTTTTTTTTTTTTTTTTGGAACATAAGAGAAGATTGGTACTACTACGTAGGGGTGTTCATGGTTCGGGTAATAAACCGAATAAACCGAAATGAACCGAACCAAAAAAAACCGAACCGAAAAAATAACCGAACCGAATTTGTTAAAACCGAACCGAACTGAATTAAAAATTCGGTTTTTGGTTTGGATATGGGTTTGCCTATCTGAACTGAAAACCGAACCGAAAACCGAATTTATAATATAATATATATATATATATATATATATATATATATATATATATATATATATATATATATATATATATATATATATATATTATATTTATATTATTTTATATATAAAAAATTTTCATTAAAATTTTATACTAATATAAAAAACACGTTTTTATGCTTGAAATATTTTTTTTGCCAAAAATATATATAATTAAATTAAAAAAAAATATAAATAGTGTAATTCAAGTACAAAATTCGGGTTTCAATTTTGACCCATAACTGAACCGAATTTCGGTTCGGTTCGGTCATAGATATTTTCGGTTCGGTTTGATTTTCGGTTATGACTCAAAATTTTTTTTAACCGAACAACCCGAACCGTATAAACCGATTATCCGAGAACCGAACCGATGAACACACCCTACTACTACGTAGTTCTTAGTTTTTACCCATTTATTGTTGAAAAAAAAAAGTTTTTACCCCATTTGGCCCAAAATACTTGTACGGTAGCCCAAGAAAAACTGTACCCTAATCAAGTAAGAAGGTCAATGTGACCCTCTGACACAAACACACTTCAGTTCACTATCACTTACATACAACATTAGGGTTTCACAGCAGCTGATGAGAAACCCTTATCATCTACATTTATCTGATCACCAAATATGGAAATAGGTATCAATTTGATGCTAAAAATCGAATATTTTTTGCAATTTTTTAATAAAGATTGTTTTTTTAGATAATGGGTTTGATCAGAAATTGAAAAAGATTCAATCTTTTTAAGCTTTGTTTGATAAGAAGCTTTATTATGTTTTGATCTGTTCTAATTGTTAAGATTTGTATTAGAAACGATAAAGCTTTTTTTTTTTTTTTTTTTTTTTTTTTTTTTTTTTTTTTTGGTGTTAATATTTATTGATATGCAGATTAAGATGTGTGTTTTTAATGTGATTCAGATGGACTCATTTGTAAATTGGTTCAATTGATAAGATTTGTATCAGTTGTTGATTAAAAAATATAATACAACAGTTGAGATTTAAAGCTTTGGGTTAAAGATTTAAGCTTTAAAATGTTTTGATTTGCTCTAACTGCTAAGATTTGTTGTTAGAAACAAAAAAAAGTTTCAAGCTTGAACACGTTGGTTTAAAGATTTAATCTTTGATATGATCTTTTTAAGAAGCTTTAAAATGTTTTGGTCTGTTCTAACAGTTCAAATTTGTTATCGAAAATTAAAAAGCTTTTGTTTTATTGTGAGTTAGGGTTCAGCTTTCAATTTGGAGATGAGATGAAGAACCCTTTTCTTCTTCTGCAACAATCTGCTTAGCGAGGATGGAAAAAGGTATAAATTTGTTAAAAAAGTTAAGTTTTGTTTGCTGTTGATGCTGGTTCTATATAAAACTCAGGAAAAGTTTAAATGTTTTGTATATATTGGTTGGTTACAACTAATTCGAAGATAAAAATGTATTATAATTGTGAATTTGAAATCTTTTGTAACTTGTTCAAAAGTTTATGCAATGAAATTGCCGTGAATAAACAAGTCAATAAAATTCTAAGCATCAAAGCTTTTATGTACGATTGAAGTCTTGAGAATGTTTTGAATTACTGATTGTTCAGATTTCTGTGAGATGTTAATCTGATATCAAAATATATTAAAGCTTTAAAACTGAAAAAGATCAGCATGTCAAAAAGATTGAAGCTTTAAACATTGGGTCAAGGACTTAAGCCTTTGAAATGTTAAATAGATCCCGTCTTTAAAACTTTCGGTCAATGACTTAAGTCATTATAATGTCTAAAAACTGTATTGGGTGATTGTCTTAGCTTATCAACTTATTGGAAAGTTGATAAGCTCATAAGTTCATTCCTTATGTGCTTAGCCACTTGAGCTTATTGCTTATCTAAGTTTATAAGCCCAAATGAATAAGCTTATAAGGCATAAAAAATGAATGCTTATGCTTATATCAAAATCCTATAGGCTCATAAGACCATCATATAAACAATACAAGGGATAATTCCATATTTACCTAATCTAAATATCAAAATTCCATATTTACCCAAAACACAAGTTTTTAGTGCACATGTACAATGCTTTTAAAGCATGTGTTGGGGAAATATGGAATTATGGGGTTTAAGTTAGATATATATGGAATTGCCCCACAATACAAATACCCTTAAAAATTCTCTGGGTAAAAGTTTAATCCTTTAAAATGTTTTGATCTCTTCTTATTGTTTAGATTTGTACCATTGTTGATCGGAAAGCAAAAAAGATTTAGGCAAACTTTGGTTTACAGATTAAAGATTTGAAAATACTTCACCTGTTCAAATTGTTAAGATTTGCTGGAGAAATCACAAAAATATACAAGCTTTAATACTTTCTCACAGTTTGAAGTTTTATCTTCTTAGGATTTACGTAACAGCGGGCAACATTCAAATTGGAGATGAGAGGACCCTTTCCATCTTCTGCAACGATCTGATCTGATTATCCAGATAGGAAAAATTTATGAAGGTTTTTTTATTTTTATTTTTATTTTTTATTTTATTTTTATATATATATTTTTAATATATATATAAAAATAATAATAATAATAAATTTAAGCCATAAATGTATTCACTACCAAAGAATAAGGTTCCACATCCATCAAGTGACAAGAAAGAGCAATACAAGAGCAAAATATTGGACCCAAGAAAGCACTAACTTCTAGTCCTGCTTTCACCTTTTTAACATCCTCCTTGATCCGTCAAAGAATCAAGAACACCAACAGACTGTCTTGCCTTTCCTAAAGGTCGACTTTCAAAATAATGTTCAGCTGGTGCAAATCTAATCCAGAATTCTTGCTCGTTGTGATTGCAGATGCAAAGGATGAATTTGCTAATAGGCGTTCCTCTCTTACGGATATTCTGCCCTCGCTCGTGCAATATCAAGAGATTCAACGACCTCAAATTCATCACCGGCAAATGGGACATTGTTTAATCCAATCACTTGTACTGGTATTGATGGTCCAGCAGCATCTACCCTTTTTCCAAAGGCTTCACCACAAACTACCACATCTGCTTTTTTAAGAGTCCCATTCTGCACTATAAAAGTAGCTACTGGTCCTTTTGATTTATCAAGACCTGCCTCGATGACAGTACCCTTTGCGTTTCTATCTTATTGATGGCCACAACTATGCTGATCTGGCATGGCTATTGCTTCAGTTGTTTGAGGGCGCATCCCATCATCATCAGCCACTACAATAATAGCAATATCTGTGACCCGAGCTGCACGAGCTCTCATTGCACCAAAAGCCTCATGTCTAGGCGTGTCAAGAAAGACACATGGTCGCATAGTGCCACCAGCTTCGGAAGCTGCCACCTTGCTTTTCCGGATATAATCCAAAAGTGTTGTTTTTCCATGATCGATGTGACCCATAATGGTGAGAACAGGGGGTCTATCTTGTAAATGGTCCAAGTCGTCTTCATAAAAAATTTCTTTCTTTTTCGCCATTTCTGATATTTCAGTTGGACCCACATCCATAACTTCCACATCATACTCCCTACAAACCATCGTCACCATCTCCTTATCCAATTTTCGTACCCCATTAGGCTTAATGCCTTTTAAATATAAACGAGCGGAGGAACCCGCGCGTTGCTGCGGAAATGCCGTGCTATTTATTTATTTATTTTTTTTTTACACCTTAGTGCTTAGGGACTAAATTGCAAAAGACTATTCTTGCTTCCACTGTGGCACTTTAAATGAATTTTATTAATAGATTTTCCAAATCTTGTCAAAAATGTATTCTCATGAAAATTTTTAATAACCAAAATATCATTTTTTTCTTCCAAATATTACAAAAAAAAAAAAATGAAAATTTTTAATAATCAAAATATCATTTTTTTTTTCTTCCAAATATTAAAAAAAAAAAAAAAAGCTACAGTACCGATGCTACAGTACAACTGCTACAGTACCGACACTCACAAAAATCACTGTTTCGTCCACTGTAGCAAGCACTGTAGCTGCTACAGTGCTGCTACAGTGGAGCGTCCCCCTTTTAGTATATACTAGTCGGGTAGCCCGCGCGTTGCGGCGGGTGTGTTTTGCGTTTTGTATTTTGTGGGTTGTACGATGTAATTAATAATTTTGTTATTTGAAGTATGCATATGTTTACTTGGAAGCATACTTTGTTTATGTTTGCGGATTTTTTTTTTTTTTTTGCGTTGCGATTGAATATTTTTTGTGTTGTTTGTTTTTTCGGTATTTTTTTTTTCTTCTTGTTTGGTATTTTAAAAGAAACAAATTTGTATAAAATTTTTTTTGTAAATGTATTATTTTTTGTGTTTTTTTATTTTTATGTTTTTGAAAAAAAAAAAAAAAAAAATATTACTGTAGCAAGCACTGTAGCTGCTACAGTGCTTGTAACAGTGTTTTTTGGATTCACTATTTTCTGCATTTTAGTATATAGGATAATAATAATATCCAAGGATTTCACCTTCACTAACAGCCAAATTGAAGGCTAGTTCGTCAAGTAACATACCTTCCTCGTCAACTAAAGTTTTTTTTAATTTTAATTTTTTTTTTATTTTATATATATATATATATATATATATATATATATATATATATATATATATATATATATACACGGGCGCGTTATATGCAGTACCATTTTTATATACAGTACTTTACAGTACCATTTAGACCAATAATAATTTAGTATCATTAAAACTTTTTAATTAATTCAAAAGGGTATATTTGTAAAAGACATTTTTATATTATTTTTTATTTTTTTAGTAAATATCCTTAAATTTAGGAATTTTTTATTTTTTATTATTATTATTTTTTTGCTTTGCATTTTTTCCAGCATCCATGTTGTTAAAATGGCTTAGTGCATAAGTGTTTTTAGGAATTAATATTTTTTATTTTAAATTATGGATGATTTTTTCAACACGCATGTTTTTCAAATAGTAAGATTCATATGTGTCTTTTTAGATAAAGTAAATTTATAACAAACCAAAAACATAAAACATATACACAAAATTCGATATCGATTGAAATACAATTAAAATACAACTTTCTTAAAAGCATGAATACATAAATTTAATCGATCTACACACGTGTGCACTAATAATATTTAACACAAATGAACATATGTGCACACTAATTATTATCAACATTTTTGGATGTCAGACATATATGCACACTGTAGCCGTCAACATTTTCAGAAGTCGGACATATGTGAACACTAGTTGTTTTCAACATTTTTAAAAGACGGATAAATGTGCACACTTGTTGTCATTATTCTTTTAATTCAATAACACCTGATACAAAGAAAAGTATAAAATTTAGCAACATTAATCTTTATTAGAATAGAATAACAAAGAAAATGATATTTCAAAACACAAACAAATAGAAAACGAACTTTTTAATCATAAAAATTAGCATAACACATATACATAGTTTAAAACATATATGCATCCATTTATCCTTGAATTTATATTAAACTTAAAACACATATGCACATTATTGATTTTATACGAGCTAAAAAACACATATGCACCATTCCTTAAAACACAAATGCACGCCCCTTGAAACACATATAAATGATTATAACACAAATGCACACTTACTTATGCAAAACACGCCTTCTCATATTAGCATGTTATTCTTTCTTTCCCAAACACATGTTCAGTTTGAATTACTTGTATGCTACCAAAATCACATAAACAATATCTATACACGCATAAAACATATATGCAAATATTTATCTAACTATAAAACACATAGTGCAAAACACTATTTTTCCCATTATAAACAATAGTTTCATGAATTTAACACCCATATGAAAGAACAGAATCATTTTTACGCAATGTTTAACCACATTTTGGGCCCAATTCAAGATAATAAAATACGCTTTACAAAGGTGCTATTAAGACAATGATTACTTTTTGCTACATATAATAAAGACTTCATTTGCATAGTAACCTTTCAAAACACAATAACCTACCAATATAATCCAAATTCTAATATACAGGTACACCAACTTCGTCTAATTTCACCTTTTAATCAACTACTCACTATATACAATAGCATACACATGCACAAACAAAACAGAAAATGATACAAGCCACAAAACACATATGTTCCCTTTGCTTGAAAATGATACTACAATACAAGAGGGCCTTTTGGATGAAAATGATACTATAATATAAGAGGGCCATTTTATTGAGAAACTTACGACTAATTATTGCGTCTTAAAAGTTGCAAAAACAAAAAGAATTAGTGTTGATATCAAGAAACTATGTGTTCCAACAAAAATAAAACATATAATACAATATTAAATAAAACATCAACATATATTCATCATGTTTATCGTCTGTACGAATTCGAGTGGAAATTCAACAAAGAAATGTCAAGTACCTGTAAAGGGATTAAAGTCCGAAGGATTATTCTATATCTTCGACAATAAATAATTTTAATTGTCTTTGTGGGTCTTCATGTTCATCTCACCCACAAAAAGCAACAATTATATCACAGTGGAAGTTTTTTGGTCAACCAACCGACTTCAGATCTGAACCGATTACCGATCCGTAAGAGATACCCGGATCACTATAGTTGTCGTCAAATTTGGTGCGGCGTTTTCTTGGTTCGTCGGTGGTAGGCGGTCATCACAGATCTACAATCGTTTTTTTTTTTTTTTTTTTTTTTTTTTTTTTTTTTTTTTATCGCTGGAGAGATTGTTGTGGTGGCTGATAAAAGGTGGTTTAGGGTTTGAGGGAAAGATGTGTGAGAGAGAAAGAAATATTACTTTGAATGATCCTAAAATGGTGGGATAGTTTTCTGGAAATTATTACTTAAAATTCCCTTAATGCCCTTAACTCATTTTAAAGACTTTACCAAATATTCCCTTTAATTATATTAGTTACATTAATGGCACAAGTGATCTCATCCATTGATTAATTGATCTAATGGTGTATTTTGGTCTAAATGATACTGTAAAGTACTGTATCTAATACTGGTACTGTATAGAATACAACACTATATATATATATATATATATATATATATATATATATATATATATATATATATATATATATATATATATATATTTTGTTAATATTAAAAAAAAACCCCGCATAAAGTTTAAAATCGTGGGATCGTCATTGTTTCGAAGATAACTAATTTTTTTTAAGAATTGTGAATCTGATAGAATAATTTGTAAATTGTTCTAACTTCTAAGTGACAAGTCTTTACTCTTGTGTTGTTGCTGACCATAAATTGTAGAACATTCAAGCTTTCGGTCAATGATTTAAGCCTTTAAAATGCCTACTAAGATTCAGTTTTTAAAAAATTTGGGTCATATATTTAAGCCTAGAAAATGTGTAATATACCAACATATGAACTATATTACACCAACTTTAATTGTTGTATCAAATACACATTTTATGAATACAAAAAACGTTAACATACCAACACACTCAATCTGTTGATTCGATAAAGGTGGATTGATTCGGCAAAGGTGAATTGTAAAAGCTCTGCATACGCATCCATTCAAGTATGACACCTCTCTGCCATGGGCAAACCTTCCTATATGAACCATACTCATTACATTGAATTGGGTAAATTACTCACTCTATGAATGAGAAGATGCTGTCAATCAAGATAATCAATTTTGGAAATTTGGTTTATCTTGAACTCTATAGTTAGACTAAAGAATGAAAACGAGTTTCTTCAAAAGATGGAAAACCCTTGTGGTTTAAATCTTTATGTAGAAATTAAATGGACAATATTGTACACATATTTAATATATATCTTATGACAAGATTATTGAACACACTTAAGTAATTAAATGTGATTGAATATTCTTTCATATGCACATTAAATATATGAAAGAAGATAATTGTCATATCTATTTTCATTAAAATGAAAAATGACAATGGAATATCAAAACTCTTTCTGAGTTATTACTTAGCGAGGACGGAAAGTAATCAAAATGATTTTGAATTCATAATAATCTTTGGAAGTGTACAAAATGCAATAAGTAATGAATGAATTAATGCATGCATATAGGGGTGTCAGTAGGGTCGGGTCCCGAACCCGGTAGGCTTATCGGGTCGGGTTGAATCGGGTTTAAAAATCTTATCGGGTTAACCTGATATAGTTATCGGGTCGAGTTAGAGTTGAATTATTATTGTTATCGGTAAACCCGATAAGACCCGAAATACATTTCTTAAAAATTATTTTCCCAAAGTTAAGCCTACTATCTTTTGCAATTAGACAAGACATATCATTTAACCGATAACATATTAATATTTCGTTAGTTCAATTGAAATGATGAGACCATTTTCATTACCTCAAATGCTGTAAACCATTTGGGGTTTAAAACTGTTGTGCAAGTCTGTTTAGTTAAATGATAAGTTTTTGTTAAAAAAAATTGATCGGCTCACTTGTTTTATTAGTATGTTTAATTAAATGATCATTTCATTTTCCTTATTTTCATCAGATACGCTCACTTGTTTATTGTATAAGTGTTTATTTCGTTTTTTGCTTACTACTACAATTTTTCTCTTCTTATTTCTTTATACAAAGCCTACTGGTGTATTTATTTGCTTACTCGAATTTGATTTTGAGCCTTTTTTTCACACACGCCATGATTAACCCGAATCACCCGACCCGACATAACCCGACCCGATAATAACCTGAACCCGACAACCAGATTACTTATCGGGTCGGGTTGCGGGTCATATTTTCATATTAATAACCCGATTCAACCCGACCCAATATACTAGATAACCCGACCCGACATAACCCGACCCGATAACAACCTGAACCCGACAACCAGATTACTTATCGGGTCGGGTTGCGGGTCATATTTTCATATTAATAACCCGATTCAACCCGACCCAATATACCAGATAACCCGACCCGATACCACCCGTACATGCATATAGGAGATAATTTTTATGTTTAAATATTAAATTCAAAGTTTTGAATTGTTAATTAAAATAAGATAATTCTTAAGTATTCCTGAAAGCTAGTGGGAGTTAAATGTTAAGACTTAATTTGGAATGAAATTTCACATAAAAAGATTTAGGAAGGAAAACATATAACCTTGGAATATATGTTTATTATTATAAACGTATGCGGTAAATAAATCTAATAGAACATGATATATCATTTAGAAAGTCTAAATTGATATATATATTTGAAAAGATAGAACATGAATGAAATTTAAGTCTGACTGAAGGATTTTTCATGTACATCATATTATTGTTGTATCATACTTAAATGCAAGATTATTTGACAATATTTGATATCTAATTAAAAGTTATTAAATAACTTGTGTAATGAATATTCTAATGGAATATGTTTTGGACTTAGAAACAATCCTGAGCCCTAATTGCTCCTAAATTATAAGTATGAACAATATGGCAAAATTGTTGCATAACTGTTATAGCCGACAATAAATCTTGAAAGATTGGTATGCACCAAGCATTACACAATGGATATTAAGTTTATGAGGTTTTAAAGCATATTGTGGTTTGTATACAATGATGCTGGTTTAATTGAGATGACACTCAATACTAGTCATGGTAGGATTTTGTCCTTGTTAATGGCCATGTGAAATAGTTGTGCTCAACTAAGAGCATACTTGCATTATACATTAAAGAAAATTAGAATAATTTAAACTTTAAAATGTTTGAAAGTTTGATTGTTATAAATTGTTGGTTAAGGACGTCACACCATTTATAAAATATTATGTAGCAATATTAAAATAGTTGAATGCACACATACAAGAACTTCACTAATTGAATGCTTGAAATAAGTATTTTCAAAATTCTGATAGATCAAAGTATGATTGTCATTACTTAAGGCATAATTGTCACAAGTATAATTGTCATTACTTGAGACAAAATTCATTAACTAGAATTATCATGCATTGATCTATTTAGTATTTGGATAAACGATATTAAGCAATTACTCCCTCTGTCCCATATTAAGTGTCCACAATGAAATCTTGTGATGTCCCAAATTAAGTGTCAATTTGTACCTTCCAACCAATAAGATGAGACTTTAGTGGGTAAAAATAATATTTGATTGAAGAGTGTACTTAGTGGAATCTCTTAAAACTTTGTGCTTTAATATGAGACGGATGTAGTATTATTTATAATGAATTAAAGTACTTGGTATGTTTGTTTTCATTAATAATAGATTGTATCATATATTTGCATGTTTAAATCCTTGAATAACTTATGTTATTCTAAATGTCCGTTATCAATTAATGATATGGGAATATCATTCAATTAATACAAATCTGAGTATTGGTTAGAATATACTTGAAAGTATATTGATGCGTTAACATACCAATTTCACATGATATTCAATGAATTGAATATAGGATATATCTCAACTACATGATTTTACTTGTGGATCTTGCCATTAAGTAAATCATGAAAATAGTTATCCTCAGACTTGAGATACCAGATAACTGTCATAAATGTAGTGCATTTCTGTGAATCAATTTACCGCTATCCGTATCCGTAACTGGTAGTTATAAGGATTGTTTTCAGAAGTGTTGCAAAGTTCATCAGTTTTTGCTTGTAGTCAAGAAAGAATTTGTTCATTCAAATTTGTTTTGAAGTTTAATACTGCCTAGGGGTGGAAACGAGCCGAGCTGCTCGTGAAAAGCTCGGGATCGGATCGGTAAAAAGCTCGAACGAGCCGAGCTTAAACGAGCTCGAGCCCGAGCTCGAGCCTAAATTAAAGCTCATTTAATTATCGAGCCCGAGCTCGAGCTTTATTTATAAAGCTCGAATAGGCTCGCGAGCCTAAACGAGCTTTAATATATTTCATGTATTCATGCATATTACTCCGTATAAAATACATTATAAAATATGTATGTCAATGTATTTAAGTTGAAAAATTCAAAAGAATAAACTCTGTACTTTTTTTCTCGAGCCTCACATTGAAACACTCTCGTCCATTCAATTCCTAAATCATATCTACTTTTCATCTACCAACTCACTCCCTTTCAATATTGCTACCACTTAAACATGAAAAACAACAATAAAGTCTCATTGTTTTCTTTCTGTTACAATGAGCACCCAACCACAGAAGCACCCTTTTAATATTTTGCTTATAGTTTCGGCTACTAGATTTTGTTGAAGGTCACAGTTTGTGATTTTGTTATTCTTCTAAAAAGATCTATGATGAGTTGTGTTTATATCTATTAAAGATTGTTTGAAACACAAACTGAGATCTATTTTCTTTTCTTTTCGAGTGGTTGTATCAGAGTAGTATGATTGTCTCTTGTTGTAAACATGAGGTTGGATTGATATGGGTTTTTGGTTGCGTCTAGATCTTATCATTTGGTTGATGGTGTTTAGATCTTGTTGATGTCTGCTGTTGTTGGTTGTTTTTTGTCTTATCAAAACCAAAAGAAAAGAAAAATGAAACTGTATATGGTTTTTGTTCTTTCTTTAAAATTTTTAGAAATTAAAGAAGCAGCTAAGCTTAAAAAAGATTTGTGATGATTAAACTTGTGTGTTGATGTTGTACCGAGCTTTATAAAAGCCATCGTAAACGAGCCGAGCCCGAGCCGAGCTCGAGCTTTTAATATTAGAATACGAGCCGAGCTCGAGCTCAAATCTTAAAGCTCGAATTGAGCCGAGCTCGAGCTCGAGCTTTTTAAAATGTAAACGAGCCGAGCTCGAGCTCTGGCAGGCTCGGGCTCGGCTCGGCTCGTTTCCACCCCTAATACTGCTGGGTCCAGTGTTGCAAAAATCGGCCAACGCGGCCGATTAATCGACGATTAATCGCTAATCGGCTCTGGAACTTGGAGAGATTTACAAGGTAATCGGCCGATACAAGGAAATCGGCCGATTAATCGGTTATAAATCGCTAATCGGCCATGGACCGTCTTAGTACCGATTCACGATTTTTGCAACATTGGCTGGGCCTCTCGTATAGTTGACAAGGTGTATGCGTGGCCATGCCTAAAGTCTGGAATACGTTCAGATGTTTTGGTAATCTTGTTCAATCATAAACAACAAGAAACATAATTGTTAATTAAAGAATGTCTTATATCCATATTTTTATTAATGTAGTATTAGTAACAAAAAGATAAGTATGATGATGAATCATCGAATGGTTTTTTAAGGAGACCAGGGGCATTGGCGTGTTGCTAGACGTTAACCAATGTCATTACACTATTAATACATGTCCAAGTGAGAGCTGTTAGTTTATTGCCAAATATTAATACTAAATATTAATACGTGTATGTCTAATATATAAACCGTTATATATTTAATTATTAAAACACAAAATAAATGTCTAGCGGATGTTAGTAGTTAACGAGGATTGACTAACGACTGTTAAATATTACAAGTAATGGACTAGAATGAAAAAATAAGCCGGAAAGGTTCCGGAAGCCCCTTTGGGGTTAATAGACGATCGGTTGGGCTTTGGGAAACCCAATCTCATACCAACTTGTGCTCCAAGTTATCAAGGCTATATAAACAAGCTTAGGGTTATTTGTTTGTAGATTATTGTGCACTTGCTATAACCCTAAACTTGTTTTCCTTTCCCTTTTTCTTGTGCTCGGCCGAATACCCCTATACAATAAGGGTTTCGGATTTTGTTTTTCCAAAACAAAATTGTTTGTGTTTTATTAACTAGCATAAACATTAATTTGGTTATAGTGCGTGTGTACAAGAACGATGTATTAACTCACTATAGTTAATATCTTGGATCGAATAACAAAAGGGTAAGGGGTTATTCATTAATCCAATCATAAACCTTAACTAGGGTTCTTTGAGCTAATTGAAGAATAATTCAAGTTTGATTCTTGTTTATCTAGAATCATAAGGTACGTTTACGTTTAATATTCTGTTAATTATTTATGTGTTATTGATCCTTAGTTTTCGCATGTGTTTGATTTGTTTGATTTTTATGTGATTTATTTATATACTTGTTATGTTATTTAAATTCCAACAAACTCCTCAAGAAGCCCAATTGACTGTATCATATGCTTTCTAGATATTATATGCTTCCTATATGAATGCACTTTGGTTAGCATATAAAATTGTCAAAATTATATAGTATGGCTATCTCAAGAAAATCTCATTAGTAATAAGAAACTAGTGATAATATAGCCATTTTAGCAACCGAAATGAGAAGCTACATTTTGAAGGCAGGTGTGGAGCATATTCTCAATATCTTGAACAATCTTTAAAATTGGCCTTCTATTTTAATGAAGAATATAGACACTATGGGCTCTTGCAGGATCTCCAAGTATGAAATTGAGTAGAGATTGTCCACTTATAGTGGTGGGTTTTTTTGGAGAACAAATATGTTGCATGTGTCGTGAAGATGTTGCATTTGTCTCCATTTCTTGTGTCCCGTTTCTCTGTATTGAAAAAAAAGGTAGGTTATAGAAAAAAAAAGTAAACTTTCCAATTTCAGTTTTCAAATGAATATATCATATTCCATGGTGGGAGTGGTGGTGGTGGGGGTTTGGGTTTGGGAGGATCTGATTGCTCGTTCTTCATCATCATCTCCGGATGCAAAATTCCCTAAAAAAAACAGATTAAACATTTACCCCTATGATTAAGATGTACACACGCCTACCATGATAAGTCATGCTGCAACCACTGTTTTAAGAAAATTATACAAATTATAATATAACAAAATGCCAGCATGCTCCCGTCATAGATTAATGTTAATAAACAGTAATTGGTGAAATGACAATGTTAAAATGCTAGTTATAATTTGCTACTTATAACTTGCCACAACATGCATGCAACAACATTTTATTTACTTGTAACATCATCTGTGAAGGCGTTTTCGTGATAAATAGTTTCATCATCATCTTCTTCTTCCTGCAACGTTAAAAATGATATATCAGATCTTTCGAATCTGCCAAGATGATCGTATATGGGATGAAATTTAGATGCTAATATATCTAATCTTAACCTCCACATCATTAGGGTCAAACATCATTAGTCTTTGACCCTAATGAAGGGCAACTTCCAAACATAATATTTTTCTTAGATAAAAGAAGCTCTTTCTCGTATATTGCCTCGTATTTCTGTTTAAATTGCCCACGATTATCCTTATACTTGATTTCATATTCAAACTCTTTAATCCATGTAGAATCATCATCTAGGATCCCAAATTGCGCTTTCACACGATCTGGTCGATGATGCACCACATAGTTGTTGAAAATGGGGTGAGCCTAAGGAATCTCTGTGAATCACTTTGGCTTTGCAAAAGCTAAAAAGTCTGCAGCCCAGGCATACTTTGAGACTTTATCTAAATCCTTTAGAAAGTCCACGTATGTGGAGG
Organism: Artemisia argyi; assembly: GCA_030686995.1. NCBI lineage: Eukaryota > Viridiplantae > Streptophyta > Magnoliopsida > Asterales > Asteraceae > Artemisia > Artemisia argyi. The sequence continues at coordinate 171,643,066 of CM060691.1, forward strand.
AAACTTCATACCCATTGTAGCCCGACATGATGAAGCAACCAATTATCATCTTCAACACGCCAACCTTTCTTTGCTTCTCATCATTCTCCTTATCAAACGTGGTACTTTTAAGGTCCCGGATATTCATTGCCTTCTTATCGCCGAATACTTCTTTAGAAGCAACCTCACTCGGAGACTCCTTGCACAAGACCGGTTTGCTATCAATTGGCAAATGCGTTAGATACAGAATATCTTCGAGGGTTTTGGAATGACATTTTCCCTTCACCTTGAAGACGTTCAATTCATGGTCGTACTTCTTGAGAAGTAATTCAATCAAAGGCGTTAGTAGTTTTATTTTTTGCATATGCCAAAAAGAGAGGCGTGAAAAGTCCTCCTTAATTTTGAAGCTTCCTCGGAAAAACTTCATCGTGGGTTTCCAGGCTTGACTTCCAACTATAAATGGTATCCAACCCACCCTTAGTTTTCATAACTCCAAGTTGATTGTTTTGCCTGGATCACTGTTGTTCTGTGCATTTAATAAGTTCAAAAAGAAATCAAAAAGTCAGTCCAATATTATATTTGCATTCTAAGTTTTTAACAACTTCAACTTTGGTAACAAAATCGAAAAGTTAGTCTAATGCAACTAATTATCAGTTTTAATGTATTGTCACAAGAAACTAGAAAGGATTAATCGTGAGTTTTCAGGCTCGACTTTTAACTATAAATGGTATCCAACTCACCTTTAGTCTTCATAGTCTCCAAGTTGATTGCAAGTTGATTGTATTGCGTAGATCAATGTTGTTCTATGCATTTAATAAGTAAAAAAATATAATCTCCAAGCTGACTGTAGTGACTAGATCAATGTTCTTCGATGCTTTTAATAAATAAAATAATAAAACTACTTAAATGTTAGTTTTGCATTTTAAGTTATTGAGTAAAGAGTGCATAAAAACAAGGCTGACTAAATTGACTGCATAAAAACTGACCCAAATGACTCAACCCATAACCTTATGTACTTACCCGCAAATGACTCGATACATTGCATAATTTATAGCATAAAATCTTATCTAAATGACCTAGTAAAAATTGCATATAGTCGGGTTTCTTTCTTATAAATCTTACCAGGTCAATTGATTGACCTGCTGAAATGCCTATAGTAACCCAGTAAAAATTGCATTACCCAATTGAGTGCATAAAAACCAGGCCAATTGACTCAACTGATTGCATAAAAACTGACCCAAATGACTAAATCCACTGCATAAAATCTTACCCAAATGACCTAGTAAAAACTGCATATAAATTTAAACAATTGACTGCATAAAAACCTCATAGAATTCTCCAAAATACTCTGTTCTGCCACCAAGGCATGTTTATTAATTTAAAATAGATAATCAAAGATGTTGAAATGTGCTAATAACGGAAAAACATAAATAGAATTAAAAGCTGTATATAACATTGGGCCCAGAACATCCATCATCCATGAAGGATGAAATAAACAATTTAATTATAATATTTGTAAGGTATGATTTTATACCACAAAATGTTAACCACCTCTCCTACCTACAAGTATTATTGTTTTATGGAAGGATCTCTAGAAACAATAACTTTTTACTTTGTCAAATTGAATACTTAATACTTACAAGTGAGGTACAATTTGCTAGATATGGGAACTTCTTGATACATGACTAACATGCATAAACTAACAAAAATTCATAACGACCATCAAAATAGCCCCTTTTGTAATAAATCCAAAAGTCTTATCTGTCGTCGTCAAAATAACCATCCGCCCTCTTTTTGGAATAAATCCAAAAGACTTATCTGTCGTCGTTTATAAAAATAGCCCTTTTTTTTGACAAAACTTATATTCGCTTTGTTGATATAAACCTTCTGCACCTCACTAGGTTGCCATGTCTTTGGATCCACAAACCGTATAGGAGACTTTGGATCCATAAACCGTGTAGATGACATTGGTGGATACAGAGACACCTCACTAGGTTGCCACGTTTTTGGATCCACAAACCGTATAGGAGACTTTGGATCCACAAACCGTATAAGAGACAGAGGTGGAGACAGAGACACATCACTAGTTTGCCACAGAGGTGGAGACAGAGACGGAGGCGGAGACACATCACTATACGCATACCGAGAACAAATATTCACTAACGTTATGATACCAAACACAAGGAAAACAATGAACAGAGAAAACACCGCGATTACCACTGGCTCCATCGGAGACGACGATTTTGTGATGTGTACAATTTCGAGACGGTTGGGGTTGTGTACAATTGGGTGGGGTTGGGGTTATGTACAATTGGGTGGGGTTTGGATGTGTAATGTAATAAATAATAATGGTAATAATAATAATGTGTAATGTTTTGTATATAAAGTAAGTGTGTGTGGTAAAGTAGCTGTGAGCATGTGAGCAGTGAACAGTAGCTACTCCTCACAGCTTCTTAAAGAAGCATTGCAAAAATGAGTATTCTTAAAAAATCGCAAAACTCACCGCTCCTTTGCCAAACGAACAATAAAAATCGAAAAGCTCAATGCTTACCGCCCTAAAAAGCTCTGCGCCAAACATAGACTAAAACTAAAAATATGTAGATTATAATTTGAAAAATGAAATCATTTATATTTTGGAAAGAACATGAAATTATACACAACCCCAACTGACCCCACCCAATTGTACACAACTCCAACCCCACCAAATTGTACACAACCCCAACCGTATCCGAATTGAACACATCACAAAATCGTCATCTCCGATGGAACCAGTGGTAAACGCGGTGTTTTCTATGTTCATTGTTTTCCTTGTGTTTGTTATCATAATGTTGGTGAATATTTGTTCTCGGTATGCGTCTAGTGATGCGTTTAGTGATGTGTCTCCGCCTCCGTCTCTGTCTCCACTTCTTTGGCAAACTAGGGAGGTGTCTCTGTCTCTACCTCTGCCTCCTATACGGTTTGTGGATCCAAAGACGTGGCAACCTAGTGAGGTGTCTCTGTATCCACCTATGTCTTCTATACGGTTTGTGGATCCAAAGTCTTCTATACGGTTTGTGGATCCAAAGACGTGGCAACCTAGTGAGGTGCAGAAGGTTTATATCAACAAAGCGAATATGGGTTTTGACGAAGAAAGGGGCTATTTTGTTAAACGACGACAGATAAGTCTTTTGGATTTATTCTAGAAGGATGGCGGATGGTTATTTTGACGACGACAGATAAGTCTTTTGGATTTATTCCAGAAGGGGCTATTTTGATGGTCGTTATGGATTTTTGTTAGTTTATGCATGTTAGTCATGTATTAAGAAGTTCCCATATCTAGCAAATTGCACCTCACTTGTATGTATTAAGTATTCAATTTGTCAAAGTAAAAAGTTAGTGTTTTTAGAGATCATTCCATAAAACAATAATGGTTGTAGGTAGCAGAGGTGGTTAACATTTTGTGGTATAAAATCATACCTTACAAATATTATAACTAAATTGTTAATTTCAACCTTCATGGATGATGGATGTTCTGGGCCCAATGCTATATAAAGCTTTTAAGTCTATTTATGCTTTTCCGTTATTAGCACATTTCAACATCTTTGATTATCTCTTTTAATTTAATAAACATGCCTTCGTGGCAGAACAAAGTATTTTGGAGAATTCTATAAGGTTTTTATGCAGTCAATTGTTTAAGTTTATATGCAGTTTTTACTAGGTCATTTGGGTAAGATTTTATGCAGTGGGTTGAGTCATTTTGGTCCGTTTTTATGCAATCAGTTGAGTCAATTGGCCTAATTTTTATGCACTTAATTGGGTAATGCAGTTTTTACTGGTTTACTATAAGCATTTCAACAGTTCAATTGACCTGGTAAAATCTATAAGAAAGAAACCCGACTATATGCAGTTTTTACTAGATCATTTGGATAAGATTTTATGCTGTGAATTATACAATGTATCGAGTCATTTGGGGGTTAGGACGTAAGGTTATGGGTTGAGTCATTTGGGTAAGTTTTCATGCAATCAATTGACTCAACCTTGTTTTTATGCACTCTTTACTCAATAACTTAAAATGCAAAACTAACATTCAAGTAGTTTTATTATTTTATTTATTAATAGCATCGAAGAACATTGATCTAGTCACTACAGTCAGCTTGGAGATTATATTTTTTTGCTTATGATGCAAACGAACTGGAATTATTCTGTAGACAATTACCATTATTTGAACATTATTTTTTTTTTACTTATTAAATGCATAGAACAACATTGATCTACACACTACAATCAACTTAGAGACTATAAAGACTAAGGGTGGGTTGGATAGCATTTATAGTTAGAAGTCGAGCCTGAAAACTAACGATGATTCCTTTCTGGTTTCTTGCGACAATACATTAAAGCTGATAATTAGTTGCATTAGACTGACTTTTCGATTTTTTTTACTAAAGTTGAAGTTGTTAAAAACTAAGAATGCAAATATAATATTATACTGACTTTTCGATTTTTTTAAACTTATTAAATGCACAGAACAACAATGATCCAGGCACAAGAACCAACTTGGAGTTATGTAGACTAAGGCCCTTTATAGTTGGAAGTTAAGCCTGGAAACCCACGATGAAGTTTTTTGAGAAAAAGCTTCAAAATTTAGGAGTTTTCACGCCTCTCTTTTTGGCGGATGCAAAAATAAAACTACTCACTCCTTTGATTGAATTACTTCTCAAGAAGTACGACCATGAATTAAACGTCTTCAAGGTGAAAGGAAAAAGTCTTTCCATAACGCTCGAAGATATTCTTTATCTAACGCATTTGCCTATTGATGGCAAACCGGTCTTGTGCAAGGAGTCTCCGAGTGAGGTTGCATATGAAGAAGTCTTCGGCGATAAGAAGGCAATGAAGATCCGGGACCTTAAAAGTATCGCGTTTGATAAGGAGAATGATGAGAGGCAACGTAAGGTTGCCCGTGTTGAAGATGATAATTGGTTGCTTCATCATGCCGGGCTACAATGGGTATGAAGTTTTCTCCACATACATGGACTTTCTAAAGGATTTAGATGAAGTCCCAAAGTATGCCTGGGGTGTAGCCTTTTTAGCTTTTCTGGTTCACGGGTTGCGGGGATGTCAAAGGCTGCAGGAAAACAAGCCCAAAAAAGAAGGAATAAATGACAACTTTTGGATTGTCTTAGTAAGTGAGTTTTCAGTTTTTGAGAATATATATATATATATATCTTTAGTTTTGAGCTTTTTTATATATCATTTTACTTGTTTTGAAGGCTTTTTTCTTTGTACGCATTCCCAAATTGTGGGATATTATGGGGATTCCAAAGAACGGACACACAACCTCTGTTGTCATGGGTTCATAAAAACCGCAAAACAAATGTAATGACAACAGAGGAAGCTACGTCAAGGCAGTGAAAGCTTTTCTCGATGATGATGATGTTACGAATGAGGTCACTTCTAATACCTTTGATTGAGAGATTTCTTAGGCTTGGCACCTTAGGTTGTTTGTATGACACTAACTTTGATTGTTTCTATGAACAGAACATCATTTGGAGTCCCTATCTCGGTTGTGAATTGCCGAAGTGCTTTGCAAAGGCAAAGTGATTCACAAAGATTCCTTAGGCTCGGCCCCATTTTCAACAACTATGTGGTGCATCATCGACTAGATCGTGTGAAAGCGCAATTCGGGATCCTAGATGATTCTATATGGATTAAAGAGTTTAAAGATGAAATCAAGTATAAGGGTAATCGTGGGCAATTTAGACGGAAATACGAGGCAATATACGAGAAAGAGCTTCTTTTGTATAAGAAAAATATTATGTTTGGAAGTGGCCCTTCATCAGGATCAAAGACTAATGATGTGGAGGTTAAGATTAGATATACTAGCATCTAAATTTCAAGGCATATACCATTATCCGAGCAGATTCGAAAGATCTGATATATCATTTTTAACTTTGGAGGAAGAAGATGAAATCGCCTTCACAAATGATATTGTAGGCCCTTCAGGGCAAAATACTAATAATGTGGAGGTTAAGATTAGATATATTAGCATCTAAATTTCATGCCATATACCATCATCTTGGCAGAGTCAAAAGATCTGAAATATCATTTTTAACTTTGCAGGAAGTAGAAGATGATAAAACTATTTATCACGAAAACACCTTCACAGATGATGTTGCAGGTAAATAAAATGTTCTTGCATGCATGTTGTGTCAGGTTATAAGTAGCAAATTATAACTAGCATTTTAACACTGTCATTTCACTAATTACTGATTAACAGTAATTTGTGAGAGGAGCATGCTGGCATTCTGTTATATTATAATTTGTATAATTTTCTTAAAACAGCAGCTGCATCATGGTAGGCGTGTGTACATCTAATCATACTTCATTAAGTGGGTAAATGTTGAATCTGTTTTTTTGTAGGGAATTTTGCATCAGGAGATGTTGATGAAGAACGAGCAATCAGATCCTCCCGAACCCAAACCCCCACCCCCGCCGCCACCACTCCCACCATGGAATATGGTATATTCATTTGAAAACTGAAATTGGAAAGTTTATTTTTTTTTCAATAATCTACCTTTTTTTTCAATGTAGAGAATTACGGGACACAAGAAATGGAGACAAATGCAACATCTTCACGACACAAGCAACATATTTGTTCTCCAAGAAAACCTACCACTATAAGTGGACAATATCTACTCAATTCCATAACATAGAAGAGTAATTTTAAAGATTGTTCAAGATATTGAGAATATGCTCCACCTGCCTTCAAAAGGTAGCTTGTCATTTCGGTTGCTAAAATGGCTATATTATCACTAGTTTTTTTTTTTTTTTTTTTTTTTTTTTTTTTTTTTTTTTTATTATTAATAATGAGATTTTCTTGAGACAACCAAACTGCATAATTTTGACAATTTTATATGCTAACCAAAGTGCATTCATACAGGAAGCATATGATATCTAGAAAGCATATGATACAGTCAATTGGGCTTCTTGAGGAGTTTGTTGGAATTTAAATAACATAACACGTATATAAATAAATCACATAAACATCAAACACATGCGGAAACTAAGGATCAATAACACATAAATAATTAACCGAATATTAAACGTAAACGTACCTTATGATTCTACCTAAACAAGAATCAAACTTGAATTATTCTTCAATTAGATCAAAGAACCCTAGTTAAGGTTTATGATTGGATCAATGAATAACCCCTTACCCTTTTGTTATTCGATCCAAGATATTAACTATAGTGAGTTAATACCTCGTTCTTGTACACACGTTACCACGTGATCATTTTCTATTAACCTATCTGTGGTCTATTTCATGTCTGGTTCTCTTCCAATTCTTTGGGAGGTCCTTCTCTCGACAATTTTCATAAACACAAACTTCAAATGGGCGAGTTTATATACATTGGATGCATGGCTTGTACGGTGTGCATCACGAATTTTACGGTTTGACCAAACCCGAAGTGACACGGTATCTATAACACATCTCATCATTGATGAGCCCTAATTTGTCTGAAAGCAAGAGAGACTAATGTTCATCTTTATCTTTATATACCAAATTCTTCAAATCGACTATCAATTTGAGGTAAAGTTTTCTTTAAAATAGTTATCAACTAGGGTTCTTGATATATATGAATTTAGGGATTTTGATTATGAGAATAAAATAAATGGAACCGTACATGTTTTGATTGTGTGATGATGTTATTGACAAGAAGTAAAGAAAAAGAGAGCATGGTAGTTTATGTGTACAAATAACTTCTCTGTTCTCAGTCAATTTAACTTGCTTCGCTAGCATTTTTGTGTTTTTGTATGTGAGGTTTATGTTTGCCTTTTTTGTTGTTCTTGAATGAAACTGTCTCAGTGACTGTTTTGTAATTGTTCTTGAAAATGCCCCTCATTTCAAAAGTTTTTTTTTAATTCACCAATATACCTATAATACTCTTAATGAATTAATTTACACAATTTACTTTAACTCTTAAAAAGAGAGCATGGTAGTTTATGTGTACAAATAACTTCTCTGTTCTCAGTCAATTTAATTTGCTTCTCTAGCATTTTTGTGTTTTTGTATGTGAGGTTTATGTCTGCCTTTTTTGTTGTTCTTGAATGTGACTGTCTCGGTGACTGTTTTGTAATTGTTCTTAAAATGCCCCTCATTTCAAAAGTTTTTTTTTTTTTTTTTTTTTTTTTTTTTTTTTTTTTTTTTTAATAATTAACCAATATACGGTATACCTATAAATACTCTTAATGAATTAATTTACACAATTTACTTTAACTCTTAAAATGACTACACTACCCCCTTTTACATCAATTACCTACACTACTTGCCGCCACCACTACCACCACCTGTCGCCTCAACCACCACCAGTTGCCGCCACCACTATACCGTCGCCACTACCACCACCACCGCATTGCGCGGGCATCCATCGTTTTTAATGTGCCTCTAGATTGTACTTGTCAGCAGCCCAACAAGTTTTTTTAATGTACCTAAAATGAGGGTAAATTACTTATTCGACATGCATTATATGTTAGTAAATGTAGATGCCTTGTTTTTATAATGAAATGAAAGATGTAGGAACATGGAAATGAACACATTATTAAAGTATAATTTATATCCAAACCCTCTGTCCCAAAATTAATGTTCACGTTTTTTTAGTTTGTTCCATATCGTCTACTTATAATATAATTTAAGAAAGCATCGGCAAGTTAACCTATCCTGAACCTTTGACCGATCCTAAAAGTTCCCATCTTTTGACCCATACCCGTGTCCTAACCTACTTGTTTAGCTGCCTGTATTTGTCCGAGACCGTGGTTTGAATACTAAAAAGTCTAAATTACCACTGAATTTGCAGATATCTAGTACACCCTTATCATCATGAAAGATAGTGGTCGAGATATGCAACATCATTGCCACATGTGGGGCCCGGCTTGCTGCTGCTGGAATTTTTGGCAATCTGAAGAAAATTGGAAGAGATACCGTGAGAGACGGTGACATCCCAAAAACCATTATAGCAATGGACGGAGGGTTACACGAACACTACACTGAATACCGACACTCTCTTGAAAACACTCTACGTGAATTGGTTGGTGACCAACTTGCAAAACATATTGAACTTATACACTCTAAAGACAGTTCCTGTATTGGTGCTGCTCTTCTTGCAGCCTCTCACTCTCAATACTTTTAAAGAAGGTAATCATATATGCTAACGAGTTTATCATCTACATACCATATTTAACCGGTCTACTAAGGCGCCGATATAGTGAGTGAATTGTTGTTAAAATTTCCCTTTCATATTTTCTTAGTTTAGATGAGAGTTGTTTTGGAAAATGGTTTAAATTTATGTTAAAAATGTAAGAAGTGGCATTGATTTTGCTACAATTTTTGTAATTCTTTCTCAACTATGGTTAATAAAAGTTGGCAAATCTGAAATAGATTATTTTTGTCCTTCTCCATAGAAAATTCTCAGTTTGTATATTCAGTCGTACACAGGTTTGAAGCAATCAATACAAATCCCTTAATCAAACAACATTTATCAATATGATTTTAACAAAAAAAAAGACCATTGGTTTCACTTTTAATTCATTAAAAAAAGCATGTTAATTAGTAAGAAACTAGCATGGAAAAATCATATAGAGCTTACAATAAATAATGCTTCATTTATCGGATGTAAATATGGATGGGAATCAAAACTAGAAGTACATGGTTATAGATCATACGATGAAAATCTAAATAGATATGAAAATGAATACGGCTTCACCCGATCTATATCAGATCAACCACTATCCCTAACTCCAACACCAATCAATCCAGGAAATATTTTTTGGGTAAAAGGTCAAAAGACCCGGTAAATATATTACTCCAAAAAACATTTAAGAACAACGGATATGAGTGAATCCCATATCTCAGCCCGTTACATAGGCGAAAAGCTTACATAACAAGATACTTCCTATTTTCTAGACAAGAAAACAAACCACTACCACATCATATAGAAAAAAACTCGGACAAAAATAACTACTTCCTATGACCTTGGAGATTAAAGCCATAAATGGCATTAAGAGCATCCAATTCCCTTGGAAGATCATGAATTTGCTTCGAGTAATCATCATAGTCATCAAACTCATCTTCACGCTCTTGACTTCTACCAAAAAGATTCGCAGATTCGTTGAACGTGTTAAGCACCTCCTCCTCCTCACTATCAGAAACCACAACCTCACCCACCTTGGAAAATGGGTTAGCCCTCTTAGTAACAGAGACAGACGGAACAGGATGACCATCATCATCCACAAGAGTACCTTTCCCATCAATAAGAAGCTCTTCAAACTTACTAATTTTATCAACTAAAGGAGTAAAACCAACTTCCTTAGTTCCCATTGAATCACTCACAAGTGGTTCTTGTGATGTAGCACCAGTCTTAACCGACTTATCCACATTAATTTCCATTGTACTGCCAGTATCCACATCCATGCTGGTGTCATAAGTAGGAATACCAAACGTATCCGTATCCTCCATATTAAGCGCATCAAATTGGTTAGATGTAGAGATCGTTGTTCCACTCGTACTAGCCACATCAGAAGTCTTCTTCTTACTATCATTAACTTTCTTGGGCACAGTAGGAGTCTTCTTTGGCTGATATTCAAAATGCTTACCCACAACAGGTTTAGTAAAACCTCCGCGACCCGTATTCGAGGCAGCTTGCTTACCCTTCTTCTTATTGTTAACAGTCTGAAAACCATCATTAACATTCTTAGAAGGTTGAGCAGTCGGTATCACACCCTTAGGACAATCCACCAAAACATGTCCAAACACCTTGCATTTATCACAGCGAGGCGGTTTCCACTCATATTCCACAATCCACCAAAACATGTCCAAACACCTTGCATTTAGCAAGCCTATCTTTTATCCAAAATAAAAATGTCGCGATAATGTCGCCAAAAATCTTTGTCTTGACAGCTTGAAAAGCGGTAAAACAACAGCACTAGAAAAGTAACTTGTTACCTCTAACAAGGGTAAATCGGGATCTTTAAATATTGTTAACAACAATATTCATTCCTGTCTAAGTAAAGTATGCGGGATATGAAATGTAGACACATCATACTCCTAACTAGGATAAATCGGGATCATCAGTCAAATGCCATATAACAAACAACCAATGCGTTATGAAGATGAGTCACATCAAACCTTCAGCTTTCTAAAGAAGCGTTTCATACATGTGAATAAAAACGTATATCTAACAATTTATGTTCTCTACGATTTAAAGTGGACTTTGACTCTATAGTACATATAATACAAGGTAAAATGACAGAGAAAGAGCTCATCTTTTATACAACAGAGAAAATACAAAGTTGTAACGGGGCTCTTGACCAAAACCAAATTTGACCAATAAGAAACCTCAATTTTGCTATGTAGGGAAAATGAAGTCATCCCATAGGCCAATAGAAATCAAAACCGAAGAAATTGATCAAAATTATCTAAATTTCATCTAAAAAAAATTATGTATAAAACCACATGATTTTGTAAAGAAAAAAACTAAAAATGAGGGGTAATTAATAAAACTTTATCTGTTAATTTTAAATAAATTATACCAACTTAGGTATCCACTATGGATGAACCTATTAAAGATTTATAAAATTGACACATCTTATAATGTCATTCATTCTTAAAACTTTTTATGTTATAAACATTCCTACTATGGATAAACCTTTTGAGATTTATAAAATTGCTTGAACATTTAAATGTCATTTATTATATAGTTAAAAAAAAAAAAAAAAAAAAAGAAAGTAAGATAATAAACATCTTTTGGACCTCTCTAAGATCTTAGACCTTTTTTCATGCCACCTAAGCATGAAATGATTCCTCAGTATGGTATAAAAATTCTTGAATCTCCTCATAAATATTTATACCTATTCTTAAACTTCCAGTCAAATAGGGAAGGTGGACTGGATGGTGATGGGCTAACAACTACTGTACTAAACAAAGAGAGATGCTTAAATTTAACAGCCTTGCACCTACTGCTGCTACTACTACTACTACTAATGTTTATATTATTATTTGTTGATTACAACCTTGCACCTGCTAATGTTGATAGGGATCGGATATTGGTAACCCCTAAACTATAAGTAATAGTACTCTTTTTAATTTTTTTATTATTATTATTTACTTTTTTATAATTATGTTTTTATTATAAAATTTTGAAATAACTAAAAGAACCTAAAATAAGAAGTTTGATAAGTCAAAGTAGTAAAACATAAAAAATACAGAGAAAAAACCATAAAAAATTGTCTTGTTATGTTAATAAAGTGAGTAAAATTATCGGGAAAAAAGTACAAAATATAAAATATAAAGTTTGTCAAGTTAAAGATAATAAAAGAAAAAAAATAGAGAACAAAAAAACTTAAAAATTGTAATGTCCTATCAATAAAGCGGGTAACAGGGGTGAAATTTAATCGGGCAAAATGAACGAATACAATCGCTTAAACATAGAAATTTCTTGTATATGTTTGCTCGTTAAGAAAATAAGGTTGTTCATGGTTAAGGTGTCAAATGAGCATATATATAAGCTAACCAAAAAGAAAAACGTTAAATGAACATTAAAGTGTTTATCAAAAAAAAAAAAAAAAGTAAAAAATAAAAATAAATGAGCATAAGCGAACCATCGAAAACAAACGTATAAGAACAATCATAAAATATCTAAAATATATATAGTATTTCTTTTTAATGTTTTCGCTTGTCAAAATATGCATATCTTAATCTTAATCTTAACTATATATAATGTAAAAATAGTCAAATGTGAAAAGTGAAATCTTTAATTTTTGGTCAATGCACATAATGCCCTTGCACCATATTTTAGAAGGTATTGCTATATTGAAAAGAGTATCTTAACTATCTACTACTATAAAGTAAACATGGTTAAATGTGGAAAATAATGAAACTTAAACTTCACAACTTAATCTATACAGGAAACTATTGAACTTGGAAATAATGAAACGAGTTTTGCCAATTGTAAAGATATGAATGATTTGTGGAGCATAAATGTGAGAATAAACAGGTCAACTTCATACCTGGTATTTTTCACAATTGAGGAAAGTCAACTTCACAATTGAAACTGTCATCCGCCATTTTGTGTATTGATAGTGGTATTTCATAACCAATTTGCACTCATTTAGGTTTTACCATCCTTCTTAACATCATCCAACCCATTATCTCTGGTAAACTCATGACATATGATTTTTATACGATTCTTACACTAACGTTATGATAATCACAGTAACCAGCAATGTCTTTTGTGTATCAATTATTTGTTTTTTATAGATACATCGTGTTTTTCATTTATTATACAGGTCGCGGTAGGGTCTGGATTGCAATCGTGGGTCGCTTACATTAATTTGAGCTCGTACTATCTGGTCGGTGTACCTATAGGAGTCATTTTCGGGTTGCTTTTACATCTTGGGGTGGAGGTATCAATCATATATTCTCTTTTCTATAGAACAATATATATTATGCTACAAGTATATGTTAATGTTTTTTTGGACCTTTTGGTTTCTACTTTCTACCACAAGATATTGTATAAATTTCAAGAAATGACATGACTAACCATTTTAAATCGAGCAATAGGGAATATGGGGAGGCATTATTTTTGGTGGAACTGCGTTACAAATGAACATATTAGGAATAATGACCATTCATTGTGACCGGGAGAATGACGTAAAGCTTGGATTTCTTATGAATCATTGTTACTATTATTGTAGTTCCTACTAAATTGTTATTTGTACTTTTATACAGGCTCAAAAAGCAATTGCAAAATATTCAACTTTAATATTACTACAAGGTTTTGCAATATGGTTTATATCATACTGATCAAAGCTTATCATTTGTACCACAACTGATGTATATTTCTAAATTATTGTTTTTTAGCCATTTCGGCATAATTGCATCATGTTATGACATGCTGTATTCTATATGGATCTCGAACTTGTAACAATTCGTATTTTCAGATTAATTACTATTCCCGAAAAATTTCACTATTCACTTTTACTATTCATTTTTCCCGAAATTTGATTTTTGTTTCTTGGCCTCGAGTGATAAATCATTTCCATGGCAAATTAAAAGTTTGACACTCATCAGATCATTTTCGTGAAAGTTATTAAGGAATTACACGGAATTACACGTTTTAGGGTAAAACGTCATTCAGAAATTCTACGCACAACGAAACTCGACCGCGTTAAGTGACCCCGCATCAAAAAAATGTTTAGTACTCTAATGATTAATTAGAGAATTAATCATGACTGAGAAAAACATGACCAAAATAAGCCTCGGCCGTGAAAAACTGGAATTTTCAGTTTTTAAGCGTTTTTACTCAGCCGTAACCCTAGCCTATACCTGAACCGCGTTTCTAAGACAATTTGAGTTTTCAACTTATTAGAAAAAGTCAACATATTTTTCCCTCCTCCTTTGACCAAAAATCATTCCTTGATTTTTGGGCTTACGATTTTATGTCTAAAAGACATTAAATACCAACCGACACTAGACTGAGCCCAGCCTAAATAGTATAAGTCATTTTAAGTCATTAGTATCCTATTAGAAAAGTTACATTTTACTTTTCTCAATTTTACGCAACTTTCGTACGTTTTACGTATTACGCGTTTTAGACCCGTGTTTCCAGTTTTAGCAGGGTTTTAGCACCCAATAGAACCTACCACTCATTTTATATTTTAATATGGAGTATATTGATATGTTCTAGCATATTTACAAGTTTCATATTTTTAGGATACCCGATTTTAAGTTTCATGACTTAACGACTTACCGTTAGCGATTACCGGGACCAAAACTCACTCCGTAACTTAGATAAGACCATGACTACTCATCTAGTCACCCTAGATCAGCCTTGGCCGACTTAGAGGGGGGGGGATTCACCTATTGTGTGTCATGATCTCATGCCTTAAGCCCTAGGATCCATACATGTGTAAAACTTGCTAAGAAAGCTTCCTAAATATCCTAAAAACTAACCTCCTCAATGAACCTTCCTAGGCACCTTCCTTGCACCTCCTCTTCATGCTATAAATACAAGCTTAATCTCTTCCTTTCTTCATAATCCAAATGCCACACATAAATCCCTAGCTCCATGATCCTTTGATCTTTAAACTACAAGTTACACTACAAAGTTCAAGGTCTTAATATTCTCTACCTAGTTCTTAAGTTTGTTTGGTGATTCCATGGTTGAATTAGGAGCTACACAAGGTTACTAGGGCTGAAGTTAAATGGTTTTCACAAGGTCTATATCAAGGCTAGCAAGGGTTACAAGAGTTGTGGTGAAGGGTTTGCAAGCATAGGTTTAGTGTCCTAGTTTCATACTTGACTTCCTTTCTTTAGAAAGCCAAAAGTTGTAAGAAACCCTTATACACTTTCTTGCTCAATATCATTTTCATGCTTATTATGTTTCTTTCATGCTATATATGGTCTTTGTATTGTGTTCATGATGTATAAAAACTAGTAAAACAAGTTATGTATATATATGTTAACTTATGATATTTAAACAAGTAAACTAGTGACTTTTATGGAGAACCACGACTAAAATAGTATAACTATGATATTTGAAATTTACTTACTGTTAAATAGGACTTAACAAGGAAAACATAGCAATTTGAATCACCCAAAACGAGTACACGAGTCAAAAGATACGGCCAAAAGAAGTTAGCAAAACCAAAACGCCGAAACTGCCGATACCTACTGTTTTGCATTCTGCCATTTTGAAAGTCACCCTTCTGGTCCGATTCATCAAAAAGTTAAAACACGAAAGTTGTCCGGAACGACGTTTTCATTCAGGAAAAAAGAAGCTTGAGCCCTGAAAACGCTTTCCGAGTGATATTTTCTTCAAATTCTTAACAACCCATTTTTAGACCAAAGTCACTATATAATAGTTATCATTTACTAAGACCAAGAGGTCTAATGACCTAAAGCCAAGACCACAACCATGGCTAAAGCCAAGGTTGAGTCTCAAGACCATGGTAACAATGACCAAGGTCACGGCAAAGCCACGGCTAAAGACCATATAACTTTTAAAGATCAAAAACTTATATATATGTTATCAAATACTACAATAGTAGGGAGCCTCATGTGAGGAGTTCATTAAGTAAGCCGTCGAGATGAGTTGTGGATTTACGAATTAAAGTGTCCTGGCTCCTCGAACGTTTACTCCATGACTTCTGAATTATGTCGGCCCGAACGGTAGTAAGAGATGTGCAACCTATACATGTTTCATAAACAATTTATATTCAAAGACTTACACTATATACTAAGTACTACATCATGAACTATATGCAAGACATATATAGGCAATTCTTCGTATTCTTAGACGTTACTCCAAACCTAAGTCGCAACGTTCTATTATAGGCTGCTCTTAGAGACTTTCGTGATTCGACTACCACTTTCATTTCTCATTACATAAGCTTAAGGTGAGTCATAGCCCCTACTTTTTCATACTTGTTTTAACTCTCTGGGGGAGATACATGCACAACTACTTGCTTACTTGTACAAATACTCAAAACATTTATACTTGATTGTTTTATACTTGATTGTCTTATACTTGATCGCACTATACTTGATTTCATATATACATGATTGCGTTATACTTAATTGTGAGACTTCCAGTGGCTCCAAATTAAGTTGTTAGATGACCATTGAGACTTCCGGTAGCTCCAAATTAAGTTGTTGGATGACCATTGAGGCTTTGATACATCCTAACATTTGCGAATGTTGGATACATCATAAACGTGAGGTCTTCGGAGATGAAGTGTAGACTCACGACTAATTGCTTAACTGTTTTGATGAACTTATACATGTCTTTATTATACTATATTTTTAGCAGTGGGTTGTGAACACATAGGTTGCAAGTCTCTTATGGCGGGACTTGCAACTGAGTGGATTCACGATGCCTTTGCTGTGCGAATATTCTTTTAAGGCTTTTCAACTGTTTTAAGACAAACTCTATGAACTCACCAACCATTGTGTTGACACTTTAACATGTTTATCTCAGGTTAGTAAGGCGATACCTAGTGCGTGGAACTTAGAGTCAAGCTGCATATTCTGAAGACTTACGCTTTTATCATTTACCATTCAAAATATTTTGTATACATTTATGTATCATACTTTGGAATCTCATGTTTGTAACTTTGAATTCATTAATCGAATGGTAACTTTTCAAAACGTCTCATTTAGAGTTCGTTTTCTATAACTTGTACTTTGTATTATGAAGTAGCACCCTCAGTGACACAGTCTTCCGCTGTGGTATTTTGGGGGTGTTACAGAACTAATCCATTGTTAAGGATACAATTGTCATGATGAAGACTAATAAGATTTTACTAGGATGAAAGATGTTATATCTGCCATATTAATGACAATTTGAGACTTGGGGTATGACTGACGGGTTCCATGTGTTGTCACAGTAACCCCGTCTGGCCCTTTTTGACCCGTCTTAACAAAAGTCAATGTTTTAACTCGTTAGTCAATTCGACCATATTGCCAAATATATTTTTTTAAGAAAAAATAATAATAGAATCCGCGTTATTCCTTATTAATCCCAATCTATAATACCCATTGTGAGTTTAAATTCATACAATTTCGAAAAAACTAAATTTCCAAAAAAAAAAAAAAAAAAAAAAAAAAAAAAAAAAAAAAAGGTTACTGTGATTATGAAGTGACGTTGCTATTGTGGACGTATAGTCTGGACTGGACCAGGAATGGGCCAGGCCCGGCAAACAGCGGCCCACTCTACGCCTAAACCGTGTTCCATGCCCTATAAATATATGGCTGAGATTCCCTTCTTCAAAACACAACACAACAGGTTACTCTAAACCTAACTCTTGTATGCTACATCGCATCAATACTAACTTGACCGTCGGAGGTGGATCCCGGGGCTACGGCCTCGGGTCCACTCTTGACGGGTTCTCTTTGTTGACAGGTCTACTCAGGGATCGAGAAGACCAAGAACGGCCTAGGGAGAGTCGTTGGATCTAGCCCGCGCCAGATTATGTATCAACAAGATGGCGCCATTCGTGGGACCTGACTATGACAAGTTTCGTGCTCTCATATCACCGGAAAGCAATCATCGATTTCAAAAGCCGGTAACTTTAAAACTTTGTATTTTTTTTTGGTAAACACGATTTTTCTATAGTCACACTAAGTCCGCATGATCGGACCCACTTTATCTTTTTGCCGCAAATTAATTCGCGCACATAATGTTTTTACGGTTGGTATGCTTGTTTTCACGTTTGAACAACGCAGTCACGATGAATCTACCCGCGTTAGGCCATGCGTTTGGACAATTCGCATATTAGCTACGAACAGGCACCACGATGCTAGTCAATCGCCATGAGCGCACTGGACAAAATCCGTGGTCATGTTATGTTCATCTGCGATCATCCTAACACGTTCGGGTCTATGTGGTCACGATACATCCATCTACGTCTGTGCGTGCGATTAAAACTATTAGTCGCGGTCACGGTCACGGTCACGGTGCGATTGAAACAACAATTCATTATTTATGTAGTTTGTAAAACCTCACGATAGGTGTACTTCGCACTACTACTTCTCTTATGTGTTAATTTCACATGCTATGTGCTATATATTGCTTCACGTTAATCTTTTACTTCATTAGGTTTTATATGTTGCGATTCGCGGCATATACTTTTAATATTTGCATTAAGTGTTTTTCAGGATTTGAATAACTAAGTTTAGTGCTCCTACAAGAGTAGAACCATCAAACTTGGTGGGCTACCAGGGTATATAATACCATTGTTTCTGTACGCGTCACTCAGGGGAGACGTCCTCTGTCGATTGTAAAGACGGATGTAATGTTCGCACCTCCTTGTCACGCATAGCGCACACCTTTGCCACAAAAGCATGTCTTCTGTCACACCATGCTGCATCGCTACTGGTACAAAAGGTACGCCCTTACCCAGGATGCAGCATACGAGATCCACCTTCACCATTGTGAGACTCTCACAATCGCAATGTCAGTGTTACCCCAACCATAGAACTACGTGTTCTTCTTACGGGGTCTTTACTATCACACGGTGGCGGGAAACCTAGCATATGCACATCCCTCCCCGTCATATAAGAACGGGTGTTACTCAGGTTACCACGGACGCGCCTACAAGGTCGCGGATTCGGATATAGTCTAATGGGCTAAACAGGACTGCGCCATGGGCGCAGTGCGCACTGTTGCGTTTAGACTGAGTAGTATAGTCTGTCCCATGTGCACACCTGAGTTGCGCACACATGGGCCATGTCGTCATGGTTGATTGGGCCTACGTGGCGATGAACAGAACTTAAGTCTAGCCTAACATAGCCATGCACTATGTCACACTAGACTTGGGGGCTTGAGGACGTATAGTCTGGACTGGACCAGGAATGGGCGAGGCCCGGCAGATAGCGGCCCACTCTACGCCTAAACCCTGTTCCATGCCCTATAAATATATGGCTGGGATTCCCTTCTTCAAAACACAACACAACAGGTTACTCTAAACCTAACTCTTATATGCTACATCGCATCAATACTAACTTGACCGTCGGAGGTGGATCCCGGGGCTACGGCCTCGGGTCCACTCTTGACGGGTTCTCTTTGTTGACAGGTCTACTCAGGGCTCGAGAAGACGAAGAACAGCCCAGGGATAGTCGTTGGATCTAGCCCGCGCCAGATTATGTATCAACAGCTATGATCATTGATCCGTCTTGATGGGTATCGGCTAGAGCATTAGAGAACGAAAAGTCTCCATCACCGATGGTCAATACTTTTAGATTCTTCGGATACTCGACGTCCCGTTTGATGGCTTGTTCATAAGTCATTCTTGAAGGTATGTAAGAGACTAAATGTGAGTGTATGTAATGTGACTAATATGTTAGTATATGTAACGAGCCAAATTGTTGAAGGGACATTGAGGAAAAGTGTGAGGGCATTGGTTGAATAAATACCAAAATTCTCATGACTAGACGAGTATTCGTGCATAGCAACGGGATTTTATAGCGGCAAATAGTTATACTGGTATTTTGGTTACACAAAACACCAAAACAAAACATCATTACAACTATATGCCACTATAAAATCCCGTGGCTATGCACGGGTACTCGTCTAGTATCTTATAATAGGAGAAAACTCTTTTAGTACATCAATTACACTAAGACTCCAAATATTTAAAATTCAGCATCACAAGTAATAAAGCTAAATGTACAACCAATTCAAACATAATTTTTTAACATTAAGTACTTCAAAAACTTAAATTTAAGTAGTACATATGATAAAGAATTATGTACAATTAACTTTTGCACAACTAAATACATAAATTGACTTGTCAACAAAGACTAAGGATCAAATGTGATGAATCCTTAAATAAAAAGGATGAGAAATAACTATAACTATACATTAGAGATCAGAGGCGGAGCCATGATTTTAAGTTGAGGGAGGCCCAGTTTAATGTAAAAATTGTAGTGAAAAATGCTCAATGATGTCTCTTTGATTTTTTTTCAAACCATCATTTAACGAGCATAGTTTGACAGGTAAATTCGTTTTAGCATTGTATTTGATTATTTAAGTTGTTAGTTATTAACTTTAATCAAGATAATTATATGATTAAGGAGAGTTGATTGCAAAAGTTATTAAGAAACTAGCTATTAGATCGAAAAGGTAATGTACAAAGTGGGGTGATTAGGGGTGGCTCAGCACCCACTAGTCACCCTACTAGCTTCGCCCGTGTTAGAGATGCATCAATTTAAATTAGATACATCCCTAATTTTTTAGATACATTATAATATATTTTCTAGCTAAAAATTAGATGCATATACATATATTAGATGCATTTCATCAAGTTAGATGAATCATATGTATTTTTCGTCCCCTGCGGGTCAAATTTGTTGATAGTACTATTTTGCATCGTTTTCACTTAAAAATCACTTTCGAAACTAATTGTGTTGCATCTAAATGAATAGAGATACATTTAATTCAAGTCGATGCATCTCAAATAAGCGGTTATAGTTATTTCTCATTCTTCTCATTTTAAGTTTTCTTCCCATTGGATCCTTACCCTATCAACAAATATCATTAATGTAATTTTTAATACACGCCTTTAGTGAAAAATACGCCCCTGTCAACACGTAACATGACTCTTGCATTCATAAACTATCTCACATTATAAATACAATAAATCAATCTCACAATATCATATTTGAACTCACAACTATTTGATTATGAAACACTTTTGATACACAAGCTTTTTGGTTATATATCCACAATTAAACAACCCATACACAAAAAAGTGCATGTTAGTTGTTCTTGCACTTTTCATATCATCTGGAAAAAATGAACGGTTTTATAACTTTTAAGTCAATAATATATCATGTTTGATTCTTATAGAATTTTTTTAAGGTAGTTTGTGGCCATGTCATCTATTTAATTTACGCATCATAAAAAAATAACATGTCATTTTTGATAATTTGCAAAAGCCTAAACATTAATGGAACATTAGTGAAGCTTTGCTTCACTTTTTTTTAACGGAAATTTTATTAAACTAGCAAAAGATCTAGAAGAAATTACAAATTAAGTAAACTGGGACTTTGCAACCATATGACCCAGTTGAGTTTAGACGTACTATGACAAGAACATCGATTAAAAGTTGTTTGAACAAGATCATCAAAAAGAAAATCCTTTCGAGACAGACAATTGCCGAAAAGGAATTGATTTCTGAATCTCCATATTAACCACCACATGACATAACATACGCCTTCAAGGATCTTCTCAAATGATTAGGCATCCTAACATTGTTGAGCCAAGCTAGCCAATCATCATAAGAAGAGAGATCAGAATCTTCAAGCTAACACCAACGAAGAACCAATCTCTTCAAATTACGAGCTAACGAACAAGAGAAGAAGAGGTTTGAAGAGGATTCCACTCCCGCATTGCATAAGGGGCATAGAATAGAGTTGAGCTCGACTCCTCTTAAAGAGATATTCAACCAAGTAGGATAATTATCCGAGCGAACTTTCCATGCAAAAATTGTTAACCTTAATGGAAATCACCTTAGCCCACCTTGTAGGAACCACCTCCTTTGGTAATAAACGATCGTCAATGAGATAAAAACCTTGTTAACTGAAAAAATCCTGAAGCCTTTAAATTCCACACCCAACGATCAATGAACGAGGTCCGAGATACAAGAGAGGAGCTGATTTTGTTGAGCCTCTTCAACACCTCCTCTAGGAACACAACGATAGGTAGAGGTCAAGCCAAGATTCATCTTATCAGCCACATTGATTTTGTTACTATCTAGTGATTAGTCTAACGCTAAAAAGTTTGAGCAACTTTAATGGAACATGAGCGAAACTTGGTTACTACTATCTAGTGATTTTTTCCTTCAAATATTTCCATTAATTGGTATGTTAGATCAAACAAAACATACAATAAGGATACATTTGTAAGGAGGTTATTAAGTGAGCATGGTATTTTCAAATTAACTTAATATGTACTTTTAAAAATATTTATACAAAAATGGTTTTTCTATGGCACTCATTCAAACACGCATCCATTGTCAAACGTTAACACATATATGAATACAAAACTCAAATATTTAAAACTTCAATCGTTAATATGCTCTTTTAAATTAGATGGAAAATAAATTTGCAACAAAGTTTAAATTACCACTAATTGTTTTTGCTTAATTTTCTTTTAAACATGAATTCGAAAAATGCTATTTTCCTTTTCAATATCAGAAGGTCAATCGCTTAAAACTACAAACTTGTATTTGTGTTGACGAACATTTCACTGGAATACTGGATCCTTGTCAGTTGTCATGGAGCAAGGTATTTAGTATAGAATTACTAGTCATTCAGACCCGTGCGATGCATACGGGCTCGATCTAAATGTTCATAGCGTATTGTTCAGCACTAATTTTCGTCATGGATGGATTTTGTTGGTCAATAAGTTTCTAAGTTGTGTTTGTTAGCATGACATGAAAAATGTTGATGCCGTTATTTTGTTACTTTTAATTGAGGTCGAGTCAAACATTCAAAATACAATATATAACTCGGGCTGCCTCATGACCCGTGCGATGCACACAGCTTTTTTATTTGTTATTATAATTTATAAATGACTTTGAGCCAAAATTATGTAATTTTTCCTTTCTATTCATTATTAAATGTGATATTTTTAATATGGCGTATTTCGTTATTTTAGCAAACTTTTTAAATTTATCTGTTCAAATCGGATGTACTAAAACTTACTTACCCATGCGATGCATCGTTTTTGTTTACCATTAGAAATTCTAACTATTAATATTGTCAAAAACTAATTTTTATCGTGCGATGCATATAGGTTGTATAGAAGTTTTCAAAGTTTAATATCCGTATTTTATTTTCGTCATTTTATATTCGAGACGTATTTTGTCATTATATATATAAGTTGTCATGGTAGCATACATTTTGTAAGCATGATACGTATTTAAAATAGTTTATTGACATGTAATCTTTTAAGATGTATTTTTTACTTAATATTTTTTGTCTATTTATTTTGGTATTGAATCTATCGTTTTTTTATTGAAACTAACTAATATTAATACATCCAGCTAAGTTATAACTATTTCTTATGATAGTCAACAATGCCCGTGCGATGCACATGTGCTGTATAGAAGTTTTCATAGATTTAAATTACGTGCGATGCACATGGGCTATATAGGAATTTTCATAGCGTAATATTCGGCATTTATTTTCCTCATTTTATATTTAAGTTGTATGGTGTCACACATTTGCTAAGCTTTATACGTATTTAAAATACTTTATTGAGTTGCACATGAGTTGTATATAAGTTTTTATAGCGTAATATTCGGCACTTATTTTCGCCATTATATATCTAAGTTGTTATGGTATCATATTTCCAAGCATGACACACATTTAAAATAGTTTATTGACATTAAAAGAGTATATGTGAAAAGATTTTTTTTTTCAAGATGTTACATTGAAAAGAGTCTCTTCACATGTAATATTTTAATATTTATAAGTTACATAAATTATTTTAAATATGAAGCGATGACATTAATGTTGGAGACCTTTTATATTCATCCCCATGCGATGCACACAGGTTTGGACTTCCTCAGGACCCATGCGATGCACACAGGTTGGATCTAATTGTTTTTTTCGTAATGTTCGGGACTAATTTTCGGTTCATGTTTGAAACTCTCATTTTTTGTGAAAGGCGGATTTCGTTGTTCAAATAAATTACATTATTAAAAGCGAATTATAAAACAAATATCCTTTTTAACAAAACTATAAAAACATAAAACATTAAAGTAATTAGTATATTCAAGAGTATAACTTATAAGTCGTATAATAAATTATAATTCGTATAGTAAAATATTGCCTGTTTAATTTGTAACGTACTATTAATATAAATGCTAAGTATTCATCTATATTGACACCGGTGGCCGTGGCGTTGTTCTTGTTGTTCTTCTTCTTGTTGTTGTCTTTTTTGTTGTTTTTCATTAGCGTTTTGCATGTTTTATTCTTAATACAATTTTCGTGACTTCTCGATCTCTTTCTTTAATGTGAAGAGGTTTTTTGCAAAATGTTATATTTAAATGAGGTTTTTCATATGTAATCTTTTAATATGAGTAAGTTACATAAATTATTTTTTAATTAATGCATTATTACAACATTTATTCATAAACTATAATATCGAATTTGGAGCATTCATTAATAACTCACTCTAAGTATTTACAGTATGACGACATGAATCACATGAGCTCAAACTCGAATGAATAATGTTTACCTCATGATAGGTGTAGGATATCATTTGAAATACAATTTTCTTCTCCTTTATATACTTATTTGATTTAGAAGATTTTTATTGTTAAGATGATAGTGTGAAAATATTTTTATTATATACTACTATTTTCAATATGTAACATCGACATAATTTACACAGTCATATCAAATATCAAAGTCACGCAATATTCCAAGACGTTTAATTAAGAAAGTGACATTAACACACCGCAAGACAAAAAACTACATTAAGATCAAAAATATTAAAATGCACCAACAAAGTGTAGTAATAATTATTGACTAAAAATTGAATGCTCATCACATTATTTTCAATAAACATACATGCTAATGAATCAATAGTATTAGCCCGTTTAGCGGTATTACATGAAGTAAAATATTGCATATTTAATTTGTAACGTACTATTAATATGAATGCTAAGTATTCATCCCACCAGTGGCCGTGGCGTTGTTCTTGTTGTTGTCTTTGTCGTTGTTGTTCATTGGCTTTTGCATATTTTGTTCTTAATACAATTTTTGTGACTTCTCGATCTCTTTCTTTAATGCTTCTTAACGCGCAACAAAAAACAATTAGATATAGTTAATCATTAGTAACTTAAATACAGTTAATTAATATATTGCATTTTCGATCAAAGTAAAAATGTTCGTTCATGTTCCACTTAATTGATAAGACAACGATGTGTAGGATCTCTTAAACCATTAGAGAAGATGATGTTACTACCGAATCTCCATTACACACATAAAACACAAGTGAAATTTACATAAAATAATATAAATCTATATGCTAAATAAGTAAGACGATATGATACTTACTTTACCACCATAATAAGTTGTAGCCCAATGTGCACATAGTGTGGAGGAAGTTGTGGTTTGTTGTGTGTGGTTTTTGACACATTATATAGTTGATAGAATATTTGTAACTCATGGACAGGAATATAAAAAGACTAACCACTAATTGGTGTGTTTAATTTATGCATTCATGGCATTTTTGGTTTGTATTATTTGAGGTTTAGAGATGGCTTGAAACATGTTGTACTGTACAAACTTTTGTGCACGATTCCTCATGCAAAACATATTGTACCGTACAAACTTTTGTGCACAATGCCTCTTGCGCATTAAATTAAGCACTCCAATCTTTAGATAGTATAGAAGATATACTTTTCATGTTGCTTAAACTACTTTGTACCATACTACAATTTGTGCACAAATCCTCTTGCACATTAAATTAAGTCACCCAATATTGTGTAATTGATATACTTTTGATGTTGCTTAAACTACATTGTACCGTACAAATTTTTTCAATTACTTGAATCAATAATCTTATGTACTTACCCTTATGCATGACTATTAAATCAATGTACCAACACATGAAGCCTCCACATTTCATTTTTAATTCATGTTGTTGTGGGTGATTGATTTTAGTGTTAGGCTTAAGAAAACTGGCTAACTTCCTATACAGTAACTTGCTTGAATGTCTTAAGAAACGTAATCGGATGTGTACTATGGTTTTATTGGTTGTATTAAATGCATAAGTAACTATTAATGAGGCCATGATAGGATACTAAACGTGACGTCATAGCAAGAGATAGAAGCTTATAAAGTTGGGGAAGATCGTACACGGTCCCACGAATGGTATTAAGGAATGCAACACTTCATCCACGCAATTGTGACAAATCAACTAATCAATGAAAGATAACTTGGGAGTAATGAAATCTAAATAAACACGCTTTTCTCCATATAAGAAGTTCCTACCAATTTATTTTCTTGTTATTTTATTTTTATTGTTTAAGTAGTTATTTGGGTTAGTTGGCTAAAACCTAATTCCGCCAACTATTCTAATACACGAGATGTTTACTTGCTTTCCAAAAAAAAAAATAATAATAAAAAAAAAATACAAAAAGAATCATCCCTCACCCTTAGACCTAGTTAGGATTAGCTTCAATCCTAATGAACACTATTCCCTGAGAGAACGATCAATCCTCCGGTACTTGCCAGTCACTATACTACATCGGTCAGGTACACTGCCTGGTGAGGATTGCAAGCTTCTCAAGATCTCTTGAGAAGTAAAACCTTTTGCAAGGTTGCAAAACCACGCATCAGAAACTAAACATAATTTAAAAGTTACCTAAGTCCAATCCAAGTAACAACACAAACACAACGATAATTTATAAATAAGATGAAAGGTAATAAATAAGAGTATGAAAAGATCAAACCAAGACAAGAGTATTAATAGTGGTTCGACTATGAAGGCTCCTTAGTTATAGATTGTTGTATATTCAGCAAATCAACAAAGATCTTCCGCGGAAACCTTAGTTATAGATTGTTGAATATTGGCAATTTACACAAACAAACAACTACAATAATTAATAAACTATAAACTCATCGAAATTGTTATATTTACAAAAACATAAACAAATTTACACGAAAACACATAGAGAGCAAATGTGTGCGTAGCACGGGTTCTCACTAACTCGTACTTTTAAAAGTACATACTTTGTTAAATAAAATTTGGAAATGCAACGGTCACCCAAAAAAACTCTTTCACAGATTTTCTTTTCTTAACTTTTTCATGAAAATAAATAGATAATGGAGGTTTTTTTTATTTTTTATTTTTTTTTATTTTTTTATTTTTTTTTTAACTTAAGAACTATCGTAGTGTTTGGTATGTCGTAATCAAAGAGTGAATGGAAAGGATTGTTGCGATGGAATGAGAAAATGTTGTTTGTTCATATTTATGTAATGTAAGAATTCATTACAAGGAATGACTCATTACACCAAAAACATTCCTTTAGGGGCCTCCTACTTTTTTTTCGGAAGGTGATATGTACACCACTAAAAATGGTGTGCACACCACTAAATTACACTGATGATGCACACAGGACAACATCCAAATGCATAATTAGTGGTGTACACACCACTTTTAGTGGTGTATATATCATCTCCCTTTTTTTTCATTACATCCCGTAATGGAATCAAAATTACATAAAACTCTACCATTAACTAACCATATTAATGAAACTTCTCATCATTACGTCTTATTAAACAAACCAAACATGATAAATAATGGTAATGACTCATTACATTACACCACTTATTCCATTACATTGAGTTTCGCTAACACGTGCCGAGCACAAAACATGGTTGTGGGATATGGTGTTGTTCGTGAATTTGTTGATTATGAATCCATTTCGTAAACTAATTGTAATTTTTTACCTTTTTTATATTCGGAGTATAAAATACTACTGTAATACCAATAAGAGTGATATTGTTTAATTAAGTCAAATCTTTGTGTCTTTTCAATGAGTAGTTCAATTTGGGAGGGTTTCTGAAGTTGACTTGTGAATGTTTGAATGAGTCGATCATTGCATAAATGGTCAAAACTTCACATCACTGACTTCTTTATAAGTTCTTTGTCTTTTGAGCAGATGAACGGGTAAAAGTTTTGTAATTTAGACACTAATGTTATTTTTTAGATATCAAACCGATCATTTCTAAGTAAAAATAGATCAAGATCGTAACATGTAATGTTGAACAAACTGGTGACTAAAAAAGATGTACTATGTTTTGTTTACAATTAACAAACATTTGGTGTACTTATGTTATTATTAGTGTACTTAAGTTTTAATTTCATTACATGTGCTTCCATGTGTAATAGATGCTTGATTCGTTGCGTATTTGACCGTGAATGACTGAATTCTATTAAAAAAATCTACATTATATTAATTTTTTTTAAAATTATATAGAATTCATGGGGAGCTATTTATTCACAGCAAGTCTGCCAGATCACAATAAGAAAAAGAAAGACTTAACTCTTATTCCCACAATTCCACTCTTTGTTAATTGTGTCTCATTAACTTGATAATACTATCAAGATACAATGTCAAAGGTAAATGAGTGGCAACACCTCAAAATACCTTTTAAAGAGATAGAAGTAGCAACTGAAAACTTCAAAACGCTTATCGGACGAGGTGGATATGGTTGGGTCTACAAAGGAAAACTCCTTGTGTCCAGAAAAGAGACCATGGTTGCTGTAAAGAGGTTGAATGAGCAGCACGGACAAGGTTTAAAGGAGTTTTTGACAGAGATTCAGTTGCTGTCTGGTCAACATCATCCAAACCTCGTCTCTCTTCTTGGTTATTGTGATGAGGGAAAGGAGAAGACCATCGTTTACGAATATGCAGAACGTGGAAGTTTGGATCAGTATATAAGGCGTAGTAGAAAAACCACTTCTACTACTCTTACGTGGTTACAAAGACTCAAAATTTGTGCTGATGCAGCTCGAGGTTTGGATCACCTTCATAGCCATGTTGGAAGGCATCAAAAGATTATCCACATGGATATAAAAAGTTCGATTATCCATAGGGATATAAAAAGTTCAAATATTTTGATCGATGAGAATTGGGTTGGTAAAATTTCTGACCTTGGATTGTCCAAGTTAAGCGTATCAGGTTTTGGTATGAGTGCCATTGTTTCAAATGGTTGCGGGACACAAGGTTACTGTGAACCAGAATACTACACTACAGGAGTGGTGACCAAAAAATCTGATGTCTATTCTTTTGGTATTGTATTATTCGAAGTTTTATGTGGGAGGTTGTGCCTAATTGATTGCGATGATGGATTCAGTCTATCAGGCAAATCAGCCAAAGAATACTACAAAAATAACAGCCTGGACAAGATTATTGATCATAGTTTAAGGGAACATATTGGCTCGTCCTCCATGACCAAATTTGCAGCAATCGCATACAGATGCTTGCATGATGATCGGGAGCAGCGACCTACCATGGATGTCGTCGCGAAAGAACTTGAGGAAGTGCTGAGATTCCTGGTGAGTTCTATACCTGATTTTATTATGCAAGTGGAATTTAATATAAAATAACAAAATGCCTTTTTTAAGTCTCGCAATCATAAACCCACAATAGCGTTTAAAATTGGGTTCACACACGGTTACCGCTGCTAAAATAACATTAACGTACAGTCCATTAATCGGCATATAACATATAAGAGTTGCGATCCCCTAAAAAGGGGATGCAAATTAAAAAGGCTAAAAACATTTTTCCACCATCCGATCAGTCAAATGGTTGACCAAAACCAATCACACGGTCTAGATTTAAATGAGAAAAAAAACATGCTCTTTCTAATAGAAGAGGTATAAGCGTAAATTTACAACCCCCACTCTCTTCTTTTTTCCCACCAAACAACTTCTCTACTCTCACATTCATTTCACACACTAACTCACACACACAAAAACCGTCAATTTCCAATCAAAATTTGGGGAAAAAATTAGGGTTTCAATTTTCGATCATCTGTAATTGATTAAAACACATTATACGCTCGGAAAAGATGAATCTAACTGGTAATTTTAGATTAATTTAATTTTTAGGGTTAATTTTTTTAGTTTGTGCATAAAAAAAAGTATTTTTTACAAAATAAAATGCATAAGAATTAGATTTTTTTTTTTTTTTAAAAAAATGCATATTTTTTAGAAAATAAAAAATATACAAGATCTGTTGTTGAAATGTGATCGATATAATGATGCACACCAAGTGCTCGATGAAATGCTTCAACTAGATTCAGGTCATAAATGTGATAGAAATCTGGTTTTAGTGGCGATTGATGATCTTCAGGTTCATCATTTAGTCCATTTTTTGTTCACTTACTAGCTTGCGGGTTCGATAGAGTAACTTGTTAGAATAGGTTAGAATAAGGTTCATCAGTTATTGATTGGATCATGGTTTACTTAGTAGCTTGCTGGTTCGATAGAGTAACTTGTTGGAATAGGTTAGAATGAGGCTCATCAGTTATTGATTGGATCATGGTTTACTTAGTAGCTTGCGGATTCGATAGAGTAACTTTATAGAATACATAAGAATGAGGTTCATCAGTTATTTGAAAATAGGTTCATCAGTTATTGCTATTATGTTTGATCATCAGTTATTTGAAAAAATAGGTTCATCAGTTATTGCTAATGCGTTTGATAATCAGTTATTTGAAAATAGGTTCATCAGTTATTTAAAAATAGGTTCATCAGTTACTATATGTTCATCATTTTTATTATGTTATGAGCTGATGAACATATAAGCTTATGATGAACCGATGAACATACAAGCGTATGATGTATTATGAATTGATGAACATATAACTTTACTATATGTTCATCAGTTATATTGTACTATGAATTGATGAACATATAACTTTACTATATGTTCATCAGTTATATCTTGTAAAACCAATTAATTAAAATTAATTGTTCATCAGTGGTTGAAGAACAACGAATGGTGGAGAGTTCCAGATTCACAAGATAGGGGAGATGAAGAAAAACTGGCTGATGCACAAGAGAGTATGAAATTCTGGAATGAACTCATAGAAGGTGTACTTGATATGTGAGACTACCTTCTGAATGATGGTGAAAGAAGCAGGAGTACTCGATCGTTGAGGAAACTCTCAATTTGGTTGAATTATATTTGGGGTACACCGGTGGTTTATTAAATGGTGGGCATGTCCTTTTTGTGTTAGACAATATATTGCTAATTAATTAGTTGATTTAAATAGTTTATTTGTACCTCATATGATGTGTAACTCTCATTTTGGTTGAATTGTATAAATATTCTTGTGTTAAACTACTGTAATGTAAATAAAGATATTGTGGCTTTTATTAATCTCTCAGATGTATGTGTTACAGTGGTCTGGTTGTTTAATATAACATTGGTTCAAGTCATGTGGCGTGTCAAAACTAATTCAAGTTAAAAGACATTGTACAAAGATACTAATTCAAGTTAAGAGACATTTGATCAAATTTATGAACCTGAAAAAATTGATGAACCTGACATTTGATGAACCTGAAAAACTGTGATCAATTTAATGAACCCAAACATTTGATAAAATTTGATGAACCTGAAATTGATGAACCTAAAATTTGATGAACCTGAAAAAAATGATGAACCCAAACGTTTGATCAAATTTGATGAACCTGAAATTGATGAATTTGTAAAAATTGATGAACCTGAAATTGATGAACCAAAGTAACTGATGAACAAGGTTCATCAGTTAATATGGTTCATCGGTTAATAAGGTTCATCAGTTAATATGGTTCATCGGTTAAAAAAAAAAAAAAAAAAAAAAAAAAAAAAAAAAAAAAAAAAAACTTTTTGAATCTTACATTAATAAAACGATTAGTGATGCGCCGTGGTACAAAAATTAATGCATTTAACGCAATTTTAACACTAAAATTCTAAGCTAGACATTTCATCAAACATATTGTGTGCAACAAATATGATTAAAACGTCAACTTTCGTGTGTGATATCTTACTCGTATGACATCGGATTTGATTGATTCAAAAACCTGTGTAAAGAGTGAATCAAAATAAAAAACTTTCGTGTTTTAAGTTTTTAACGATTCGACATTTATGAGGGTAAAAAATAGGGCCGAAAATGACAAAAAAATCAAGAAAATCACTAACCATTTGATATGTAAAAAAAAAAGTTTGAAATATTTAACAAGATTTATACCAATTTAAAGAGGATTAAATTTTAAAAATTATGGTGAAATCGATTTTTTCTAAAAGTTTGTCGTTTAAAAGATATGCGCGTTTGAAAATTGAGGTGGAAAAGTAAAAAACGAGTAAAATTATGATTTTGCCCCTAAACGGATATTTTAAATAAAATATGTTGGGGACACGTGTCGCTTGCTGTTTAATTTTTATACTTTTTAAATTTGTTTCCCTTTCTAAGGGAACCGGTACCTAACATATAAATATAAAACATACAACTCTCAAAATTAACAATCAAAATTGAACACTAAATTAAGCCAAAAATCCTAAAACCCTGATACAATGTATTATGAACAAATAGAGCTTGCAACGACTACATCAAATCACCAATGTATTAGCGGATATAAATGATTCCACATAAATACGTAATAGTTAATACAATGTACCTCATATCCTAATTGGGCTCTCAGAATCAATAATAAATTAATTAGGCCATAAAACCTAAATTATATACAAGTGATCCATATATAACCCTAAATAAACAACAAATACACCCTGAACTTATCAGTAATATGTGCGGTTAAATATCAAAGCCCATCAGATTCTTAAAAACATCATCACTTTGAGCACAAAATTTAGGACTCATGTCAGACGAAACTAACTTTTTAGTGCACGAAAGCGTAGAGGCTAAGATTGCGCCTATCTGCAAATGCCTTTGGATCAACTTTCTGAATTGTATTATTAATTAACATTTTAGGCATATATATAAAACCGAATATATCACAATAATAATATAACATTCTATAACTAGGTGACATACTTTAGGATGTGTTAGGCATTTGATCTTTCTGTTGTATTTTTCAACTTCATCCGTCTTACCTTAAAACACATTTTTAAAACAATGGATATCATTCTAACCTGACAGCTCAAGTTGACCCACAAATGAGCTATTTATCAAATGCATTTAAGAACGTCGTGATTAATCCCTGCCACAAAGATTGAGATAAAAAAAACACAATTATCCATATGCATATTTTTTCGTGGAACGGAGGGAGTTTATAAGTGTGTAACTACTCAACTGGAAGCTAGACATAAATATGTTTCGGGTTAGTAACTCGCATAAGGCAATCCCTAAACTTAAAACGTCTGTCTTTAGATTACTAACTCGGTCAACCATGTTTTCAGTTATTGAATACCTGTGCTATTAACTCATGATCAGTCATGACTGTTTTTGAATATTACAAGCATAGATTTCCCAAACTAGTTAACGAGACGTGTCAAATTATACACTAGTTAACTAATCTTATCAAATAAGATTAGTAAGGGGACATAAGTAAGCCTAAATATCTATACTACATGCTAGGCGATCGGTGCATAGCAACAAAATTTTCTAGCGGTAAACAGTTATAGTTGCAATGATGTGGTTAAGTGTTTCGTGTAACATTGATGCATAACAAGTAAAATAATCAAAATAATTGAAAAAAAAGTTGTAGCTAGCATGCAATAATTAAACCCAAAGAAAAGTTATTAAAATGTATCAAAAAACATATAAAACCTTAGTGAAATTGAAAGAAAACATTACATTAATCATGAATAACTAACAATGCACGTTATTCATCATGTAAAACTTTTTGGTACACGACATTTGAGATGTATACTCCTTTCTTGTAACACCAAAAATCCGAGAACATGTGAAAAGACCAAAATGCCCCTACAAGTTAAAACTTAATTAAAAGCTTATTAAAGTCTCCAAGTAAGTCCCAAACTTCTAACAACGCACAAGTTATGATCCAAGGTAATTTTAACAACTTCATTTAACATTTATAAAAGTTACAAAATTACCAAAATACCCCTCTATGGACCGAATTAATAATAATTAGTTTTAATATTGATTTAAATGATTTAAATGTTGATAAATATGGAAGATAATCACAAGAAATATCCTCCCACCTAAAATTCTGAAATTCTGGTCCCCCCTCCCTCATCACACGTTTTCCCCTTTTAAAAAAAAAAATCAATCCATATTCTTCTCCACAAAACCCTAAGTGCCGCTCCAAAAAAAAAACAAACACACACAAAATTAGTTTGGCCTCCATTCGACAACCCCAACCTTCCTAGGCATTTTTCTGTGATCAAACAACATCCAAGAAGCCCTAGAAAAATACCCATTCGAATTGTTGAAGCTTGGTTTGTTCGTGGTGAAGGTTTCTTTTGTCGAACCCTAAAAACAAGGTAAATCGTTTCTGCTTAATTCGACCTCTATAAAATTCATTCATCATTTTTCTAATGTTCCTTATATGTAATAAGACCCACGAAAATTGGTTTCAAGGTTGTTAGGCCATTGGTGAAGTCGTGACGATTTTTGGAGTGTTTGGCCAATCGCGTATACATCTGATCGAACTGCTTATTCTACACGTTCCAAAATTGGTTTGGTATTTTCCTCAGACCCTTTATACCTTATAAACATCAAATAAATTGTTGGATTCGACCCATGCATGCTCTACATCATTTTCGTGATTTAAAACCCTAAAAACATGTTTAATTGTGAAATATATGCTCCGATCCAGAATAATTATTAATAAAATTATTATACACTTATTATGATGTAATATGATCTGGAAAAATGTTGGAAAGAATTGTCATGGCCTAAATCATGTATTTCGAATTTATTTTGATTTATTGGGTTTTGATTTAAATCGTATAAAAGAAAAAGAAAATAAATCGTGTGACTTAGGGTTTTGGATCTAGGGTTTGTTTTGTGATATTAAATGACATTTAATGATGATGTGATGATTAAAAATGAATTAGAGTTGGTTAGGGTTTTTAATCTTGGTATTTTATGTTTGTACGATTTGATATAAAGGTTTTGGGTGAGTTTTGTAACTTTTAAAACTCAAGGATTATTTTTAGAACTTATTTTGGGCTGTGTACTATTCGAATAAAATGTAACCTAAGGGTACCATATGTAATTTTTATATTTCAAAGGGTTAAAATGTATTTTAAACCTAATTAGGGTTTGTTTTGAAAATAATTAAAAGAGAGGGACTAAACATGTAATTTCTGGAAACTTGGAGCTGTTTTGAGTAATTTAATATATTCAGGGGGTTATGTGTCATTTTGATAATTTAATGGCATAATATGTAACTATTAATAATTAAGGGTTGAAATTATAAATTAAAGGGTTAAATATGTAACTTTTATAACTTGAGGGACTTAAGGTGTAAATTATGAAAGTTTGAGTATCCATTCGTATAACATCTTAAAATAAGTGCTCATTATGTAAAATGGATAAGTCAAGGGTTTAATGTGTAACTTTGAATACTAAAAAGTTTAAAGTGTAATTTTGGAAAGTAAAGGGTATAAAATGCAAAGTTATGAAACCCCAAGGACCAAAGGTGTAATTATGTTAAAAGATATCTTATTACCAATAATAATGATTTAACTTTCTAAATATGGAAACTTTCTAAAAGTGGAAACTACTATCTATAGAAACCTGCTAAAAAGGGAAAGTTACTTAAAATGGAAAGGCATGAATTTGAGAATGAATTATGATTCCCCCTCTTCTCCTCTAGGTGTGAAGAAGAAAAGATCTTGAGCTATTCCTTATTCTGTGCTCGTTTCTATTTTCTGTGCTTTCGTAATAAGGTACGGATACTCTGTCTTTTCAGTAAAGGCTCCTATATTTTTCTTATGACTTTGAGCTATGATTCAGTTAAGATTCCCAAAGCCATTGCTATGCTTCCTTCTGTTGTGAATTTCCTCTGATTTCTGTTAAACTTTGATTCATTAGCTTCTGATCTGATTTCGTTGCTATGATTTCTGACCCTTGAATATCCGATATCTCTGGTTCACCTTTTATGATGATTTGATATGAAAACTTTTTGAAAATATAACTTGATGTTATGGAAGGAAACTGTTTTGAAATGACACTCTATGATTTTGAAACGAAACCATTTTAAGGAAGGATTAATTGGCTTTTATGAAGAATGTTTAAAGATGGAGATCTTTGAGATGAAATGGGTAAATAACTATTAAAGTTTTAAATCTATTTTCTCTTAACTCTTTCACATTTTATTTTGAACTTACGAAACTTAATAACGAATCTTTTGAAATGAACCTTTGGGAATGAACCTTGGATATTCTGAACCATCGATATGACTTCTGATATTATGATTTTGAGATGACTTTGAGACATGACC
The DNA here is from genome assembly GCA_030686995.1 of Artemisia argyi. NCBI lineage: Eukaryota > Viridiplantae > Streptophyta > Magnoliopsida > Asterales > Asteraceae > Artemisia > Artemisia argyi. The sequence goes on from CM060691.1 coordinate 171,679,521, forward strand.
TTGAGATGCACTTTTTGCTATATGACCTTTTGTATGACTTTGAGACCTGACTCTTAGTTTGATACCCGAGCCATTTATGTTTTTCCCTACCTATGGAGGTACCATAGGTATGTCTGTGATGCACCACTGGCATGACTCATGTGTGGGTGAGTGATTTCTCACGCCGTCCCTTTTATGATTATCTGCCGGCTATTATGACTTTGAGTATATGACTTTGAGATTGACTTTGAGTAAGGGGCGTATGGATTGCAATCCTAGATCTGATCTGTTTAGTGGATTTAACTATGACTTTGAGTTGACTTTGAGGTGACTGGTGCTGTGTGCAATACACGCCTTTCACAACTTCTGGGAGCTAGCTACTCCACATTTATGATACATGAGGACACCCCTCATATTATCTGGTTGCCTGAGAGGTATCCCCTCTGATTGTGAGATTATGAATTGACGGCTTATGACTTTGAGATTATGATGTTGAGTTATGACTTTGAGTTTTGGGCTCGTGGTAGATGACTATCCTTTCTTCTTTCTATTCTATTACTCTTTTATCTATTCTTTATTCTATTTCTCCAATGCACTATATTTCAGTTCTGTTTCATTATCATTACTTTGTATATGTATCTGTTCACTGGGCTTTTTAAGCTCAGCCGCATTTCCTTTTCCTGCGGCAGGTTTTAGTAGGAAGCTGGGTTATGGGAAGAGAGTGTGACTGGACCTAGAAGACTATGCTTTGGACTAGAGACGATTAGATGGAGTTTCATTTTATTAGACATAGTATTTAAATTTTGTTTTGTAACCTTGTAGTTTCAGATTTTCATTTGTAACCCTGGATTTCTTTGTATGTATGAATCATATGCTTGTGTTTGTTCTGATATGTCACTGTAATGTAATACTTCTACCCTTATCGGGTTGGGGTGTTACAATTATGGTATCAGAGACCAGGCTGCGATTCGTAATACATTTACCCTTGACCTGTGAAGTTTGGACCCCTAAGTTTCCACAGTAGGCGCTCATAAGACAACCTTTGAAACTTTACATTAGGATTCCCCATAGGAGCCTAAGTTATTACCAGTGAGGAATGGGTAGACTAAGACATTCATGTAAGTATCAATTGCTTCCGCATCACTCTGATCGTGCCTTTGCTTTTGGATAAGCCTTATAAGGACCCTTGTTTCAAAAGTTAGAAGTTTTGCAACTTAAGTTTAGTAACCAAGTAAGTTTGGAATACCTCGGAAGGCTACCTGGATACCTTACACATTTAAGTTTCACCTTTAGATTTTGATCTCCGCCTCCGATTTGTTTGATAAGCTGTTTGACACCTTTTCGACCACATCGTAGGTCATTCAACCACAATGTGTTCGACACATTCTGTAAATTCCTTACTTATGCTGGGTATGAATGTATCATCTGATACTACTTAACTCTGTATGATCCATTACTACTCCTATGAGGATTTTGGTAATTATGAACCACGAATATGAGAAGTTTTGTTTCCTCTCTTTGAATGATGAACCTTGTTCTGCCAACCGTTTCCTTTGGAAGGGTATGATGTAAATACTATCTCTATATGGATTTGTTAACTAAGCATGATGATGCTGATAACTGAGATTCTGTACCTCTCACAATTGACGATTATACGATATTCGTATTACCAATGATACACATCCTACCTGCTACTTATGCTAAGAAGCTAAACGAAATTCCCACACATTGAACTGTTCGTTTATCCATCCCAACATTTTGTTGAACCATGTACTTGACTCTGATATATGAACTATCTGTATGATTTGACGACTGTATTCACTCTATGAATCCTTTGACTTTGAGATGTCTGATCGTACGGTCTTTTGGACTGAATGGCTATTCGTGAAGATACCATAGACTACCATATCTGAAATGTGACCTTAAAAATCTGCTTCACCCTATTCCATTATGATGACTCTCTACATCTACTAAAATTTCTGCCACTATGGAAACACCAACCCCGAACTCATATGATTATCAAGTCTTTCCTGAAAACCATTATTATCAACCCTTGGAAAGTTCTACTATTGGGAAATATTTTTGTCATACGAAGATTTTCCGGTATTCTCTGATGAACTTTTGGTACTCCTTCCTGCTTAGGAAGTAGAGTGGGCATTGAACTGATCTCAGTTGGAGAAACCATGGGGCTATAGAAGTTGAGTGTTTGAAGAAGCCGATGGAATATGATTTTTGTTAACCTTGGTGATTCTCTTAGATGCTCTTGTTTGTTTATGAAGAAGAACAAGAGAAGTATGCAATGACGTATCGACTATCGTGAACTTAAACGTACCACTATCACTAATCATTATCTATTTCCGAGTATCAATAATTAATTTGGCCTTCCTTTGAAACTCCGCATCTGATTTCATCATTTTAGATTTGAATCACTAAAGAAGCAACCACAAGAACTTCTAAGAAGAGGGTTAACTAACCGAGAGTAACCTTTGTGAAGTATTTCAGTTCTTGAAGAAGAAGGAAGGCGATGTGAAAATTCTCTGAGATGATTTCTGAAGTTGCCTTTGCACTCGTTATAACAATTATGAACTTGAATGATGCCAATGGTGTTGGCTAGAATAATCATGTTTTTCGCGTGTTTTGGACAAATTGTCATAGTATGACATTGTGTTGTGTTCTAAAACGAAAGAAGAACATAGAGATTAATGGTGAGACGACCCTTTGTTCTGGAAGAGAAATTTGATTGATGTTCAGAAAGCATAATAGACAACACTACCCGGTATAATGTAAAGACAGAGCTTTCACAAGAAGGACCAAGATCGAAGATCGTTATCGGAGTTAGAAACTTGGTGGAAGAGTCGTAGAAGATGGTTGCGACAAGCATTACCATGGAAGAAGCATAAAAGAAGAAGTGAGGAACTAGGATAGTGCTCAATCATACATCATGCAACACGTGAAGATTTTAGTTTGGGCATCAAGACAACCAGACCAAAGAAGACGAACCATTCAACACACAACCTGGAGTCGACAACAACATCATGTACCTTAAAACCTGGAGCTATGTTAGAAGACCTGTCGAAGAAACGCAGTCTTGTTTCTCTATTCATTTTAGTTGTACTAAGTTGAATTGAGAGCAGAAGCAGACCTGCGGATGGAGGGATGCACAGTGATCGTGTCAGAGACTGCCGCTACGACGCCACAGTACCAAGAAGAGTTGCTGAAGGCTTGAGGAACCAGACTCGAGTTTTAAATTCTCTTAATCATGAGGTAAGACGGACAAGAATAAACAGACTACTCCAACTTGGAAGAAATTTTGAAATTTGTAAATGAGTGGACGGATTTGAAAGCGGACATTGTGTTTAGACGAGATGATGCTGTAAAGAATTGACGTTACTGATGACGTACCTTAGTTTTGAATGACATTCTCGGATCTCCGTTACTCTTCGAGTAATCTCGTTCTCTTAGTTATGTTGTTTGATTTTGGTGACCTCTGAGACCATAGGTGGACTAGGTGGATTTAGATAAGTTTGGGTGTTCACGACTTGAGATAAAGTATGACCAGCATGAGGGCATATGTATATGATGCCAATATTATGACGCCTGGCCAACGTGATAATACTTACATCATATAACGTGCACTTGTGGTGGGCATGTGATATTTCGAGGAGTGCCTTAGAAGCTTTAGAATTCTGGCATCTGATCAAGATCATCTGAGTTTAGTGAGACTTTAGGTTCATTCTACCTATACGTTTAATATGCTGTCCTTGTTATACGATTCGATACGTTTGAACTCTCGACACGTGTTTTACTGATCTTTGCAACTTCTGATAAGGATCTTAGGTTCCATTATGAAATTTCTGCCGTTGATGATAGTTAACCATATGCTTTCTGCCCGTATACATTTCGCATTCGTTGAAGTTGTTCATTATGATCTGCCATGGGTAAAATATGTGATTGTGGACTTTGAGGAAACGAGATCTGTTTGTTTATGAGAATACCTTTGGAAGGTTATCTGAAAGCCGAGACTATTTGAGAAGCTGAAGAGTTAAACCTTATATCACCCATGTTTACTACGATTTAATCCGATTCGCCTAATCAATTCGTTGAAATCCTATGAATTTTTATACCTCTTCCTGGAGAATTTGTTTATCATCCGTTATGTTTGTTACATTATCCTTTGATTCAAATTCAATATGATATGCCTTTCTGGGGAATCTGAAACTGTTTTGACAATAGTTACGAGTTATGAGAAACTAACTGGTCTGAAGATCTTTTTGAAGAACCTCCCCGAGCGTGGGAATGTTTGTAATGACCGTTTGCGATTTGCTACGACTTCGTCTAACTTTGCGAATTCAAATTTCGAGGACGAAATTTTTCTTTTAGAGGGGAAGAAGTTGTAACACCAAAAATCCGAGAACATGTGAAAAGACCAAAATGCCCCTACAAGTTAAAACTTAATTAAAAGCTTATTAAAGTCTCCAAGTAAGTCCCAAACTTCTAACAACGCACAAGTTATGATCCAAGGTAATTTTAACAACTTCATTTAACATTTATAAAAGTTACAAAATTACCAAAATACCCCTCTATGGACCGAATTAATAATAATTAGTTTTAATATTGATTTAAATGATTTAAATGTTGATAAATATGGAAGATAATCACAAGAAATATCCTCCCACCTAAAATTCCGAAATTCTGGTCCCCCCCTCCCTCATCACACGTTTTCCCCTTTTAAAAAAAAAATCAATCCATATTCTTCTCCACAAAACCCTAAGTGCCGCTCCAAAAAAAAAACAAACACACACAAAATTAGTTTGGCCTCCATTCGACAACCCCATCCTTCCTAGGCATTTTTCTGTGATCAAACAACATCCAAGAAGCCCTAGAAAAATACCCATTCGAATTGTTGAAGCTTGGTTTGTTCGTGGTGAAGGTTTCTTTTGTCGAACCCTAAAAACAAGGTAAATCGTTTCTGCTTAATTCGACCTCTATAAAATTCATTCATCATTTTTCTAATGTTCCTTATATGTAATAAGACCCACGAAAATTGGTTTCAAGGTTGTTAGGCCATTGGTGAAGTCGTGACGATTTTTGGAGTGTTTGGCCAATCGCGTATACATCTGATCGAACTGCTTATTCTACACGTTCCAAAATTGGTTTGGTATTTTCCTCAGACCCTTTATACCTTATAAACATCAAATAAATTGTTGGATTCGACCCATGCATGCTCTACATCATTTTCGTGATTTAAAACCCTAAAAACATGTTTAATTGTGAAATATATGCTCCGATCCAGAATAATTATTAATAAAATTATTATACACTTATTATGATGTAATATGATCTGGAAAAATGTTGGAAAGAATTGTCATGGCCTAAATCATGTATTTCGAATTTATTTTGATTTATTGGGTTTTGATTTAAATCGTATAAAAGAAAAAGAAAATAAATTGTGTGACTTAGGGTTTTGGATCTAGGATTTGTTTTGTGATATTAAATGACATTTAATGATGATGTGATGATTAAAAATGAATTAGAGTTGGTTAGGGTTTTTAATCTTGGTATTTTATGTTTGTACGATTTGATATAAAGGTTTTGGGTGAGTTTTGTAACTTTTAAAACTCAAGGATTATTTTTAGAACTTATTTTGGGCTGTGTACTATTCGAATAAAATGTAACCTAAGGGTACCATATGTAATTTTTATATTTCAAAGGGTTAAAATGTATTTTAAACCTAATTAGGGTTTGTTTTGAAAATAATTAAAAGAGAGGGACTAAACATGTAATTTCTGGAAACTTGGAGCTGTTTTGAGTAATTTAATATATTCAGGGGGTTATGTGTCATTTTGATAATTTAATGGCATAATATGTAACTATTAATAATTAAGGGTTGAAATTATAAATTAAAGGGTTAAATATGTAACTTTTATAACTTGAGGGACTTAAGGTGTAAATTCTGAAAGTTTGAGTATCCATTCGTATAACATCTTAAAATAAGTGCTCATTATGTAAAATGGATAAGTCAAGGGTTTAATGTGTAACTTTGAATACTAAAAAGTTTAAAGTGTAATTTTGGAAAGTAAAGGGTATAAAATGCAAAGTTATGAAACCCCAAGGACCAAAGGTGTAATTATGTTAAAAGATATCTTATTACCAATAATAATGATTTAACTTTCTAAATATGGAAACTTTCTAAAAGTGGAAACTACTATCTATAGAAACCTGCTAAAAAGGGAAAGTTACTTAAAATGGAAAGGCATGAATTTGAGAATGAATTATGATTCCCCCTCTTCTCCTCTAGGTGTGAAGAAGAAAAGATCTTGAGCTATTCCTTATTCTGTGCTCGTTTCTATTTTCTGTGCTTTCGTAATAAGGTACGGATACTCTGTCTTTTCAGTAAAGGCTCCTATATTTTTCTTATGACTTTGAGCTATGATTCAGTTAAGATTCCCAAAGCCATTGCTATGCTTCCTTCTGTTGTGAATTTCCTCTGATTTCTGTTAAACTTTGATTCATTAGCTTCTGATCTGATTTCGTTGCTATGATTTCTGACCCTTGAATATCCGATATCTCTGGTTCACCTTTTATGATGATTTGATATGAAAACTTTTTGAAAATATAACTTGATGTTATGGAAGGAAACTGTTTTGAAATGACACTCTATGATTTTGAAACGAAACCATTTTAAGGAAGGATTAATTGGCTTTTATGAAGAATGTTTAAAGAGGGAGATCTTTGAGATGAAATGGGTAAATAACTATTAAAGTTTTAAATCTATTTTCTCTTAACTCTTTCACATTTTATTTTGAACTTACGAAACTTAATAACGAATCTTTTGAAATGAACCTTTGGGAATGAACCTTGGATATTCTGAACCATCGATATGACTTCTGATATTATGATTTTGAGATGACTTTGAGACATGACCTTGAGATGCACTTTTTGCTATATGACCTTTTGTATGACTTTGAGACCTGACTCTTAGTTTGATACCCGAGCCATTTATGTTTTTCCCTACCTATGGAGGTACCATAGGTATGTCTGTGATGCACCACTGGCATGACTCATGTGTGGGTGAGTGATTTCTCACGCCGTCCCTTTTATGATTATCTGCCGGCTATTATGACTTTGAGTATATGACTTTGAGATTGACTTTGAGTAAGGGGCGTATGGATTGCAATCCTAGATCTGATCTGTTTAGTGGATTTAACTATGACTTTGAGTTGACTTTGAGGTGACTGGTGCTGTGTGCAATACACGCCTTTCACAACTTCTGGGAGCTAGCTACTCCACATTTATGATACATGAGGACACCCCTCATATTATCTGGTTGCCTGAGAGGTATCCCCTCTGATTGTGAGATTATGAATTGACGGCTTATGACTTTGAGATTATGATGTTGAGTTATGACTTTGAGTTTTGGGCTCGTGGTAGATGACTATCCTTTCTTCTTTCTATTCTATTACTCTTTTATCTATTCTTTATTCTATTTCTCCAATGCACTATATTTCAGTTCTGTTTCATTATCATTACTTTGTATATGTATCTGTTCACTGGGCTTTTTAAGCTCAGCCGCATTTCCTTTTCCTGCGGCAGGTTTTAGTAGGAAGCTGGGTTATGGGAAGAGAGTGTGACTGGACCTAGAAGACTATGCTTTGGACTAGAGACGATTAGATGAAGTTTCATTTTATTAGACATAGTATTTAAATTTTGTTTTGTAACCTTGTAGTTTCAGATTTTCATTTGTAACCCTGGATTTCTTTGTATGTATGAATCATATGCTTGTGTTTGTTCTGATATGTCACTGTAATGTAATACTTCTACCCTTATCGGGTTGGGGTGTTACAATTATGGTATCAGAGACCAGGCTGCGATTCGTAATACATTTACCCTTGACCTGTGAAGTTTGGACCCCTAAGTTTCCACAGTAGGCGCTCATAAGACAACCTTTGAAACTTTACATTAGGATTCCCCATAGGAGCCTAAGTTATTACCAGTGAGGAATGGGTAGACTAAGACATTCATGTAAGTATCAATTGCTTCCGCATCACTCTGATCGTGCCTTTGCTTTTGGATAAGCCTTATAAGGACCCTTGTTTCAAAAGTTAGAAGTTTTGCAACTTAAGTTTAGTAACCAAGTAAGTTTGGAATACCTCGGAAGGCTACCTGGATACCTTACACATTTAAGTTTCACCTTTAGATTTTGATCTCCGCCTCCGATTTGTTTGATAAGCTGTTTGACACCTTTTCGACCACATCGTAGGTCATTCAACCACAATGTGTTCGACACATTCTGTAAATTCCTTACTTATGCTGGGTATGAATGTATCATCTGATACTACTTAACTCTGTATGATCCATTACTACTCCTATGAGGATTTTGGTAATTATGAACCACGAATATGAGAAGTTTTGTTTCCTCTCTTTGAATGATGAACCTTGTTCTGCCAACCGTTTCCTTTGGAAGGGTATGATGTAAATACTATCTCTATATGGATTTGTTAACTAAGCATGATGATGCTGATAACTGAGATTCTGTACCTCTCACAATTGACGATTATACGATATTCGTATTACCAATGATACACATCCTACCTGCTACTTATGCTAAGAAGCTAAACGAAATTCCCACACATTGAACTGTTCGTTTATCCATCCCAACATTTTGTTGAACCATGTACTTGACTCTGATATATGAACTATCTGTATGATTTGACGACTGTATTCACTCTATGAATCCTTTGACTTTGAGATGTCTGATCGTACGGTCTTTTGGACTGAATGGCTATTCGTGAAGATACCATAGACTACCATATCTGAAATGTGACCTTAAAAATCTGCTTCACCCTATTCCATTATGATGACTCTCTACATCTACTAAAATTTCTGCCACTATGGAAACACCAACCCCGAACTCATATGATTATCAAGTCTTTCCTGAAAACCATTATTATCAACCCTTGGAAAGTTCTACTATTGGGAAATATTTTTGTCATACGAAGATTTTCCGGTATTCTCTGATGAACTTTTGGTACTCCTTCCTGCTTAGGAAGTAGAGTGGGCATTGAACTGATCTCAGTTGGAGAAACCATGGGGCTATAGAAGTTGAGTGTTTGAAGAAGCCGATGGAATATGATTTTTGTTAACCTTGGTGATTCTCTTAGATGCTCTTGTTTGTTTATGAAGAAGAACAAGAGAAGTATGCAATGACGTATCGACTATCGTGAACTTAAACGTACCACTATCACTAATCATTATCTATTTCCGAGTATCAATAATTAATTTGGCCTTCCTTTGAAACTCCGCATCTGATTTCATCATTTTAGATTTGAATCACTAAAGAAGCAACCACAAGAACTTCTAAGAAGAGGGTTAACTAACCGAGAGTAACCTTTGTGAAGTATTTCAGTTCTTGAAGAAGAAGGAAGGCGATGTGAAAATTCTCTGAGATGATTTCTGAAGTTGCCTTTGCACTCGTTATAACAATTATGAACTTGAATGATGCCAATGGTGTTGGCTAGAATAATCATGTTTTTCGCGTGTTTTGGACAAATTGTCATAGTATGACATTGTGTTGTGTTCTAAAACGAAAGAAGAACATAGAGATTAATGGTGAGACGACCCTTTGTTCTGGAAGAGAAATTTGATTGATGTTCAGAAAGCATAATAGACAACACTACCCGGTATAATGTAAAGACAGAGCTTTCACAAGAAGGACCAAGATCGAAGATCGTTATCGGAGTTAGAAACTTGGTGGAAGAGTCGTAGAAGATGGTTGCGACAAGCATTACCATGGAAGAAGCATAAAAGAAGAAGTGAGGAACTAGGATAGTGCTCAATCATACATCATGCAACACGTGAAGATTTTAGTTTGGGCATCAAGACAACCAGACCAAAGAAGACGAACCATTCAATACACAACCTGGAGTCGACAACAACATCATGTACCTTAAAACCTGGAGCTATGTTAGAAGACCTGTCGAAGAAACGCAGTCTTGTTTCTCTATTCATTTTAGTTGTACTAAGTTGAATTGAGAGCAGAAGCAGACCTGCGGATGGAGGGATGCACAGTGATCGTGTCAGAGACTGCCGCTACGACGCCACAGTACCAAGAAGAGTTGCTGAAGGCTTGAGGAACCAGACTCGAGTTTTAAATTCTCTTAATCATGAGGTAAGACGGACAAGAATAAACAGACTACTCCAACTTGGAAGAAATTTTGAAATTTGTAAATGAGTGGACGGATTTGAAAGCGGACATTGTGTTTAGACGAGATGATGCTGTAAAGAATTGACGTTACTGATGACGTACCTTAGTTTTGAATGACATTCTCGGATCTCCGTTACTCTTCGAGTAATCTCGTTCTCTTAGTTATGTTGTTTGATTTTGGTGACCTCTGAGACCATAGGTGGACTAGGTGGATTTAGATAAGTTTGGGTGTTCACGACTTGAGATAAAGTATGACCAGCATGAGGGCATATGTATATGATGCCAATATTATGACGCCTGGCCAACGTGATAATACTTACATCATATAACGTGCACTTGTGGTGGGCATGTGATATTTCGAGGAGTGCCTTAGAAGCTTTAGAATTCTGGCATCTGATCAAGATCATCTGAGTTTAGTGAGACTTTAGGTTCATTCTACCTATACGTTTAATATGCTGTCCTTGTTATACGATTCGATACGTTTGAACTCTCGACACGTGTTTTACTGATCTTTGCAACTTCTGATAAGGATCTTAGGTTCCATTATGAAATTTCTGCCGTTGATGATAGTTAACCATATGCTTTCTGCCCGTATACATTTCGCATTCGTTGAAGTTGTTCATTATGATCTGCCATGGGTAAAATATGTGATTGTGGACTTTGAGGAAACGAGATCTGTTTGTTTATGAGAATACCTTTGGAAGGTTATCTGAAAGCCGAGACTATTTGAGAAGCTGAAGAGTTAAACCTTATATCACCCATGTTTACTACGATTTAATCCGATTCGCCTAATCAATTCGTTGAAATCCTATGAATTTTTATACCTCTTCCTGGAGAATTTGTTTATCATCCGTTATGTTTGTTACATTATCCTTTGATTCAAATTCAATATGATATGCCTTTCTGGGGAATCTGAAACTGTTTTGACAATAGTTACGAGTTATGAGAAACTAACTGGTCTGAAGATCTTTTTGAAGAACCTCCCCGAGCGTGGGAATGTTTGTAATGACCGTTTGCGATTTGCTACGACTTCGTCTAACTTTGCGAATTCAAATTTCGAGGACGAAATTTTTCTTTTAGAGGGGAAGAAGTTGTAACACCAAAAATCCGAGAACATGTGAAAAGACCAAAATGCCCCTACAAGTTAAAACTTAATTAAAAGCTTATTAAAGTCTCCAAGTAAGTCCCAAACTTCTAACAACGCACAAGTTATGATCCAAGGTAATTTTAACAACTTCATTTAACATTTATAAAAGTTACAAAATTACCAAAATACCCCTCTATGGACCGAATTAATAATAATTAGTTTTAATATTGATTTAAATGATTTAAATGTTGATAAATATGGAAGATAATCACAAGAAATATCCTCCCACCTAAAATTCCGAAATTCTGGTCCCCCCCCTCCCTCATCACACGTTTTCCCCTTTTAAAAAAAAAAATCAATCCATATTCTTCTCCACAAAACCCTAAGTGCCGCTCCAAAAAAAAAAACAAACACACACAAAATTAGTTTGGCCTCCATTCGACAACCCCATCCTTCCTAGGCATTTTTCTGTGATCAAACAACATCCAAGAAGCCCTAGAAAAATACCCATTCGAATTGTTGAAGCTTGGTTTGTTCGTGGTGAAGGTTTCTTTTGTCGAACCCTAAAAACAAGGTAAATCGTTTCTGCTTAATTCGACCTCTATAAAATTCATTCATCATTTTTCTAATCTTCCTTATATGTAATAAGACCCACGAAAATTGGTTTCAAGGTTGTTAGGCCATTGGTGAAGTCGTGACGATTTTTGGAGTGTTTGGCCAATCGCGTATACATCTGATCGAACTGCTTATTCTACACGTTCCAAAATTGGTTTGGTATTTTCCTCAGACCCTTTATACCTTATAAACATCAAATAAATTGTTGGATTCGACCCATGCATGCTCTACATCATTTTCGTGATTTAAAACCCTAAAAACATGTTTAATTGTGAAATATATGCTCCGATCCAGAATAATTATTAATAAAATTATTATACACTTATTATGATGTAATATGATCTGGAAAAATGTTGGAAAGAATTGTCATGGCCTAAATCATGTATTTCGAATTTATTTTGATTTATTGGGTTTTGATTTAAATCGTATAAAAGAAAAAGAAAATAAATTGTGTGACTTAGGGTTTTGGATCTAGGGTTTGTTTTGTGATATTAAATGACATTTAATGATGATGTGATGATTAAAAATGAATTAGAGTTGGTTAGGGTTTTTAATCTTGGTATTTTATGTTTGTACGATTTGATATAAAGGTTTTGGGTGAGTTTTGTAACTTTTAAAACTCAAGGATTATTTTTAGAACTTATTTTGGGCTGTGTACTATTCGAATAAAATGTAACCTAAGGGTACCATATGTAATTTTTATATTTCAAAGGGTTAAAATGTATTTTAAACCTAATTAGGGTTTGTTTTGAAAATAATTAAAAGAGAGGGACTAAACATGTAATTTCTGGAAACTTGGAGCTGTTTTGAGTAATTTAATATATTCAGGGGGTTATGTGTCATTTTGATAATTTAATGGCATAATATGTAACTATTAATAATTAAGGGTTGAAATTATAAATTAAAGGGTTAAATATGTAACTTTTATAACTTGAGGGACTTAAGGTGTAAATTATGAAAGTTTGAGTATCCATTCGTATAACATCTTAAAATAAGTGCTCATTATGTAAAATGGATAAGTCAAGGGTTTAATGTGTAACTTTGAATACTAAAAAGTTTAAAGTGTAATTTTGGAAAGTAAAGGGTATAAAATGCAAAGTTATGAAACCCCAAGGACCAAAGGTGTAATTATGTTAAAAGATATCTTATTACCAATAATAATGATTTAACTTTCTAAATATGGAAACTTTCTAAAAGTGGAAACTACTATCTATAGAAACCTGCTAAAAAGGGAAAGTTACTTAAAATGGAAAGGCATGAATTTGAGAATGAATTATGATTCCCCCTCTTCTCCTCTAGGTGTGAAGAAGAAAAGATCTTGAGCTATTCCTTATTCTGTGCTCGTTTCTATTTTCTGTGCTTTCGTAATAAGGTACGGATACTCTGTCTTTTCAGTAAAGGCTCCTATATTTTTCTTATGACTTTGAGCTATGATTCAGTTAAGATTCCCAAAGCCATTGCTATGCTTCCTTCTGTTGTGAATTTCCTCTGATTTCTGTTAAACTTTGATTCATTAGCTTCTGATCTGATTTCGTTGCTATGATTTCTGACCCTTGAATATCCGATATCTCTGGTTCACCTTTTATGATGATTTGATATGAAAACTTTTTGAAAATATAACTTGATGTTATGGAAGGAAACTATTTTGAAATGACACTCTATGATTTTGAAACGAAACCATTTTAAGGAAGGATTAATTGGCTTTTATGAAGAATGTTTAAAGAGGGAGATCTTTGAGATGAAATGGGTAAATAACTATTAAAGTTTTAAATCTATTTTCTCTTAACTCTTTCACATTTTATTTTGAACTTACGAAACTTAATAACGAATCTTTTGAAATGAACCTTTGGGAATGAACCTTGGATATTCTGAACCATCGATATGACTTCTGATATTATGATTTTGAGATGACTTTGAGACATGACCTTGAGATGCACTTTTTGCTATATGACCTTTTGTATGACTTTGAGACCTGACTCTTAGTTTGATACCCGAGCCATTTATGTTTTTCCCTACCTATGGAGGTACCATAGGCATGTCTGTGATGCACCACTGGCATGACTCATGTGTGGGTGAGTGATTTCTCACGCCGTCCCTTTTATGATTATCTGCCGGCTATTATGACTTTGAGTATATGACTTTGAGATTGACTTTGAGTAAGGGGCGTATGGATTGCAATCCTAGATCTGATCTGTTTAGTGGATTTAACTATGACTTTGAGTTGACTTTGAGGTGACTGGTGCTGTGTGCAATACACGCCTTTCACAACTTCTGGGAGCTAGCTACTCCACATTTATGATACATGAGGACACCCCTCATATTATCTGGTTGCCTGAGAGGTATCCCCTCTGATTGTGAGATTATGAATTGACGGCTTATGACTTTGAGATTATGATGTTGAGTTATGACTTTGAATTTTGGGCTCGTGGTAGATGACTATCCTTTCTTCTTTCTATTCTATTACTCTTTTATCTATTCTTTATTCTATTTCTCCAATGCACTATATTTCAGTTCTGTTTCATTATCATTACTTTGTATATGTATCTGTTCACTGGGCTTTTTAAGCTCAGCCGCATTTCCTTTTCCTGCGGCAGGTTTTAGTAGGAAGCTGGGTTATGGGAAGAGAGTGTGACTGGACCTAGAAGACTATGCTTTGGACTAGAGACGATTAGATGAAGTTTCATTTTATTAGACATAGTATTTAAATTTTGTTTTGTAACCTTGTAGTTTCAGATTTTCATTTGTAACCCTGGATTTCTTTGTATGTATGAATCATATGCTTGTGTTTGTTCTGATATGTCACTGTAATGTAATACTTCTACCCTTATCGGGTTGGGGTGTTACATTTCTTGACCGAACTCTTGGACAACCTTTACTAATACCTTTATAGTTATACGTGATATCCCTCTAGATAATGCAACATAAAACTCACTATGCAAGAAAACACAGTTCGACAAATAGAAACCCACATTTGGAATAGTCTGGCCCTAAGCTTGATTGATAGTCATCGCAGAGCTAAGGTGCATAGAGAGCTGTTTTCTCTTGAGTTTGAAAGGGAGCGTGTTTTCTTCAGATTGAGCAAGAGGAAATCTCGGCATGAGCACTTTAATACTAACCTTATTTTTGTTTGAAACTTGTTCAACAATAACATAAACATTTTTTTCATCATTCATTTCTGTCAACTTATTAACTATATCAATCAACTTAACTATGAATTAACACAATAGCCAAAAGAAATTTATTGTGTGTTATATAATAGAGATGTGGAAGATTTTTTGGAAACTATTAATGTTAAAATTAAATAAAAAAAAAGTCTCCTCATTTGATTTAGAAACTACAGTAGTAAAAAAAATGTTAAAAGCTGACATTCCTAGTTTTTGAAATTGATTGTGAGAACATTGTTAGGTTTTTTTAAGAAAATATTTGCAACATTATTGAACATGAAGGACTTCAGCTTATTTCTTAAAATATTTTCAACATTTGGACCGGAAGGTTTACATTCAAAGACAACATGAGAATCAAACTAATTTTAAATATTTGCAATACAGAGATTGGCTCAATTCATGAGCAAACGTGTATAAAAAACAGTTGGCATGTTTAAAACTTTACATTTAAACGAAAACAAAAAGTTGACATGTTTTCTACGACAATATTTTTTGAATATTTAAGTGGGAAACTGAAGTTTTAAAAGAGTATTATAGGTATTATACATTACTCAATTTTAAGATTTTCAAGTTTAAGAAAAAATATGCATGCATTATAAGTAGTAGACATAAAAAAAAAAAAAAAAAAAAAAAAAAAAAAAAAAAAAAAATCTTAAAACTTAAAAATTTAAAACTTAAGTAATATTTTTATATTAAAATACCTTTACTTATAAAAGCAAACGCAACATATTTAATATTAAATATTTAAACACTTAATTACAATTTAAACAACTAATTAACTTTCTTTACTCTCACTTACTTCACACCCATATAATAAAAAATTTTGCACACACAAATGACGCCACTGTATATCGTTAGCGCTATGCGCGAGTAGTCGTACAGTAATTTTAAAATTCACGTTAAGCGTCCTTAATCCATTATTGTTTATGATGTGATCTAAACCTATATTCCTAGTTCCACCAGTATTTATTAGATTCTTGATCCAACAAGATTCTTTTTCTTTTTGGCGAAAAAGATAAACATATTGATAAGAGGTCAAGAAGATCTCAAGATTGATACACTTGTTGAACCTTCGAAACAACAACGCTAAACTTAACTATTGAACTGTGAAAACAAATTCACTCCTTGAGCAGAAGAAGACCATTGAACATGGTCATACTTAGAGGTGTCAATTTAAAACTTGTTGGTTAAACATAATTGAAATTGGGTAATTTTATTTATTATGTGATTGAGTCTTGTTGGGTTTACTAAACATCCAAGATGGGTCTTAATTGGGTGTTTGATATAAGTAACATTGTATAATGATTATTCAACGGGTTTAGATCGAGTTCAACCCGTCAATGAAATTATAACACCTTGTATCACTTTTCATTTTTTACTCAAAATAATATTTATTTTTGGTGATAATGGCTAGGTCAACCCGGCCCAAGAGCCGTTTTCAACCTGTGCTTCTGATTGGCACATGTAAACCCGTTACCGGACCTGACCATCCATTTTGTCAATTATAGCAATACTGAATCAGCCTTGCCTTGCCCTGAACTTGAACATCTTGAAATTATCTTGAAGTTGACCATACTTAAATAACTTGAAATTTTCATTGAACTTGAATCAATCAAAATAGGGTACTAAGAATCACCAAAACTAATCCATTTGAGAAAACCCCTAGACCATGGTAAGCCTTGTTTGATGACATTGGCTCAAAAACTAATACATTAGGCTAAACACAGTAATATGGGTCAATCCTCCTCATTTTATCTGTCATGTCAGCTTTCTCTTTCCGGCGATTGATTGTCACAATAATGCGATCCACACTACAAAAAACATACCCCACAAAAATAACTTTTATATTTAATAACTACAAAAAAAAAGAAAAAAAAAGAAAAAAAGAAAAAAAAAAAAAGAAAACGATCGAGGTCGTCCAAGTGACCCTCATCACCCAACACTTTCAATCGATAGATTTGCTACACAAGGGCGATCGACTGAGATTGAGGGATTGATCAATTGCATGTCCCTTACTGTGGGTAGTCTTAAATCTTATGACCGCACACTACAAAAATATTGGCACTCGGTGAAAAAAATGTAATTAAAAGTCAAAAATTGTCATTCAGTGTCACTAAAATTCAAAAAAATATCGCTAGAGGTATACAAATATCAACATTTAATTTGATGTCGTAAAATGAGCATAAATATTTCAATATAACTCTAGAAGATTCACTATTTTTTTGCATTGAAAATATACATCCTTACCTTTTAAACCATATATAGCACATAATATTTGAAACTTTAAACCAAATACGGGTTATTCATATAAGTTGGAAAAAATATAAGAAAAAAATTGATATTTAAACTTATTTGATCTATCATATGTAATGTAACACTAATCTGTAAGTCCGAACACTCAATATGTTGTCATAAAATCGGTATAGGAATTTGTATACAACTCCAAAAGATTTACTGTTTTTTGTACTGAAAAAGTTTACTTATGTTCATTTTACAACAACATGTTTAGTCTTCTAATCTATATATTAGTGCTATGTCACATGTGATATATCAAGCGAGTTTGAATATCGGAAAAAAAATATTTTCTCCAACTTTTATGAATACACTGTATTGATTCGAAAGTTCAAGAATTATGTGTGATATATGGTTGAAAGACTAATGAAATCATATTTTTAAATGTAAACATATGGTGAACCAATTGGAGTTCTACACAAAACTTAAGCGCATTTTACGACAATATGTCGAGTATATAGATTAGTGTTATATCACATGTGATATATTATGCAAACTCTTGTACTTGAAAAAAAAATTTGTTGAAAATATATGAAAGTTGCTATCTATTGAAAGATAATTTAAAAAGCTTGTCTTTGATAGGCTGTTTATTGTTGTATAATAGGGTAATGATATGTATACATATCATTTTACTTTGCACGTATAGAATTAATAAGTAAGGACAAAAATATCATATGTAATTTTATGTGTGCAAAGTAAAATCAAATATATACATATCAATGCCCTTGTAATATTTTTCTTTGGACCCATGCTTTTTATTATCTTGCTAAAGAGTTTGGGTTGCCACTTTTTGTGTATCTTGTCGTTTTGGTTCCTCAATAAATGTTGTGTTTCTAAAAAAAATTAACCTGATAAACTGAAAACCCAAAACCATGAACACCCAAGGTGTGGTGTGGGGAGGGGTATGATTGTCTACATCCATCTTTTCGTACCCACTCGGACATGATTGAGTATTGATGTTGTTGGTGTTGAACTAACTTATAACTAATAAATGTAGGGAAAGGATGGGCTGGGTGAGGGTGTAGGAGTGATAGATGTGGAAGGGTCTATAAATTGGAAAGAATCTGAAGAGAAAAGTGCAACGGAATTGAATAAGTTGAAGCAACTTGGTGATACAACGTGTGATAAAATGCATGCTGGTTTGGCTAGTAAAGTTGGTTCTAAGCTTAAAGTTGGTTCTAAGCTTAAGATGTTTGTTAGCTATGTTGATAAGCTTCTTACCAGGTATGTAAGAACATTTGATATTTGTTATATTTAAGGTTGTTTTTGATGAGATTATTATGTTGAAATTTTGTGGCTTTTTGGTGATTTGGATAAAGTAGGGAGTTAATTACATGTCTAGTCCTTGTGGTTTACATAAAATTGTATGTTTGGTTTTAAAATGCAATTAATTACACCAATGGTCTCTGTGGTTGTCCAAATTTGGTTGACTGGTCCTTTGACCGATTTTCAATCCAATTGGACGTTAAATCCATTTGTACCGTTAGTCCGTAACGACATCATGTGGCAACGTTAGTCCATTTAGCCAACGACCGTTTGAATGTTAGTCCTTTATACTAACGGTCGTTTCTAATTAATTCGAAATTTATTTCTCTTAAACAAAAATTCACGCGGTTTTATACGTGGTATATATACACGTTTTTAGACATGTTTTATATACGTTTTCATACATGGTTTTATACATGTTTTTATACATGGTTTTATACACGTTTTAATACACGTTTTATACATGTTTTATACATGTTTTTACACACGTTTCAATACATGTTTTAACACACGTTTTTATACATGTCTTTATACATATTTTTATACACGTTTTTATACATGGTTTTATGCGCGTTTTTATACACAATTTTTATACACGTTTTTATACATGTCATTATACACGTTTCTATACACGTTTTTATACATTTTGTTATACGTGTTTTTATAAACATTTTTATATACTTCTTTATACACGTTTTTATACACGATTTTATACACGTCATATACAACGGGGCCAGATCCTTTGGAGTCATTTTCCATGCTCTTTCTTATAGTATCCCCGGCTTCATTTGAACTTATTTTGGACATCGATAAATATGTAAACGTGATCGATACTTGTCCGAAGTTTCACGTTTTTGCTTCGTTTGCTCTTTCTTACACCACCACTAAGCATCACCCCTCACTACCACCACCCACCGCCACCATCCCCTCTGCCACAATAGTAAAAAGTGGGAATTTGAATGTATTTTTAAACAATTTTTTCCTTTTTTGTTTTCGTGATTGGTTGGTGTTTTGATGAGGTGGTTTGTAAATTAGGTGACCTTTTGTTTAGGAATGTAAATTGTTGCTTAATTATTTTTAATTGTCGTTAGGGGCACATTTTCTAGGAGTGATGTGATCGGATCAAGGGATCAACGTTTCACATATAGGGAGATAAAAAGTATTACTCGCAGCTTCAAAACTATCTTTGGGAGAGGTGTATCTGGAACGGTCTTCCATGGATCTATTGGGGATAACCAAGTTGTTGTGAAGATGCTTCAATCATCAGCTCAATCTCGAAGATACACAAACTTTCAGGCTGAAGTAAGTTCTGCTTTACCATAAACGCCTTGCAATATACCATAAATACTAAATATTCTATCAGCTAACTTTATTAGGCAAAACTTAAAGATGCTTATTTATAGTTCAATATTAAATGTGTGAGAGAATTACATGTATATCCTTTTAAAGTTCAATATTACGTAAATATCATTTTTATTTATATAAATATCATTCCCACTTTTATAATTACATCAATGTTCTTCTCAAACTTTTGTAATTACATTAATATCTTTCTCGAACTTTTAAATTCGCGTATATATCCAGAAATCAATTAAACTATAATTATATTAATTTAAATTCAAAAAAGATTATTTATCTCTGATATTCATCATAATTATATTGTTCGTATACATTTTTTGGCCTCGATTGATGAAAAAACATGATGACGTAATTACAAAAGTTTGGATATATAGATATTAAAGAACATCTTGTTCATATTTATTTATTTGTTCATATATACTTTTTAGCCTCGAGCGATGAAAGAACATGTTGATTTTAGGATATATATATATATATATATATATATATATATATATATATATATATATATATATATATATATATATATATATATATATATAATTGAGATCAAATGAGAACTTTCTTAAAGTTGTAAAAATGAGAACCAACCAAAATCTCATAAATGACACTCAACTTAAAAGAAAATAAAAACATAATTAATTACAACTAAAATTGTTAAAGATTTGATGAGTTTTCTTATGAAAATTGACGTAAACTAGGTGATACACTTTGATTCAACATGTAATGTGTATCAAGGTTGAGTATTGTGTATCAAGTTTTTAGTGGTTGTTGTGTATTAGGTGTATCAATTTATGTATAAGAAATTAGTTTTTTGAGATTTTAATGTATATGTATCAAAATTTTAATTGTGTATCAGTAATCCGTTTATCATGTATGAGTTGGTTATTAATCGATTTAATGTTAACTTGTATTAATATATAATATTTTGGTGCATCTTTGCTAAAATGGTTATGTATCAATGTTTTAATGGTATTTTAGAATAGTTCTCATTTTTACAACTTTAAGAAAGTTCTCACATTAACCTTCCCCTATATATATATATATATATATATATATATATATATATATATATATATATATATATATATATATATATATATATATATATAATGTTGCAAAAATCGTGAATCGGTCCCGAGGCGGTCGGGGGCCGAGTTGTGATTTTTTCCCGATTAATCGGCCGCCTCGGCCGATTAATCGGCCGATTACCTTGGAATTTCCTCCAAGTTCCAAGGCCGAGGCCGATTAATCGCCGATTAATCGGCCGCCTCAGCCGATTTTTGCAACACTGCTATATATATATATATATATATATATATATATATGAGTATTTAAAAGTTTGAAAATGATATTGATATAATTACAAAAGTTTGAGAAATATATTGACGTAATTACAAAAGTGAAAAGGAAATTGATTTAATATTAAACTTTAGTAAGGAGTTTATAGTTTATGTCGGTGGCAGAATGGGGTGGTTTGAGTACCCGGTAGGCAATCTACATGGGTTCGGGTCAAAATGTCTGATTTTTGATGTGGGGGACCCATCACACTTATTTTTGTTTTACAAACTCTTTTAATATTTTATAAAAACTACAGATTCAAATATGATTGTTAAATGTTATAATATTTAAATTATTATCTAAAATATATTTATAAAATATTAATATCTTCACAACACAACTCCAAAATGATTAGATATTTTCACGGAATGAGATCCTCTCATTTTTAACTTGAACATGATTCGTAATGTTAAGATTTATGTGAGTAGAGTACCACTGGAGCATTTGTCCAGTGGGTGGGGCTTTCATTATTGAGTCAATAGAATCGGGTTCGAATCTCATCCCTGACATTTTGCTCATAGATAGGTACCCACCTCCTCAAAACCTATGGGCTCATTAGAGAGACTTTGTAGATAAGAGCTCAAGAGTCCGAGAGTCTCGGCTCACTCCAGTTGGTGCCCCACTAGGCCAAGAGAGTTGCCAGGGGTTATTCCTTGTGAGGTGGACAATGGCTGGTGCCAAAAAGCACACGGGGTCAGAGTGTCCCCGCCAATCTACACCTTTTTGTGGATTTATGTGAGTAGAGCAAAAAAGCAAACCATCTATTGTAGGACCTCTATTTTGTTAAAAATAGTTTTTTTCTTCACAACAAAACTAACATTACCTCTCATGTTCAAATAGAACATGAGAGGATCTCAATCTTATTTCCACCGAGTTTTAACTAATCATTTTAGAGATTAAATGTCACATCACAAAAAAAAAAGAAAAAAAAAAAAAAAAAAAAAGAAAGAAAAAAAAAGGACCTAATTTGAAGGTGTTCTTTGGTTTACTAGCCAGAATGACTATTGGTATGTATTTGATAATGGGATGCAATAGGAATGGATTTGGGTTAATAAATCGATTCTAATAGGTATGTATTTGATAATGGGTATCAACGTTTTAAAAATGGTAAACCCCACCATAAAGGTATGAACTCTTATTCCTTACCATCTTGAGGACTGTGAAGTATAGTTATATATCCTCTATCATTCTCATTTTGGTATACCAAACACACCCTTAATGATATGCTTAAAATAGTTCATTTAGAGGTGGCCGAATGCACAGCTAGGTGTTTCGGTAAGTGACCGATAATTTGAAACAATAAGCATTGAAAATACACGCTTTGATCGACTTTCAACACTTTAATAATCTCTTGGAGATTTAAAAGTCACTGTATATGGAAAATTGAACTAATTTGAGGAGATGCCTACATGAGCAAGAATGCTTAAATAATAATCCGCAACAGGATCTTGGAACCTTATGTGACACAATGACTTGCTCAAAATTTTGTGAATTAAAAAGCATGTGATGAAAAATTAAGAAAGTATCTTGTTGGAAAAGAAATTCAACAAATCGGTTTTTTAAGCGGGACCACAAATCAAGAACTATTCTAAAAAGACCTTAAAAAAGATTTATCATCCCTTAATGTCGAGTGGCTCTGTTGGGCCATTTCAGCATCAACAGTCTCTGAATTAAATTGAACAAAATAGCCTAAGTATAAATTAGTCATTGAGAATTGTTCAACATAACTCCATCTGAGTTCTTGAATACAAAGAGTCTTCACTTTAGTGCCGATGAGGTTCAACTACTGAAATACAAGATCCAAAGAAGAAGTTCTGTTCAGTGAGAATGTCAATGTCTTACTGAACGATGTTTGGTCTTCTCATTAACCAAGATACGGAGCAAAGAATCTCAAATATCTAGAAGGTCAAAAGCAGGAAAATCTATGAAAGCAAAAAGGGATAAAGAAAGTCTTCATTGGAATCAACACATTTCCAAAGTTGGTATAAAGGTGCAATAGTTGCCAACATTGTTCCTTAAAAAAGAGTTTATCTCTTACCTAAAGTAGAAGCATTTAATGTATATCTCACAAACCCATTGAATGCTCAACACGTGCAAAGTAGATCGCTTTGGAAACTATAATTCTCTGCTATAAAAGAGAAAGTTTGTAAAAGAGTAAATGCATCTCTCGTAATTAATGTGAAACACATTAAAGATAATTTACTCCTCTAATTGACCTTAGGCTGCTGAACAATTCAGCGAGCAAGAATAAGTTCATACTTAAACCATAACTTAGGTTTGTGTTGAAGTTAGAGATGAGATCGCCACATTTGTCATACAACTAAGATTTTTATTCCGCAAACAAAGTTTGTCAAATTCTTTGATTAATTTTAATAAGAATATCAGACGTTGAAAAATCTTCTTGTTTATACCTAGTTTAAATTGCTTTACTTATTCCAGCTTAAGACGGTTTAAATCTACATCACATTACGTGGAGAGTGATTTAACTTAGTTATCTTAGTTTAGATCACTCCAAGAGGAAAAAAAAAGTGGTATCAAAGCAGTTTGATCTATAAAACTTCTTTAAAACTGCTAAAAAACTTTTTAAAATCAAGATCCTGCCATATCAAATGGAAGAAAGGATTTTTATGTCATATTGCTGGTATGGAACCTTACCTCGTTAAGGTTCTTAATGATGGTCCATATGTTCCTTAAACAACTTATGGTCTTAACAAACTTGTAGCTCAACAAAACAATGATGAAAGAGGGCGGTCAATCAAGACCAGCGTCTTGAAATTATCATCATATCATGCTAAAGATAAATAAAGTTATGGTGTGATGGAATCAGTCATTCCTTGTCTCACTGCTAAACATGCATGTGAAGACTTGATTCTAACTTTGAGGGACCTTCTGAAGTAAAAATAAATAAAGTTATGGGTCAAAAACTTGCTTATAAAACTTTCAAACATGTTGAAGATGAAACAGTCTCTCAAATATTCACCAGATACAAAGCTCTCATGAATGAACTAGTGTATGATGGTTTTAACCTTTCATATCATGAAATTAATGCTAGTTTAGGTAACATCCCTCCGAATAAAAGGTTGAGGTTTAACCAAGGTCTAAGTAACTCTAAATATGTTAGAGACCTAGATTTAGCCACACCTTTTGGAAAATTTAAATATAAAGAAAGGTTGATAGACAAAATCCATGCACCAGAGAACAAGAGAGCCCTGACCACTACCACGCCTTTGCAAACTGCCTTTTTCTCTAACTCTATTGTTCAAAACTTCCAAGATGATCCCACTGATGAAGAGGACACTAGAAGTAGCAAACAGTACATGGATGATTTGAATGAAGAATTGCAGAAAAAAGGCTCTTTAAGCCAATTCCAAGAGATTCTTCAAAAACAATCCACACAGGTTCTGTGGCTCAAAATATTTTGACAAAACTGAATGTTTTTAACTATGATAAAACTGGTCATTTTGCTAAAAAAAATCAAAAACCCTCACCATCTTATCCATCTCCTCAACTAACTAGAATTCAACAAAAACTCATCACTTCAGCTAAAAACTTTTCAATTAGTCACATTGAACCAAAAGTTAAAAAAGACTACAGAGTTGAATATAAAAAGGCCAAAGCCAAACTTGCACTTTTAAGTTCAAGTGGCTCAACCTTTCATCCTTCTCAATTATCCCAAGCAAGAAACAAAAGTCTTGTACCTGAGTCATATGACTTGGATGAGGAAGAAGTTCCATCCGATGATGATGAAATGGTTAATGTCAAGGTACTCATTGTAACAATTCGCATTTTTCAGGATAATTACTATTCCCGAAAAATTTCACTATTCACTTTTACTATTCATTTTTCCCGAAAATTTTCCCGAAATTTGATTTTTATTTCTTGGGCTGAAGTGATAAATCATTTCCATGGCAAATTAAAAGTTTGACATTCATAAGCTCATTTTCGTGAAAGTTATTAAGGAATTACACGGAATTATACGTTTTAGGGTAAAACTTCATTCAAAAATTATACGTACAACGAAATTCGGTCGCGTTAATTTTCCCCGTATCAGAAAAATGTTTGACACACTCATGATTTATTTGAGAATAAATCATGACTGAGAAAAACATGACCAAAATAAGCCTCGGCCGTGAAAAACTGGAATTTTCAGTTTTAAGCGTTTTTACTCAGCCGTAACCTTAGCCTATACCTGCACCGCATTTCTAAGACGATTTAAGTTTTCAACTTATTAGAAAAAGTCAACATATTTTTCCCTCCTCCATTGACCAAAAATCATTCCTTGATTTTATAAGTCATTTCGTGATTTTTAGGCTTACGGTTTGATGTCTAAAAGACATTTAATACCAACCGACACTAGACTGAGCCCTGTCTAGACATAATAAGTCATTTTAAATCATTTATAACCTATTAGAAAAGTAATATTTTACTTTTCTCAATTTTACGCAATATTCGTACATTTTACGTATTACGCGTTTTAGACCCGTGTTTCAAGTTTTTAGCAGGGTTTCACCACCCAAATGGAACCTACCACTCATTTTATATTTTATTATGGAACATATGGACATGTTTAACAATACTTTCGAATTCCATAATTTTACGACACCCGGTTTTACGTTTCGTGGCTTAACCATTTACGGTTAGCATTTTACGGAGCCAAAACTAACACCATATCTTGGATAATATCACCAAAAAGCCAAACCTTCCTCCCCAAGCTTTGTGAACTGCCCTAGGAGGGGGGATTCACCACCCATGTGGCTTCATCTCATGAATTTACCCATAGTTCATCACTTAATTACAACTTGGTCTCCAAGTGTTGACTAGTCAACATTGTAACCTCCTCATTTTTGGTATAAAGAGAGCTCATTCTCTTCCTTTCTCTTGCAATACCAACGACCCAAAACCACATAAATACACCATCTTGATCATTGATCTTGCTCATTCAATCCATCACAAGTTCAAGTCATAGTTCCTAGTTGATCCTTAACACCTTTCAACCATAAAACTCCATAAAATCACCATAAAACACCACAAAAACTCATCAAATTTCCAAGTGTTCTTAGTGAAGATTTTTACTAAGGCTTGTTTTTGTGATAAGATTAGTGTTTATCAAGGGATTATAAGATAGGGTTTTTGATATGGAAGCTTGGCTATGGTTGGAAAATATTTGGAAAATATTTGGAAGATTAAGTAGTAGTTCTTGGTCTTGATCTTGGTTCTAGTTAGTTTCTTCACAAGTTGTAAGCAAACCCTAACTTGCTTCTTGTTAAATAATCATGTTCATGTTATTTACATACTATTCTTGCTATATTATGTCTTGTATGCATGTCCATGATGTATAAAAATGAGTAAAACATGTTGTTATAATTGATTGTTAAGATAAGTTACTAAAACAAGTAAACTAGTGACTTTCTTGGTAAGACCTGATCAAAATGGTAAAAATATGATATTTAATCATTACATATTGTATTAGAGGACCTAACAAGGAAACCGTAGCAATTTGAACCACCTAAAACGAGTACACGAGTCAAAAGTTATGACGATTTGAAATTACCAAAACTTTGCGGCAAAGCTGCCAAAACTTTCTGTTACAGAAACATTAAACACGCAAAAAGAGGCATTTCTGATCCGATTCATCAAAAAGTTAAAACACGAAAGTTGTCCGGAATCACGTTTTCGTTCAGTAACAAAAAAGCTTGAGCCTTGAAAACGCTTTCTGAGTGAGATATTTCTCAGTTTCTTAACAGCTATCTACATATATATAAGTCATTATATATAGGTTATGGTTTATACTAAGACCAAGAGGTCTTATGACCTAGATTCAAGACCACAACCATGGCTAGAGCCAAGGGTGAGTCTCAAGACCATGGAACAATGACCAAAGGTCATGGCTAGGCCATGACTTAATGACCATACAAGCTTATTTAGGCGAAAACATGAAACAAGGAATTGGCGAAAACTTGAACAAGCAATTTGGATCTACTTCTCCTAAAAGGAACCATGAGATATTACAAAGAGAAAATGGTCATACAAGACTTATGAAACTACCCCTAATAAAAATCTTCATGTACTAATAAACTTTCCTAAGTTTATTCAAAATATCGGACATGTAACTTTTCGGATCAAAACTTATATCTATATATTTTATCAACTACTACAATAGTAGGGAGCCTCATGTGAGGAGTTCATTATGTAAGCCGTCGAGATGAGTTGTGGATTTACGAGTTAAAGTGTCCTGGCTCCTCGAACGCTTACTAACATGACTTCTGAAATATGTCAGCCCGGATGGTAGTAAACGATACACAAAACATACATGTTCATGAATCTTTTCTTTCAAAGACATACAATATACGTCATACCACATCATGGACTAAATGCAAGATATATATATAGGCACTTATTCATATTCTTTACTCCGATCCTAAGACGCAACATTCTATTATAGGTTGCTCGTAGAAACCTTCACGATTCAACCGTTACATTCATTACTTGCTATCTTACTTAAGGTGAGTTCATAGCCCCATTTTCCATTACTTAATTGTTTTACAAACCCTTGGGGGGAATACATGCTATTTTAACCGAGCACAATGTTTTTAAATTGTATGCTTGCCTGATTGTTTTATTATCACTAAGTACCAACCTTGCTAAACCGAGATCCCTTATTATGAACCATTTAATCACTAGCAATAGTGAGCGCAAATATTGTGAATAGGCCTATTGGGATTGACGAATCCCATTTGTATTGACTAAGTTCAAACAAATGCATTAATATTTGAGATTTAGGTATGTTAGCAAAGTATCTACCGGGAAAAATCTGCCGATCGATATTGGTACACGTTAACGTTATGGTGTCATAAGCTTAGTGTATAATAACTGTTCCGGGCGTATAATAACGTAGCCTACCTGTTTTGTTTTCCAAACATTGGTGTGAGTCTACAAGCTCACACTACCAACATATTGTGTTCAAACCATTTAAACAAACTCTATGAATATCACTCAACCTTTGTGTTGACCTCTCAAGCATGTATTTCAGGTTCATGACGATCAAGGATGGCACGGAATGGCACGGATACTCAAGAGGGCTATAAATTTTATTATCATTCAAAACTCATTTAATGTAAATTGTAAACATGGAACCATCTGGGACCTCATTTTGTAATCTCTGATATTTATATAATTTGAATGATAAATCTTTTAAAACGACTCAATTGGAGTTCGTTTTCTATTATTGTGACTATTGTGCCGTCAAGTAACACCCAGTTCGAATTCCGCTGCATCCATGAATTGGGGGTGTTACAGATTGGTACCAGAGCCATGGTTATAGAGAAACGGGTCTAATTGAGACCTAAACTATAACTACACTTACAAGCAAAACCATTTTATAGCCTTCCGCTCTCCGTGTCTTCCATCCTCCAGACGATTATGGACTTAGTAAGCATGTTATGCTACACAAACATATTAGTATATTCATATATACCCATTTTGAGCATTTCCCCGTAAGCATTAGTATATTGATATATAAACTCGGTTTATTTTCAATCATTTATCTAAACAATGGACTAAACATATCTGTGTATGCCTATTCTAAGGCATTTCGGCACAGCCACACTCTCCCAATCATGTTCCTACTCCAACATTATATGTCCAAGACATTGTAACTGATTACAATGGTCTCATTCACTTTTCAAGACATTGTATGTTACAATGGTCTCATTCACTTTTCAAGACATTGTATATTACAATGGTCTCATTCACTTTTCAAGACATTGTATGTTACAATGGTCTCATTCACTTTTCAAGAAATTGTATGTTACAATGGTCTCATTCACTTTTCAAAGACATTGTGAGATACAATGGTCTCATTCATTTTCCAAGACATTGTGAGATACAATGGTCTCATTCACTTTTCAAGACATTGTATGTTACAATGGTCTCATTCACTTTTCCAAGACATTGTGAGATACAATGGTCTCATTCATTTTCCAAGACATTGTGAGATACAATGATCTCATTCATTTTCCAAGACATTGTATTATACAATGGTCTTAACCATTTCTCAAATGTTTTGAGTCACACAATGGTCTAACCTACTTCCCAGACATTGTGAATTGCACAATGGTCTAATTTACTTCCGAGACATTGTGATTTACGTAATGGTCTCTGGAATTATTCCATCACATCATCAATATCATTTCATATGATATCAAAAACCCATCACAATCTATCGATTTCCAAACAAGAAATATGAGATTTCTAAAGGACAAACTAATCCATCATTGACAAAAGCTGAAGTTCAGCCCTACATTCATCAAAGTTTTCTTCTGAAACCTTCATTATTAAAAGTTCGTGATCCTGGCCAAGTATGTTCTATTTTAGAACTACTTAAAACTTCCTTTCCATACGTACCTACCCTTACTATCTTCTATGCAATGGAATATGAAAACATACGTTACAAGTCTTGTATGGACGGGACTTGCAACTTAAAGGTTTGACATCGCCTTTGTTTAGTAGACAGTTTCCCGAAAGCAACGGACATATCACAAGTATACCTAATTTAGGTATTTGAAATTTTATCGAACCTTGGCTAAATATAGACTAGTCACCTATATTTAACCTAGGGACAGTGGAATATAGTCTGACTAACTATATTCGACTTAAAATTTTCAAATACTGAGAGTAGTTGTACTAGGGTTATGTTTAGATTGATTTCCTATATGAACACGATAAACCACCAGAATACATTAAAACAATCTAGAGACACGATAGTGCCTTACCACTCAGCGAAATCTTAACACCTTATTTGTATGATCTAAATTCATTCTTGAAAATTTTCATTTATGAGATAATCCGAACTACTATCTTGGGATAGTTATCAATTATTCTCTTCATCCTGTAGAAGTACTATACTGTTCAGGTCCTAAGGATACCATCCCGTCATAAACCTTTAAAATTTCTTAAAATTTTAAAGCAAACTTGACATCTCTACCAATATTAATATTAAGCATACACTAAGCACTTTTGTTCATCAACATATCACAACATCACCTTCACAACCGTGGCAAACACAAGCTCATTAACAGATCTTGATGCACTTTTAAAGCTCAAATCATCCTTAGTTACACCACAAGCACCCTTATCAGCTTTACAAGATTGAATATTCATCTTGTACTTTTGGAACACCAGTATCATCTCGTAATACCCTACCTTGTAACTCACCGGCTATTTGTGAATGTTGTGTTGGGAATTCTTAAGTAGGATGATTTGTAATTATTTGAATGGATTGGGATGCCTTTTCATTTAAATAAAGACATTGTAAATCACCGAACCATAAGTTTATATTTCCGTATTTACATTGTTTGGGATGCCTCTCTATGTAAATAAAGAATTATAAACAAGTGGGCTTATTTGTATCCGAAATAACATAAGTACGAAGTCAATAAACACTAGGTACAACAACAGATTACCAACTAGGCTATAATTGCAACTACTATATCAATTCCTATTAATATTCAACTGCTATATCAATTTCCTTTGATATTCGACTATTACCATACCTTTCCTACATAAAAGTAAGCCTCATCCTACGCCATACACTAAAATGACAAATCAAATTACATCACCGGTAATCCCAGACTTTAGTCCTCATAAGTAACCACACCTTTTCATCGACACCACTCCAACATATGACACACAAAGAACTTCGGGACGAAGTTCCCCGTAAGGGGTACAGACTGTAACAATTCGCATTTTTCAGGATAATTACTATTCCCGAAAAATTTCACTATTCACTTTTACTATTCATTTTTCCCGAAAATTTTCCCGAAATTTGATTTTTATTTCTTGGGCTGAAGTGATAAATCATTTCCATGGCAAATTAAAAGTTTGACATTCATAAGCTCATTTTCGTGAAAGTTATTAAGGAATTACACGGAATTATATGTTTTAGGGTAAAACTTCATTCAAAAATTATACGTACAACGAAATTCGGTCGCGTTAATTTTCCCCATATCAGAAAAATGTTTGACACACTCATGATTTATTTGAGAATAAATCATGACTGAGAAAAACATGACCAAAATAAGCCTCGGCCGTGAAAAACTGGAATTTTCAGTTTTAAGCGTTTTTACTCAGCCGTAACCTTAGCCTATACCTGCACCGCATTTCTAAGACGATTTAAGTTTTCAACTTATTAGAAAAAGTCAACATATTTTTCCCTCCTCCATTGACCAAAAATCATTCATTGATTTTATAAGTCATTTCGTGATTTTTAGGCTTACGGTTTGATGTCTAAAAGACATTTAATACCAACCGACACTAGACTGAGCCCTGTCTAGACATAATAAGTCATTTTAAATCATTTATAACCTATTAGAAAAGTAATATTTTACTTTTCTCAATTTTACGCAATATTCGTACATTTTACGTATTACGCGTTTTAGACCCGTGTTTCAAGTTTTTAGCAGGGTTTCACCACCCAAATGGAACCTACCACTCATTTTATATTTTATTATGGAACATATGGACATGTTTAACAATACTTTCGAATTCCATAATTTTATGACACCCGGTTTTACGTTTCGTGGCTTAACCATTTACGGTTAGCATTTTACGGAGCCAAAACTAACACCATATCTTGGATAATATCACCAAAAAGCCAAACCTTCCTCCCCAAGCTTTGTGAACTGCCCTAGGAGGGGGGATTCACCACCCATGTGGCTTCATCTCATGAATTTACCCATAGTTCATCACTTAATTACAACTTGGTCTCCAAGTGTTGACTAGTCAACATTGTAACCTCCTCATTTTTGGTATAAAGAGAGCTCATTCTCTTCCTTTCTCTTGCAATACCAACGACCCAAAACCACATAAATACACCATCTTGATCATTGATCTTGCTCATTCAATCCATCACAAGTTCAAGTCATAGTTCCTAGTTGATCCTTAACACCTTTCAACCATAAAACTCCATAAAATCACCATAAAACACCACAAAAACTCATCAAATTTCCAAGTGTTCTTAGTGAAGATTTTTACTAAGGCTTGTTTTTGTGATAAGATTAGTGTTTATCAAGGGATTATAAGATAGGGTTTTTGATATGGAAGCTTGGCTATGGTTGGAAAATATTTGGAAAATATTTGGAAGATTAAGTAGTAGTTCTTGGTCTTGATCTTGGTTCTAGTTAGTTTCTTCACAAGTTGTAAGCAAACCCTAACTTGCTTCTTGTTAAATAATCATGTTCATGTTATTTACATACTATTCTTGCTATATTATGTCTTGTATGCATGTCCATGATGTATAAAAATGAGTAAAACATGTTGTTATAATTGATTGTTAAGATAAGTTACTAAAACAAGTAAACTAGTGACTTTCTTGGTAAGACCTGATCAAAATGGTAAAAATATGATATTTAATCATTACATATTGTATTAGAGGACCTAACAAGGAAAACGTAGCAATTTGAACCACCTAAAACGAGTACACGAGTCAAAAGTTATGACGATTTGAAATTACCAAAACTTTGCGGCAAAGCTGCCAAAACTTTCTGTTACAGAAACATTAAACACGCAAAAAGAGGCATTTCTGATCCGATTCATCAAAAAGTTAAAACACGAAAGTTGTCCGGAATCACGTTTTCGTTCAGTAACAAAAAAGCTCGAGCCTTGAAAACGCTTTCTGAGTGAGATATTTCTCAGTTTCTTAACAGCTATCTACATATATATAAGTCATTATATATAGGTTATGGTTTATACTAAGACCAAGAGGTCTTATGACCTAGATTCAAGACCACAACCATGGCTAGAGCCAAGGGTGAGTCTCAAGACCATGGAACAATGACCAAAGGTCATGGCTAGGCCATGACTTAATGACCATACAAGCTTATTTAGGCGAAAACATGAAACAAGGAATTGGCGAAAACTTGAACAAGCAATTTGGATCTACTTCTCCTAAAAGGAACCATGAGATATTACAAAGAGAAAATGGTCATACAAGACTTATGAAACTACCCCTAATAACAATCTTCATGTACTAATAAACTTTCCTAAGTTTATTCAAAATATCGGACATGTAACTTTTCGGATCAAAACTTATATCTATATATTTTATCAACTACTACAATAGTAGGGAGCCTCATGTGAGGAGTTCATTATGTAAGCCGTCGAGATGAGTTGTGGATTTACGAGTTAAAGTGTCCTGGCTCCTCGAACGCTTACTAACATGACTTCTGAAATATGTCAGCCCGGATGGTAGTAAACGATACACAAAACATACATGTTCATGAATCTTTTCTTTCAAAGACATACAATATACGTCATACCACATCATAGACTAAATGCAAGATATATATATATAGGCACTTATTCATATTCTTTACTCCGATCCTAAGACGCAACATTCTATTATAGGTTGCTCGTAGAAACCTTCACGATTCAACCGTTACATTCATTACTTGCTATCTTACTTAAGGTGAGTTCATAGCCCCATTTTCCATTACTTAATTGTTTTACAAACCCTTGGGGGGAATACATGCTATTTTAACCGAGCACAATGTTTTTAAATTGTATGCTTGCCTGATTGTTTTATTATCACTAAGTACCAACCTTGCTAAACCGAGATCCCTTATTATGAACCATTTAATCACTAGCAATAGTGAGCGCAAATATTGTGAATAGGCCTATTGGGATTGACGAATCCCATTTGTATTGACTAAGTTCAAACAAATGCATTAATATTTGAGATTTAGGTATGTTAGCAAAGTATCTACCGGGAAAAATCTGCCGATCGATATTGGTACACGTTAACGTTATGGTGTCATAAGCTTAGTGTATAATAACTGTTCCGGGCGTATAATAACGTAGCCTACCTGTTTTGTTTTCCAAACATTGGTGTGAGTCTACAAGCTCACACTACCAACATATTGTGTTCAAACCATTTAAACAAACTCTATGAATATCACTCAACCTTTGTGTTGACCTCTCAAGCATGTATTTCAGGTTCATGACGATCAAGGATGGCACGGAATGGCACGGATACTCAAGAGGGCTATAAATTTTATTATCATTCAAAACTCATTTAATGTAAATTGTAAACATGGAACCATCTGGGACCTCATTTTGTAATCTCTGATATTTATATAATTTGAATGATAAATCTTTTAAAACGACTCAATTGGAGTTCGTTTTCTATTATTGTGACTATTGTGCCGTCAAGTAACACCCAGTTCGAATTCCGCTGCATCCATGAATTGGGGGTGTTACACTCATGACCTTGGCTGATGATGAAAAAGTTGTTGGAAAAAGAACGCGCAAGAAATGGAGAATGGTTTGACATCAAATGGATGATAATGATGATAGAAAATTGTATCTTGAAATGCATGTGTAGACGTTAGATTTGCAGAAGAACAAAGTTGAACATGATGTCAAAAAATAGGAATCTTGTTATAGAAATGAATACTTGTAGGGAAGAATAGCTAGAACCAAAACAAGCTAAACTTACCACCCTTATACTTCAGCATGTTAATACTGAGATACTGAAAAAAGCGGGCCCTTTGGAAAGAACTTAACAAAGTTAACTCTATCATTATTCTCGATTTAATAGCTCAAATAGAGTTAGTCAATGCATTAGTGAACATCATCCAAATCAAAACTGAAAATGCTAGGGGCTGATTAAATCACTAAAGTTTCATCTAGCAACTAAACCTAAAGAACTAGTCTTTGTAAGATCATCAACGGGATATGATCATGAGATTTCAAAAGACTGAGTTGATAGATTTGACCTTGTCAAAATGCCCAATTGTAACACTATAAGAATCTTCGCCCTTGAATTCCAATCACCTAAATCCAATGTGACTGAAAGTCCAAAAACTTCAGTGACTAAGTCTGAATATGTGGAGGAATCAAAATCAATGGATATAACGCCACTTCATCCTCTGAACAAGCTTCAGAGAGGTGAAACAAAATGTCTGACAAATACCAAATCAATTCTAAAACTTGCCTAAAAATAAAGTCTACCAACACAAGAAAAGTCATCATTGATGAGACAGGCACCACACCATCCAAGTCTTTAGTTCCTACTAAAAAGGGCAATATCACTCATATCAAAAATATCAAACCACCCAAACCTTTAGTTCAAGAAAAAGCTGCTGAAACATAAGCTAAAATTCCATTAAGGGAAATTAAACTTCTGAACAACAAATATGATTTAATCATACCGCTTTCTACCAATTTGAAAGCCATTCCTTCAATAACAAACAAACCTGAACTGAATCATCAAAATCAGTTTAATCAAAACCAAAGAAATTCAAGCCTTGTGAACTTTGTGGTTATACCAATCATCTTTTAGATGACTGCTATACAGTTCTCCCTTGCAAAATTTGCAAAGGAACTTTTCACATGACCTCTAAGCACTCAATGCACATTGCAATGATGAGAAATGTCTCAAAATACAAAGCTTAGTTCTCTCGTGGTGAATCATCAAGAAGACCTAACCAAATACCTCATTTTAAAACAAAACCTTTCCCACCTTTCATTCATCGTGGATTTAATGATCAACATTCAGGTGATTGTGCCATTTCCTTAAGTTGTAATGTATGTGGAAGAATTGGCCTTGAAACCTTTGATCATGAAAAAGTTTTATGGATTCAAAGAGGTGAAATGACTGGTTCTTCTAGGTCCAAAACATCCACCAAAAAGTGAGTTAATAAGAGACAGTAATCAACTTCTTATTTGTGCAGAGTGACATCAGGCAACCTATCTGGTACCTGGATAGTGGATGCTAAAGGCATATGACTTTTTTCAAAAGTTACTTGCATAAATATGTACAATAACCAGGACCTAAGGTAATATTTGATGATAATTCATCATGTGTCACTGAAGGATATGGTTCTACCAAATGCAATGATACAATATTCTAAAAGGTTGCCTTTGTTAATGGACTTAAATATGATTTAATTAGTGTAAGCTAGCTTTGTGATTCTAAATATATAGTCAAGTTTAAAGAAAAACGATGAACCATTTTTAATTTAAACAAAGAAGTTGTGTAAATAACTCCAAGTAAAATAGATGTATATATACTTGACATGTCATCCTCCTCATCCAATGAAGCTTGCTTCTTTTCCAAAGCCTCTGAAAGTGTAAATTGGCCATGGAATAAGAGATTATCATACTTAAACTTCAAAAACCTCAGTCATCTTGCCAAACAAAAAAAAAAAAAAAATCACTATACTTCCTTCCCTTGTATACTCTAAGGATAAACCATGCTCAGAATGTGAAAAAGGAAAATACCATAGAGCCTCTTTCAAAACCAAGTAAAACTTTTCAATCACACAATGCCTTCATCTTCTTCATATGGATCTATTTAGACTAGTCAGTCCTCAATCCATAAATCATGATAAATATACCCTAGTCATTGTTGATGAGTACTCAAGGTACACATGGGTATTTTTTTTCTTTTATTTTTTAAAAAAAAGAAGAATGAAGTAGCTTAAGTGATGATGTCCTTCATCAAAAGAGTTGAGAACCAAAATGACTCAAAAGTCAAACAACTTAGATGTGATAATAGAACTGAATTCATAAATATTGTTCTTGATAGCTTCTATGATGAGAAAAGAATTTCTCATAACTTCTCTTTAGCTTATACACCGGAACAAAATGGTGTAGCTGAAAGAAGAAACATGACTCTCATAGAAGCTACAAGAACAATACTAAGTGGTTCAGTTTTACCAAAGCATTGTTGGGGAGAAGCTGTAAACACTGCATGCTTCACTCAAAATAGATTCATAATTGTTAAAACATATGGCAAAACACCATATGAAGTGTTTCATGGAAGAATTCCCAACATGAGCTACTTTCATGCCTTTGGGTGTTCTGTGTTCATTCACAGTCATACGTATCACCTTGGAAAGTTTAAGGCCAAAGCTGATGATGGACACTTCCTTGGATACTCACTCATATCCAAAGCATTTAGAGTTTTCAACACAAAAAGAAACCTTTCATGTCACCTTTGATGAAAGTATGGAATCCATCAGGTTCTCTAACTCATCCCCTGAAGAAATTAACATCACTAAATTTGAACTATACCAGCTGATGAATTTCTTCATCCAAGAAACCCCTCCAATTGCTACCATAGTGAGGGTGACATACTTCATTATGTCTCTCTATACAAAAGACCAAAACCAACTACCACTCAAATTGATGAAACTGAAGTTCAAACTGAACGACAAGTTCACAATTCTGATGAACACATCATTTAAGATAATGCATCATTGAAGTAGTTCAAAATGAAGAAATGGAATCTCCTTCTCATGAACTTTCTTCCTCAACAACTGTAGATACTTCAGCTAGTTTCATTCCACCTCATGAACCATCACCTGAAACAACATTTGATCCCATTAACCTTAATGCTCCATCCATTTCAATTATCCTTCCCAAATCTCTTCATTTTACAAGCTTCACCAGCTCCTTAAGACAAATGGCCAAGAGAAAAAACACATTGAACTTGTGAACATTGTTAGAGAACCTTTAGCTGGTATGCTCACCAGAAAAAATGGCCAAAGAACTGAGTGTTGCTTTAGTTAGTGAATGTCTATTTGTAGACTTCCTATCTGAAATTGAACCTAAAAGGATTTCTGAAGCACTAAAAGAGCCAAGTTGGGTTGATGCTATGCAAGAGGAATTGAATCAATTTGCCAGAATAAAAGTCTGGACGTTGGTTCATCATCCAAATGGAAAGACTTTCATTGGGACAAAATGGATTTTTAGATTCACAAAGGGATGAAAATGGAATTTTCATAAAGAACAAGGCCAGGTTGTTGCTTAGTGATATAGGAAAGAAGAATGCATAGACTATGATGAAACATTTTCTCCAGTTGCAAGACTTGAAGCAATTAAAATTTTCTTAGCCCGTGTTACATACATGAACTTCAAAGTTTACCAAATGGATGTTAAAAGTGCATTCTTAAATGATAAATTGAAAAAAGAAGTTTATGTTCAGCAACAACCTGGATTTGAAAGCAATGAGTTTCCAAATCATGTATGGAAACCAGAAAAAGCCTTTTACGGACTTAAACAAGCTCCAAAAGCATGGTATGAAACTCTGTCAGCATTCCTTACTAAGTACAAGTTTGTAAGAGGAAAGATTGATAATATCTTGTTTGTATACAAAACTAAAATTTATGTCATCCATCTACAAGTGTATGTAGATGCTATCATATTTGGTTCAACCAATAACAAACTTTGCAAACAATATGCAAAACTGATGACACATAAGTTTGAAATGAGCATAGTAGGTGAACTGCCATACTTCCTTGGTTTTCAAAACAAACAATTAGACAAAGGTATCTCAATCAACCAAGAAAAATAGGTCAGGGACTTGCTGAAGAAATATGATATTTTTGAATGTTCATCAGTGAAAACTCCTATGGTACCTCCTAATAACTTAGAACCTGGTTTAACTGGTAAGTTATTCAATGAAACTTAGTACAGATGTA
Source organism: Artemisia argyi (assembly GCA_030686995.1). Taxonomy (NCBI): domain Eukaryota; kingdom Viridiplantae; phylum Streptophyta; class Magnoliopsida; order Asterales; family Asteraceae; genus Artemisia; species Artemisia argyi. The sequence goes on from CM060691.1 coordinate 171,718,311, forward strand.
TGATAGGGTCACTGATGTATCTCACAGCCAGCAGACCTGACATTCAATTCTCAACTTGCCTTTGTGCAAGCTACCAAGCAAATTTGAGGGAATAACACTTGGTTGAAGTATAGAGAATATTTAGGTACCTTAAGGTACACCAAGTCTTGGTCTATGGTATCCTAAATGTTCAAGCATTGATTAGAAAGGATACTCCGCCTCTAACTATGCTGGAGGCAACATGGATAGAAAAAGAACTTTAGGTGCATGTTAGTTGCTTGGTGGCAAACGTGTGTGTTGGAGTGCTAAAAACCAGTAATCAGTTGCCATGTCATTAGCTGAAGATGGATATGTGGCTGGTACTGGATGTTGTGCCAATATACTATGGATGAAAATTCAACTTAGTGACTATGACATAGTATATGAGATGGTACCAATATTTTGTGATAACACAACTACACAAGTGTTATTGCAATATAAAACAATCCAATCCTTTATTCAAGAACAAAACATATTGATATTAGATATCATTTCATTAGAGACCATATCATGAAGGGGAATATTGAACTTCGTTTTATCCTCTAGACGAACCAATCTTTTAACAGGTTAATTGATATCTAAACTGGGTATGTTAAACACGTTCAACAACTAAAACCAGGGTCGTGAAGGATAACTTTATGAATAAGAAACCTTTTTTAATCAAATAAAAAGTTACTTTTTTTTATTAAAATAACATATCTTTGTCACTGCACACTTACGGCTGTAAAACAATGAAATGACATATCAAACAGTGCAAGTTAGCATGTTTTCTGCAAAAGTGCTTTGCATTAAATGCGGATGGGAAAATTTTCAAAACCGCATTGAGTTTTTATTTGCATTCCATGCACGATCAAAATTACGTAGTACAACATTTCCCATTCCACTTTCACATCACTTTGAACATACCAAAAACACAAACATATTATCAAACACATTGTAAATTCTATCAAAACATCAAATCTTCACAAAATCTGCAATGGAGTCATCATCACAAACAACCCAACCACAAGCAGTAAATGTCATTAATCCACAACAAAAACAACCCAAAAAACACTAACCTCAATCCCCACAAACAGAACTCAAAAATGTTGATCAAATGAAACACACACTTGAAGAAATCACACTCAAACCAAACAACTTTTTTGCCAACCTTAACCCATTAAAGAACGAAGAATACTTTCAAGAAGTACTAATGTTTTATTGAAAAGTGTTGTCTTCGAAAAACTTTACCCAAAAATCCTCATACCAGTATGAAACCTGCCTGAAAGAGTTCTGATACAACGCAACCGTGTCCGACTAAAACGAAATCAAGTGCACCATTCAAAACGGTGGTATTAAAGTTGATTTTGGTCTTTCATCTTTTTGAGATGCCATAGGATCCAAATACCTTAAACCCCCTCAAAGTTCCACACCAAACCCTAAATCCAAGGTTGCCAAGCAATTCTTCAGATCCATTGGGTACAATGACAAACTCACTGGAACTCTTAAAAATAATTGTCTTGCAGCAAAATGGAAGCTATTAATGGGTCACATCATTTTGTGTCATGGAGGAGCCATTGGAGGATTTGATCAAATCAATACCATGCAAGAGATGATTATGTATGGTTTTGTCACTAGGGCTCATCTTGACTTTGGGAAGATCATCTATAATCATCTGGTCAAGAAACTAAACAAGAAAACCAGGGGTGAGATGGTGAACTATACCAGGTTCATCTCCTTAGCCATGGAATACAAGATGGGCCCTGTATATCATACACATGATTCCAAAATCATAGAGACCCGTACATTCAGTAGTGAAAAATTCACCCTCACTCTTACCTTCACTGAAGGACCTTCCTTAACAACTAACATGTTGGCAGTCTGTGCATTAGATATCTCTAGCGAGGATCAAGATCCTTCCAAAAGTCGTCAAGCTGTGGTTGTGGTGTCTGAAGGTTCAAGGCTTGGAGCTAAGTATGGTTGTTTCAAGAGTCAATCACGAAGAAGTGATAATGCCAACTCTAAATCAAAGACCAGCAAGAAGGCAAAATCTAGTGCGTCTCTCACAAAATAGACCACTAAAGTATCTAAAGACCAGAAGAAACATAGAACTATGTCGTCCCTAGCTACTAGCCAAGGACCCTGCAACTTTAACAGCCCTTAAATGACACGACCAAAAAACGTAGAAATTTTTCGCGAAAGTATACTCAAGAATTGATTCGTTAACAAGATGATTAAAGATCTACAACCAATTGGACTCTAAGTATAATTAAATGAAAATAAACCTACTTACTTTCAAAACAACGGTTGATGCGACTTGTAAAGGTGTACGGTTGAAAACATACAAAATTCCAAAAATTACTGAAAAGCCAGATTAGACCCATCCAGCCAATCGGTCTGGCCAATCAGCCGATATGCTGGATCCACCAACTCACTCCGATCAGTCTGGAATTCCAGCCGAGCGGCTGGAACTGACTGTCCAGCCTGCACATCATAAATCATTTTCCGAAAACATTACTTCCCAAACTTGATAATTCACGAGACTTTCCAGAACTTAATAATACATCATAAATTTCACAAAAATGTAAAGTTTTTTTTTTTTTTTTTTTTTGGTGCAAATGTGAATTATATTAATTTCAAACCACTTTTACATCAAAGACATAAACACTGATCATGGGACAACCCCCATATCAGATTCATAAAATCCTACAGATACATACAAAAACATACATGAATCAGACAAAACAACATATCTGATATACTACTATCTGTACCAGGAAACAGAGTATGCATATTCATTCACTTCATCTCATGTATCTATGTCCAAACACTTGATTCACATTCTTGCACCCACCATCTAGCTACATTTCCCTTCTTCATTCCACTTAACCACTCATCCTGCCACCACAGTAGTCTAAGTGAAAATGAAGAAAGGCATCACTAGGAACCATACCCATCCATGGGGGGGGGGGGGGGGGCTCTGCCAAAGTAACCTACATTTCCCTCTCAATGAAGGGCTTCAGTTACTTGGGAACACTCTCCCTCCATGATGCCAACCATTCCTCCTTTGACAATGTATTGAAAGGACCAAGCAGGTTCATCTTTCACTCCTCGCTATTCCTTCCATGATACATTGTCCTCCAAAACCATATACCCTCCATAATAGGTGCCCTACATTATGGTACATTCAATTTGAATTAGACCTCTTACTGTAACAGTCAAAGCATACCAGTTCCCTCCCTAGGCCAAACATAGTAAACTTTGAGGTAACAGTAAGTACAGTCATACCAATTGAACTCCAAGGTACTAGTAACAGCCTATTATTATGGTTTGATAGCACATTCTGACTTATAATGCAGAAGTCAAAACATGTCATTCAATTCCTCAATATCATTCAGAACTCTTTCCCACTTTCCAAATCTTGACATTCCAAATTTGCTCCACATGGCATACTGCAGATGAGTTCTTGGCTTTCAAACTCATTAGTCTACTCTTGACTTGATCACATGTTTTCTCAAAAACTTTAATCTCATTGCAGTTTTCATTTCTGAATATTCTACTGTTCCTTTCTTTCCATATACTATATACAACAGCAGCAAGGCATAGTCTTCTAACAATGCTCCAAATACTATTGCTACATGGTTTATCTGCCATTTCATTGATGATCTCATTCCATTCATTAGATGAAATCTGCATATCCATCATATTTTGTAACTTTTCCCAGATATTCATTGAGAAAGGACAGTTAAAAAATAGATGATTATGAGATTCTTCCCCATTCAAGCAGAGAGCACAAACATTCATGTTATAGTTACCCCATTTAGCAATTCTGTCATGAGTCATAAGCTTATTCTGAGCATCTAACCAAATAATGAATGAATGTTTAGGTATGTTCTGTGAAAACCAGATAACTTTTGCCCATTTAACCTCATCAGAATCATTCCTCAAATCCTTGTATACTTCTTTAACACTGAATTTACATTCTTTGTTTTCCTTATTCCTCCAAACAATATTGTCACTTTTGTTCTCATCAATCTGTGGAACTGGTATACTTACAACATTAGGATATTCACTGTTCCATTCATTTGGCCACTTCCAAACCCCATTACTCACCATATCTTTAATAACCAAACTTCTTGACAATCTTGCTTCATATCTGCTCCTGTTTGTGATAATTTTGAATAGAGGCCCGATCTCACACCATAAATCATACCAAACAGAGACCTTATTACCATTACCAATACAGTGCCAAACACTCCTATGAACAAAATTCCTTAATTCCAATAGGTTTTTCCACCCCCAGCTATCATTTGCATCAGTACTAGCTTCCCAGAAACTTTCACCTTTCAATTTAACAGTAGTAATCCATTTTACCCAGAGAGTGTCCTTTTTGTTTGCAATATTCCAAATATGTTTCACCAAAAGTGCTCTGTTCCAGGTTTCTAGATCTTTCAATCCTAATCCACCTTGAGATTTTGGTTTACAAATCTTTTTCCATGAAACTTTTGCTTTACCTCTAGTAAGCTCACCTTGGCACCATAAGAAACCCTTTAACAATCTATTAATTTCATCAATGATTGTTTTTGGGAGTAAGAATACAGTGCACCAATAAACCTAAATTGACTCCAAAATAGATGCAGTTAGTTGTAACCTCCCTGCATATGATAGGCATTTATTCTTCCAATTAGAAATTCTATTTCTGACTTTATCCACAAGACCTTTACAATCTTTTACTCCCAATCTCTTAGTTAACAGTGGTACACCTAAATATTTCATAGGCAGTCTTCCTTTTACAAATGGTAGAATGGACAAAATTTGAGCTTGCAATTCCTCATTTATACCTCCAAAAAACACAGTACTTTTGCTAAAATTAGGCAGTAATCCAGAGCACCTACCAAACTCATCAAGTGTATCTCTAATAACTTTGACAGATTGGATATTCCCATAGCACATGACAAGCAAGTCATCAGCAAAGCATACATGGGTAATTTTGAGGCTTTTACATCCAAAATGATATTGAAACTCAGGGCATCTATTCACATTTCTTGCCATCATAAGAGTAAAGCATTCCATGATCAATGTAAACAAGTATGGTGACATTGGATCACCCTGTCTCAACCCTCTCCCACCTTTGAAATGACCACAATTTTCTCCATTTACATTAATAGTAAAGCTAGCAGTCTTCACACAAGTCATAACCCACTGAACCATTCTTTCATGGAATCCAAATTTACCCAAAACAGACTCCAAAAAACTCCAGCTAACAGTATCATAAGCTTTTTGAATATCTATTTTGAATGAAACTCTTTTTGGACCCCCCCTTCCTATCATATCCTTTCAAAAGTTCTTGAGTCAATAAAATGTTGTCCTGAATTTGCCTACCAGCCACAAATGCACTTTGATTAAGACTAACCAGTTTGCTCAAAACTTTTTTGATCCTTCCAGTGATAATTTTACTTATGCATTTATAGACCACATTGCATCAAGCAATGGGTCTATAATCAGTGACTTTTATAGGACTCTGGATCTTAGGAATAAGAGAAATGACTGTAGAATTGATGTCAGTTAGAAGTTTACCAGTGTGGAAAAATTCTTGAACTGCATTGCATAAGTCATCTCCCACTATGCTCCAAGCTTTCTTAAAGAACACAACTGTGAAACCATCTGGCCCAGGTGCCTTATTGTCCCCAATTCCAAACAGAGCTTCTTTAATTTCTTTATTAATAACAGCACTAATCATTTAGTTGGCTTCCTCACTTGATAATTTTGTATGAAATAATGAATCATGATCCTCAATTTCATTCACAGGAGTACTATTGCCCAGAAAATTTTGAAAATGGGCAACAAATTGTTCAGAAACTGCACTTCCCTCAAACAAATTACCATTCACATCTTGAACACTTACAATTCTATTCCTTTGATACCTGCTCTTCAATGATTTATGAAAAAATGCACTATTTCTATCACCAAAACTCAACCAATTGATCTTGCTTTTCTGAAATAAGAACTTTTCTTCATCATCAACAGCAATAGAATACTCATGAATTAGCTTTTCCTCCAATGTTCTCAGATTTTTATCATAAGGGTTCTTATCAATAAAGCTTTGTACCTCCTTTAACTTGTTCCTTAAAATCTCCACATTCTCAAACACATTACCATTCCTCCAATTAAGTTTCTGCAGAGGTTTCTTTAGATTCTTCATCTTTCTATAAAGCTTAAACATGTTGAAACCACAATAATGCTTCTCCCATTCAAGCATTACTGTAGGAAGGAAGTCTTCTTTTTCAGCAATGTAATTAGCAAACTTGAAAGCTTTTCTCTTCTTAGCAATACTATTAGGTAAAACCATCACAATAGGGCTATGATCAGAAACAATGTAAGGTTTGAACTCAGCATAAGCATTAATGAATTTGCTTAAGAAGCTCTCATTAATCATGGCTCTATCAAGTTTCTTTAACACACCAGTATCCTTCCCTGTTTTAGCTTTATGAAGATTCTTTGTCCATGTGAAGAAAAGGCCAGAATTGCATAAATCCTCCACTTCAAGCAGATTAACACAATCTTTGAATTCCAACATATCATTTGTCATAAAAGATCCACCAGCAGAATGCTCTGCACAAGATAGGGTTACATTGAAATCTCCACATAGCATCCATGGTAACTTGTTCACAACTTGTTTATGCCTATGTAAATCAGCCCATAACTTCCTTCTATCACTACTATTATTTTCTGCATATATGAAGGAGACAAAACATAAAACATTACTATTAGTAACTTCAATAATACACAAAATTGTTTGATCAGTCATGTGAATATTCCTTAAAGAAACCACATCATGATTCCATCCAATGCTAATTCTACATCCTTTCCTGCAGAACTGTATATTAGATAGCCAATTACATCTCCCAAAAGCAGCATCACAAGCTTTGACCAGTTTACTACTCTTGAGTCTAGTTTCAATAGCTGCACATACATGAAGCTTTTCTTCCACTATCAACTTAGCTACTTCTTTTTGTTTATCAGAAGTACCCATTCCTCTCACATTCCATATACCTATTCTTAAATCCATAAAGAATTCAAAAAAGATGAAACAACTGCCATTAGCAGTCCTGAAGAATATTAGCATCACTGCCAATAACTTCATTCTTCTCCATACTTAATCCAATACCTGATTTATCAGCACATACATCTTCCATTTCATTACTACATACCTGGTTATTCTTACAATCAATTTTATTATTGATAACCAATTCATCCCACCTAGCTCTGAAGTAACATAACATATCCTCATTCCATTTAGCTTGTTCCTCAGAAGAAGGCTTCCTCTTTTGATTTATAAAGACATCCACAATACCTCTAGCTTCCATATCCAAAATTTCCCTTGTCTCATCATCCAAATTACCCAAGACCTCAAACTTATTACTATTCCTCTTATTCACATTCTTCTCCTTAGCATTCTCTTTCGGCTTATTAGACCTTATTTCTTTATTACCTACATCCCCATCATTATTCATCATCCTATTATTAGAACCATCACTCTTTACTTCCTCATTACTGTCATCCTTTGTATTACTATTCTGTTTTGGTCTGAAAAAGCCTTTATCATTCTTCCTACTATTACCCTTATTCCCAAAATACCCCTTATCATTATTATAACCATTTTGCACTTTGTTGTTACCATTATTCTTACCATTTTGTTCCTTATCTTTCCTATTTTCAACCTCTCTTTCAGCTTCCACCTCATTCCTAAGATCTTTATTGCCATTAGAATCAACATTCTTAGGACAGGTCTCATCATTATGTCCAAACACACCACATCCTTTACAACATGGAGGTTTCCAACAATAAGCAACCTGCACAATCTTAGTACCAAGCACTTCATTCAAACTATTCTTGTATAGCACATCAATTTTAGTAGGTAACTCTTTATTAGCTTGAATTTCAACTAAAACTCTAGCATAACCACCTCTACTCACACCCACTTGACACATACTAGCAGTAGCAGCATCCATAATCACAGGATTACCAATTCTACTAGCCAATGCACTGATACCCTTACTTGTCCATGCTTCTAAAGGAATATGATTCATTTTGATCCATATTGGAAGCACTTTTGGCTCAGTTTTGGCAACACACATATGGATATCCCAATTTTGCACAATCAATGGCTTATTATTCACAAGCCATGGTCCATTTTCCACAACAAAATCCATACCATCCTTCTTACTAAATCTAAACAAGAAGATACCATTCCCATTATCATGAATCTCCTTAAAACCATATTTTCCCCACATTCTATTCAGGTTATATCTAATTTCAGCCACATTCATTTTATACCTCACAAAATAACCACACAGTGTCAAGCCCCATTTCCTACATCCATCAGCAATAACCTCTTCAGTGAAAATCACAAATTCATTACCCTCATTATCAACTTCAGTAGGTATATGACTCAACTTGTTATCATACTTGACAGTATTAAATGTAGTAGCTTTTGCATAGGTTTTCTTAGTGTTCTTATTATGTTTTGCACTTTCACTCCCAACATTACTTTGCTTATCATTCTGATTAGACTTCTCATTCACATTACACTTATTAGTCTCAGATTCAGGCACTGGTTTATCACTCACATCATTAGTACCACCATCAACATTAGTTTTAACAGTTTCATTGGACTGTACATTCACAGATGTTGAAGATTGACTTACATTGCAGTTTGATGCCTGATGATCTTGTTGTTCACATACCTGTTGTATCTCTTTATCATCACCACTATCTCTTTGCTTATCAACAGTGTCTTCCCTATTAATCCCTTTCATCCTAACAGATTCATTAAGCATAGGGAATTCAACTGTATCCAAACACCCCTTGTTCCCATCAGTTCCACTGACATTCCTATCCAAACACCCCACATTCTCCATTGTATCACCCACAACAACATTCACTGTACATACCCTAGCATCAATAGTCTCTTTATTCCTATTACTCTGTATTTCCCCAGTTTCACTACCTTTAGCTTTTGAATTATTCAGTTTGACTTTCGCCCCATCATAATCAGTATCTAACAGCTTATTAGGTATTTTGGTTTTTCGTTTAGAATTCCTCCCTCTAGGGAACATGATTAAATACAATTAGTCACCAACAAACTGCTCAGAACGGAACAAATTACATACTCCAAAATGAATTAGGTTATGGCGCCAAATTGGAAATTTTAAACTTGGTGAAATTTAGGTAAAATGATACCATTCGATGCGGAATTGAATTCTGAATTGATTGCTAGGTTTTGATTTTGAAAATACGTACAAAATGGAGATCAAATCAGTGATTTAGAGGTATTTTAATGGTGGATTTGATGGGGAATTAGTTAGAGGAGAGAGAAGATAGGTTTTGTAACACATATATTAAAAAAATGTAAAGTTTTGACATAAACAACACTTAAACATATGACTTACAAAATCAAAGGAAATACCCAATATGACCCATTTTGACCCATTTACTCTTATACCCAAAAAATTATACATTACATACTAAAACTTATTTAACATAACTTGACTTGATGTAACACCCCCAAAATTTGGTACATCGGAAGACTCAACAAGCTTTCGGGGTGCTACGAGGATTGATATCCATTCAAAGTCATGAAAGAACGAGATAAAGTAAACATAAGTAAAACACAACCAAAACGGGGTTTTAAAGTTTACATTCATCCCAAATTTATCAAAGTAAGGCCCAAAAGAAGTAAAAGTAGGTCCAACATTACTTATCAGAGTTTTTAGAAAAATAGATCCATAGACCAGGTGCCATAGCCAAGCCTTCCAATCCAAGCATCCAAATCATCACTTAATTACCTGAGAAAACGTGCTAAAAGTCAGCTTTCACTGGTGAGATCATAGGTTTAAATTCATAATTCAATCAAGTGGACATATACGCAAAACGCTTGCTAGCTAGACTAGGGCTCAATCCTCAACGCAAAATCCTATAGTGCACACTATAGATCATCCAAAATCCTCCAATAAGCCAATCTCATAATCCAACCATTATTTAGTCCACACGCGATGGTTCACTATGTGACTAGGGTTGATGTAACTCATCTAACAAAATCTAGTCCACACGCGATGGTTCACTATGTGACTAAGGTTGTTGTAACATTCGTCTAACCATAACTAGTCCACACGCGATAATTCACTATGTGACTAAGGTTGACAAATCATCCTAGTTCCATAAGCATAGCAAGTTTTGAAAAATAAAAGCGATAATAGTCCACATAAAATAATTTACACGTTTCTCACCCTAAGTATTGAAAACAAAGTTCAACAGTAAAAGTGGGGCTATTACTCACCTCAAGTCTAGAAATCAGCAAGAAGAAATCAGTAGAAGTAAGATGTATAGCAACTCAAAAGACGGCAACTACGGACTCGGCACTTCCCAACAATATAAACTCGTTTCAGGATCATTTATTCAAAATCAATTATTCCCAATCCCGAACGTATTCCATTTTACTTTTCGAAAATCCATTTCTCGTATTATTCTCGTATTAGTAGTTTGGCGTTTGGTATCCAAGCGGGTGGAGGGTCGACACAGCTCAAACCAAGAAGTCACAAACAAAAGAAATAATAACAACTTACGGGTCTAATATTAGTCCAATATATCATTTAAATAAGACATCGAAGTTTACCAAATCCGTCGACTTGGTATTCTTCCATACTTTATTTACTTAATATATTATTCCAAGCTTATACCCAAAACCTAAATCACATAGCACGTTGAGTACTATATGGTAAGTATCAAAGTCTAATAGATTGCCTAAATATATCGTCAAACTTACCAAACTCGTCAATTTGGTAAACCTCACGAGATATTTAGTAATCCATTAATCCTTTACACATACAATAACCTATGGGCGTCGTAGGATACAATGCCCATTAATATACTCATTTTATATAACTAAATAGGTCCTATTTAATCCGTCGATCAAATAAGCTACGTAGTTATAGAAAATGGATGTATTAACGTCACATATCCGTGACAAGCACAAAAAGTCAAAAAATAAATAATATAGCCCACTTGGACTCAAATGACCACGACCCCATATAACTCGATAGTTTCCTCGTTTATTTTTAAAAAAATGTATTTTATTTAATATAATTATCCAACGTCATAGATTTCATCGTCGTTATAGTTGTTTAATTATAATAACGTTCCCGACATTTATTACACTATTCACATAGTATAATATATATCATCGCGTTACTATAATATTACTCGTGATCGTTTTATTTTTAATATACGCACTTATATAGTTATATATACGTTTTCACGTCTTTATACTCATATAAACATTTACATTATAAATAATATTATTACGAGTTTTATTATTTATGTTTGATTATAAATAATTATCGAGTCATATAGATGGTCACATGTCCGAGTCATCACTCTCGGCTCATTGTCCAAGTCCAAGTAATAATAACCAATACAACCAAATAATCCATCTCCGTCCAACAATTCCCACATCACGTGCTACAACAATAGGATCCGACTACGGCACCCATCTAACCTATCTCCGTCAATCTAATTTGACCGTCTCACAATCGGTCCCCAATATCATCTCAACAATAACTTCACAATACCAAAAGTAATATACCGCAACAACAACAAATGGTAACCAAGTGTACCCAAGTCTCAATGACAACAATAATAACAACAATATGAACCGGAAGTCCCATTTGGGTCTCGGCTAAACTCCACGAGTCAAGATGACTCAAGCCTATGACCACAAAGGTCTCGGCTAAGGCTAATACGAGCACCAAGCTGCCAAAACGGACCATAATGGTTGCGGCACATAACAACAATAACAAGTGGTCACAAATATACCACATCAAGTAATAATTCAACTCCAATATATCAAACCCTCCTTAAACATGAACTCGAGGTCAAAACCCACGAAATAAGCCACAAGGCTCGAACCCATGTTGAGCCGTGAGCCACAACTCACGTTTTCCCATTCGACCCAACCACAAGAATACCAAACCCGAGTACCAAACTTGTTATAAATCATGTTTTCAATCAAAACCCATATGTATTTCATGTTTTTATTCATAAACCCAAAAGAAAATACAAGATTCGTGACCCTTGGTCACGTTTTTCACCAAGATACAAGTCTCAACTCGTCTCACCTTTGATTACCAAGATCAAATCGTAAAGAAACTTCAAAAACAAGAAAGATATGACGAATTGGTGGTGGATTCGTGATAAAAAAAAATACAAGTTTTAGGGCACGTGTAGTGGTGAATCGGAAAGAGGAGATGATGGGGATTCAAATGGTGGTGGTGGTGTAGTTGTTGGGGTGGCGGTGAGGTGGTGGCAGCCGGAAAAAGGGGCGACGGCTAGGGTTTTGGTAGAGAAGATGATGATGGTGATTAAATAGAGAGAGAGAGAGAGAGAGAGAGAGAGAGAGAGAGAGAGAGAGAGAGAGAGAGAGAGAGAGAGAGAGAGAGAGGGAGAGTGTAGGTGTGGTTGTGTTTGTGTTTGTGTGAGACCAGGAACCAACAAGGACGATTTTTGTATTATACTCTTAAAAAAATGATAATAATAATAATAATAATAATAATAATAATAATAATAATAATAATAATAATAATAATAATAATAATAATAATAATAATATTAATAGTAGGGGTAAAGTAACTAGGTGTAAAATACACGGACCGAAACCCGTAACTTTTTAAAATAAACCAACTCTCTCGAACCGAGCTCGTTCTCCAAAATTTTGAAATACCGTAATACGTTCATTAAATATATAACCCGAGCCATTCTTTCAAAATATTTAAAATTCGTTAGGTTGTCCTAGTGCCGGAGTCAACGTAGTGCCACGATTATTTTAAATCAATAATCTCAACATAAACTTCAAATCAAAACGATAATTCAAATTTGATTCCATAAAAATCTTAAATATAATCAACCACAATATAGGTTTTACAAGTTCGTTACGAATAAAATTTCAAACATAAATTTATAAACGAACTTTTACGCAATGCGGGTTTTTAAAATGGCTCCCTAATTTGCCAGTTATCACACTTGACATTATCCAAAACATCACAAGGTGGTTATACATAATCTTAACCCATGACATTACAAAACGAGTGAACTTGTCTATATACCAAACGCTCCTTAACTACAATTCCTTTAACATTCAACTACTAGAACTTGACCTTAATTACTACTATTTACAAGACATGACTTAGACACATTTCAAAGACAACAAACAACAAAACGACTAAGTGAGACCAAAGATATACCAAGATGAAAAGACACTTATAGGGCTCCCAACCTTCCACACATACTTGGTCTAAGTAACGAGGTCTTCTACTTAACGATCCCAAAATGCTAAGCTACTATCATAGCTAGCGACTAAGCCTTTTCCTTACCTTTACCTTCAATGCTTGAACCTAAAACATCATTAGACTTTTCCGTAAGCAAAACGCTTAGTAAGTATAAGACATAAACTTGACATTAACAAGTCATAACTAACAGCTAGCTACAACATATCAAGGAAAGCGTTCACAAACATTAAACATACCTTAAGCAAGCATAATTACTATGTTAACATTTCATACATTATGGCATTGGATCCATGCTACTTTACATTAGCAATTTTCCTTGATCATTACATTACAAAACATTATAATTCAATATAAATTGAAATTATGAAACATCATTAAGTTTAGTCAATATACTTACCTCAATAACCCACTAGTTCTCTACTTGGGAAATCAAAGATCTATCTTCAATTGCTTCCTATAAAGGGATTAAATTTAATTAGTAACTAATTCAACATTAATTCAATAAATTACTAATCTTTGATCACCTTGCCCAATTCTAATCTTATGAACCCTAATTCCAAAATCATCAATTTACTTACTTGGAATGTCTTAGAAGGATTAGAGTAGTTAGGGCTTAATTCTCTACTCAATTCTTTGATTAAAAGCACAAGAACATAAATTTGATCTTTCCCTTTCTTCTCTTTAACTCTCTCTAATTTTCTATTAATTAGATATTTACTAGTTTAGTCACACATCTTCATACAACTTAACACTTACTTGTTTATAATTTATAACTTTACCACTTTCTTATAAAATACATTCCAGACAAATTTTTTTAATCATTAATTTACTTTAAAATAATACCTCATCGGGTTACGGGTGTAATAGCAACCCCAAGCCATCCTTTGGTAACCTCCCTTTAGGACACTGAAATGCATAAAAAGGCCCTACAAGCAACCATTGGCCAAATTTTTTTATGGACCACTGGTGAAGAAAGTGCCCACCCTCAGCTCAGTAGTAGTGTGTCTACATAACCAACATCTTAGCCTATCCCCTCAGCCTCTAGCTATCATTGTTGTAACACCCCCAAAATTTGATACAGCGGAAGACTCAACAAGCTTTCGGGGTGCTACGGGGATTGGTATCCAACACAAGACAATATAGAACGAGATAAAGTAAACATAATAAAAACACAACCAAAACGGGGTTTTAAGGTTTACATTTATCCCAACATCATTCAGAGTCAGGCCCAAAATAAGGTAACAATAGGTCCAAATTTAATTATCAGAGTTTAAAAAAATAGATCCATGAACCGTGTGCCTTGGCCGAGCCTTCCATTCCAAGCATGCATCTCAACACTTAATTACCTGAGAAAACGTGCTAAAAGTCAGCTTTCGCTGGTGAGATCATAGGTTTAAATTCAACTAACAATATAGTGGACATATACGCAAAACGCTTGCTAGCTAGACTAAGGATTTGCTAAAAGCCTGCGGATACCCTCCGCTCCAACAAAAACACACGGATACCCTTCCGTACTAACATAGATATTCGGGTAGCCCCCGCAATACCAATAATAACTCAGATAACCTCCGAAATATTAATAACCTATAGGTGCACACTATAGTATCTAAATAAGTCGACCTTGAATAGTACACATGAAACTATGTGACTAACTCTGACAGTCCAAATAACCAAATAAGCCAACCTTGAATAGTACACACAACATATATGTGACTAAAGCTGACAATCCACCAATAACCAAATAAGCCAACCTTGAATAGTACACACGACATGTGTGACTAAAGCTGACAATAGATCCTAGTCCATACGCATAGCAAGTTTAGAAAGAATATAAAAGCGATAATAGTCCACGTAAAATGATTTGCACGTTTCTCACCCCAATCATTGAAAACATAGTTCAAGAGTAAAAAGTGGGGCTATGACTCACCTCAAGTCCAGAAATATCAAGTAGAAGTCGGTAGAAATAAGATGTATGATAACTCACGAAACAGCAACTACGGACTTGGCACGACCTAACAATATTAACTCTTTCAGAAATCATTTCCTCAAATTTATAATATTCCCAAACCCGGACGAGAATCTGTTTTATTTCCGAAAATCCATTTCGTATTAGTTTGGTGTATTTGCGTTTGGTATCCATACGGGTAGTGGGTCGACTCAAAACAAACCAAAAGATCACACAAAGCATAATAAATAAACTATGGATCTAATAGTAGCCCAATATATCATTTAAATAAATCGCCGAAGTTTATCAAGTCCGTCGATTTGATAATCCTCATATTTATTTACGTAACATACCGTTCCAAGATTACACCCAACCTAAAGCACATAGCACATAATTACTATATAGTATATATCATAGTTTAATAAATTCCTCATATATATCGTCAAATTGGCCAGATTTCCCGATATATACACTCGCAATTTATTACACTTTACATATACTACAACCTATGGGCGTCGTAGGATACGATGCCCATTAATATATTCATTTCATATAGCCAAATAACCCGGTTCAACCTTACGGTTAAGTGGTTACTTAGTTATAGAAAACGTCTATATTAATCGTCATATATCCGTGACAACACGAACGTCACAAATAATAACTTACCTGGACCCGAGTGACAACGATTTCGCATAACTCAATAAGTTTATCCGTTATATATCCGAAATGACATCTTATTAAACGTTTAATCATTGTCGGGAGTTTCCCGTTTTATAACACACTTTTATAGTAATAATACGTTCAATAATATTACGCCACTTTCGTAGCCTAATATATATCTAATTGTATTATTTTTAATACGACTCGTGATTATTATTATTATTATTAATATACGCGCCTATATAATTATATATACGTTATTCACGTCTATATATTCATATAAACGTTCATATTATCAATAATTGTTATTACGAGTTTTATTATTTACATTTCAATTTTTAATAGTTATCGAGTCATACGAAATGGTCACATGTCCGAGTCATGACTCTCGGCTCATTGTCCAAGTCCAATATAATAAATAAAAGTCATAAAATAATACATCTCCGTCCAATCAATCCCAATCCACGTGCTACAACATGAGGGTCCGACTACGACACCCGACTAATCTATCTCCGTCAATCTAACGACCGTCTCACAATCGGTCCCCAATCACACTTTTCGTCAACAACTCCTCAAAACCAATAACCATTGTCGAGACCAAACGTGGTCTCGACCCACAAGTATTCGGCCAACAACAATAAAACCAAAACCAAAACCAATACAAGAAGTTAATTAATAACAAGTCACATTTGGGCTGGTTTACCAATCCAATCCCGGGTCTATACGACTCGAATGAGTCTCGGCTCTAAACCAAGAGTCACACGGACTCGAGCCAAACATACAAATAATCAATTAAACTCCCATGAGCAAAAACAATTATAGCCATTCGACCCATATGGTCATTCGGCAACAACAATAATAACGCGGCTATTAGCCGCGACCCACAAGGGTCGAACCACAGTCATTTCGAGCTCAAGGCTCGAACCACGACCAAACGAGAACCCCCATATGGGTCTCGACTTGGTTATACGAGCAACCATCGGAAACCCCGAGACCTCATGGGTCTCGGTTAGGCTCGGGTCGAAGAGCAAACCCTCGACAACAACAAAACTACCAAAACCAAAGAACCAAAGCCCCTCCAAGGCTCGAATCAATAATAAGCCGAGAGCATAGGCTCTCGGTTCCGAGTCACCCACGTCCAAAACCAAGAACCCGGATACCAAACGTGAGTTTTATCATCAAAACATCATTTCCCATCAAGATAAATTCGATTCCCATCAAAATAATCCGTGTAGCCACGGATTAGTACCAAAACGTGGCACCCAAAAACCAAAACTCAATCCTTCTCACCTTCTTGGACCTCCAAATGAACGGATCTTGTAAAAGTAACAAAACTCGACTGGATTTTTAAAAGTTTGGTGGTGTTAATGGTGGTTTTAGGGTATGTATGATATACCAAATGAAAGAGAATTTGGAGAGGAAGAAGATGGTGGTATTTATTTTGTAGGGTGGTCGGTGTAGCGGCGGTGGTGGCCGGTTTTGTGGTTCGGCGGCTAGGTTAAAAAGATGGGGGAGGAGATGAGTTTAGAGAGAGAGAGAGAGATGAAAAGTGGTGAGGGTTTGTGTGTGTGTGGGTGAACCGAACCAAACACACCTTTTATTATTCTTTTCCTTTTTTTAAAAAAAAAAAGGTTAATAATAATAATAATAATAATAATAATAATAATAATAATAATAATAATAATAATAATAATAATAATAATAATAATAATAATAATAATAATAATAATATTACGGTGTGGAGCGGGTAACGTGGGTAAATGTAGAAACATGTGGCCCGAACCCGAACTCAATTCAAACTTTCAATATCTCTCGAAAACATCCCGTAAATAATTAAAAATATAGTCGGACTCGTAAGACGAATCATAAAACTTTTGTTAGGTAATCCTAGTGCCAAAGTCAACGTAGTACCAAGTGAGAATTCAAGTATACATCACCGAGCATTAATTCAAAAATGAATTATGAACATAATTCACGAATTCCATAACATCTTTAATTAAAAATACCCATAAAATAGGTCTTACAAGTTCGTTGTGAAATGAAAATTTCAAATAAAAATTATAAACGAACTTAAATCGTAATGCGGGTTTTTAAAATAGCTCCCTAAACTGCCGGTTGTCACATCCTCCCAGTCTCAGAAGGAAACCCGTCCCGGGTTTCACTCGGAAAAATTTCATCTACAAAGTGAAAAGCTTCGGATATCTCTTCCGGAACTCGTCCTCACGTTCCCACGTAAATTCTGGTCCATGTCGGGAATTCCAACGAACCTTGACGAGCGGAATGCGACTTCTCTTGAGTCGTTTAACTTCACGATCTAAAATCTCAATAGGTTCTTCCACGAAATTCAGTTTCTCATCAACACGAATGTCCCTCATTGGAATGACGGGCATTTCATCGGAAAGACATTTCTTCAAGTTACTTACGTGGAACACGTCGTGAACTTTACTCAGTTCGGATGGTAATTCCAACCTATAATCCACGGGCCCAATTCTTTCTAAGATCAAGAATGGTCCAATGTAGCGTGGGTTGAGTTTACCACGTTTCCCGAAACGTATAACACCTTTCCAAGGCGAGACTTTCAGCATTACTTTGTCTCCAACCTGGAACTCTAAAGGTTTACGTCTCTGCTCGGCGTAGCTCTTCTGCCTATCTCTGGCGGCTTGCAATCGATCACGAATCTGAGCTACTTTCTCAGTAGTTTCCCAAATCAGTTCAGGGCCTGTGAGTTGGCTATCTCCAACTTCTGCCCAACCAATAGGCGAACGACACTTTCTGCCATACAAAGCTTCGAATGGTGCAGCCTTAAGATTTGTGTGGTAGCTATTATTATAGGAGAATTCCGCAAGGGGTAAATACTTCTCCCAGCCTTTACCAAAGTCTATGATGCATGCACGAAGCATATCCTCTAACGTCTGAATGGTCCTCTCACTTTGACCATCGGTTTGGGGATGATATGCAGTACTCATATCAAGCCTCGTCCCCAAAGCCGTTTGAAGTGATCGCCACAAAGCTGACGTAAAACGACTGTCACGATCCGAAATAATAGATATCAGGACTCCATGACGCGAAATAATTTCCTTCACATATAACCTCGCAAGCTTATCCACACTATCATCTTCACTAATATCTAGGAAATGAGCAGACTTTGTCAGACGATCCACAATTACCCAGATAGTGTCACAACCGCTAGCTGTCCTCGGTAATTTGGTAATGAAGTCCATAGTAATCCGCTCCCATTTCCAGACTGGAAGTTCTGGTTGCGTTAGTAGTCCTGACGGTCTCTGGTGTTTAGCTTTAACCTTAGCACATGTCAGGCACTTACTAACGTACGATGCTATATCTGCCTTCATATTTGGCCACCAATAGAACTTCTTAAGATCCTGGTACATTTTATCGGACCCAGGATGAATGGAGTACCTTGACTTATGCGACTCATGCATAATCAACTCCCAAATTCCTCCATGCAAAGGTACCCAAATTCGATCTCCAAAGCATAACAATCCATCAGAACGCTTAACAAATCCTTTCTCATTATCAGCCATCCCAAATATATTCTCGGCAGATCTATTTTCTGCTTTCAACGCTTCCGTTTGAGCTTCGAGTATTTGAGACGGTAATGGCGATACAATAGTCATTCCCAATGACCTAACTCGTAATGGTGGTACTCTTTCCTTTCGACTAAGAGCATCAGCAACAACGTTTGCTTTACCAGGGTGGTAGCGAATTTCACAATCATAATCGCTTAGCAACTCAATCCAACGTCGCTGTCTCATGTTGAGCTCTTTTTGATTTAAGATGTGTTGTAAACTTTTATGGTCAGTAAATACAACACACTTTGTTCCGTACAAGTAATGTCTCCATATTCTTAAAGCGAAAACTACAGCACCTAGCTCCAAATCATGGGTAGTGTAGTTTTTCTCATGCTTTTTGAGCTGTCGGGAAGCATAAGCTATCACCTTCTCTCGTTGCATTAATACGGCTCCCAATCCTTTATGTGAGGCGTAACAATAGACGACGAAATCCTCGTTACCTTCCGGTAACGCTAAGATAGGAGCACTACACAACATCTTCTTAAGCAATTGAAACGCTTCCTATTCTTTATCTCCCCATTCATACGTAACGCTCTTTTGAGTCAATTTGGTCAATGGTTTAGCTATCTTCGAAAATCCCTCAATGAACCTTCGGTAATAACCAGCTAAACCCAAAAATTGACGAACTTCGGTTGGGGTTGTAGGCGCAGCCCAATCTTTTATCGCCTCAATCTTAGCAGGATCCACATGGACTCCTTGTATATCAATCACATGACCCAAGAATTGTACCGTCGGAATCCAAAATTCGCATTTCAAAAACTTGGCATAAAGTTTCTCCTTCCTGAGAAATTCCAAAATGAGTCTTAAATGCTCCTCATGCTCTTTCTCACTCTTTGAATAAATCAGAATGTCATCGATGAATACAATCACAAACTTGTCTAAGTAAGGCTTACACACACGATTCATGAGATCCATGAATATTGCTGGTGCGTTAGTCAACCCAAACGGCATCACCTGAAACTCGTAATGCCCGTAACGGGTTCTGAAAGCCGTTTTTGGAATATCTTCCTCGTGATCTCGAAGTTGATGATATCCCGATCTCAAATCGATCTTCGAATACACACACGATCCTTGTAGTTGATCGAACAAGTCATCGATCCTAGGTAACGGGTATCGATTCTTCATCGTTAACTTATTCAACTCTCTGTAATCAATACACATACGAAACGATCTGTCCTTCTTCTTCACAAATAAGACTGGGGCTCCCCAAGGTGAAGAACTTGGTCTTATGAATCCTTTTTCGGCTAACTCCGCCAATTGTTTCGACAATTCTTCCAGTTCGGTAGGTGCAAGACGATAAGGTGCTCGTGCTACAGGTGCAGCACCAGGTATCAACTCAATCTGAAACTCCACTTGTCTAGTCGGCGGGATTCCCGGCAAGTCATCGGGAAACACATCAGGAAAATCACGAACTATAGGCACATCTCCAATGCACCTTTCCTTTTTCTTCGTCTCTCCCTTCTCAGAAATTTGAGCTAAGAAAAGGTAACATCCTTTCTCCATTAGCTTCGGTAACTTCGTGCAAGATATAACTGCTAATCGGGATGGGCTCCTAGAATCCTTTCGGTCTCCTAATATATTTAGGACTTCCTTTCCGTATGGTACACGCACGATCTTCTCGTCGCAAAGTATGTGAGCACGATACTTCGACAACCAATCCATACCAATGATAACGTCAAAACTTCCTAACGTGACGGGTAGAAGATCTATGTTGAAAGGG
Organism: Artemisia argyi; assembly: GCA_030686995.1. NCBI lineage: Eukaryota > Viridiplantae > Streptophyta > Magnoliopsida > Asterales > Asteraceae > Artemisia > Artemisia argyi. The sequence continues at coordinate 171,739,566 of CM060691.1, forward strand.
TGGTTCAAGAAATTTAACGTACAACCGCGAATGATGGTATTAATCCTTTCTAGGTTTCCATTTGATAACTCAATATCATATCCAATTCCTAAGGCCATCGGGGTTTTCTCTAGTAAGGGTGCAAACGTAGTGGACACAAAACTCCTATCGGCACCAGTATCAAATAGTATGGAAGCATAACGATTATTGAGAAGGAACGTACCAGTAACGACGTTCGGATCTTCTCCTCTCTCGTTCCCGAGTGCATACACTCTTCCCTGAGCAGCTCCAGCTTCCACATGTTGGTCCCCATTATCTTGTCGTCCACGGTTTCCTCAAGCTCCACGGTTTCCATAATTGTACCCATTACCACCCGAGCCTTGATTTCCACGGTTCCGTGATTCTCTACACTCATTCCTATAGTGTCCCTTCTTTCCACACCCATAGCAAGTAACATCTGCCTTGTTTCTCATCTCAGGAGCAGCTTGAACCATAGCAAGAGGTCGATCTCTACAGTCCCTAGCTGTGTGTCCTTTCTTTGAGCAATTCTGGCATTTCACACTACACCATCCAGTATGATGCTGGTGGCAACGATCACACTTGGGTGCATCACCGTTCTGATTCTTCTTATCTCCATTCCCAATAGCATAAACCTTAGCTTGTCTCTTGCTTCGGTGATCATTACTCTTAGAGTGACGGTCTCTCTTTCTCTTTCCATTCTTCTCCTTATCAGCTTCTTCTAATTCCAACGAATCCATAAGTTGTTGAGCAATTGTGATTGCCTCATGGATGTTTTCAGGCCTAGCAGAAATCACATCGTTTCTCGTAGCCACAGGCAACCCATCAGTATACCTCTCGATCTTTTGAGTCTCAGTTTTCACCATATCTGGGCACAACAAGGCTAATTCCTGGTAACGACGATTGTAAGTCGCCATATCATTACCTTTCACCTTGTGGTTCCAAAACTCAATCTCTAGCTTCTTGACCTCATTCCTTGGGCAATAAGTCTGAATCAACAAAGACTTAAATTGCTCCCAAGTCATGGCATAAGCTACATCACTCCTAACTGCATTTCGGTAGTTGTTCCACCAAGTCAAAGCTTCATCCTTGAAGGTAAAAGAAGCAAACTTTACCTTCGCATTCTCCGCACAACCACTGACATTGAACACAGACTCAGTCTTCTCAATCCATCTGACTAAGTAAACTACTCCTTCAGTTCCACCAAACTCAATAGGTCCACAAATCTTGAACTCCTTGTATTGACATCCATTAGCACGAATAGGTGGAAAAGTTCCAGCATAATTGTTGGAATGATTTGACTCAGCTAGCAATTCAACAACTCTTTGCTCCACAAGTTGATTGATCATAGCTTGATCCACAGTAGGTGCATTAAGTGGAACATGATCATTGTCTCCCTGAACATCAACATTTTGATTCCTGTTGTTGCGGTTAGTAGTGTCCAGGTTGTCAGGAGTAGGGGTTTCAACATTTCGAGTAGGTCGGCGTCCTCGGCGACCAGGGGTAGTCACTGCAGGACCAGTTCTGGTAGCTCTAACAGGGTTTCGTCGTGGGGCCATTGATCTGTAATATCATACAAGTCCATGAGTCTCCAATAGAACTTATCAATATGCTCAACAAGAGTAATTCAACGAGGCCAAGTCATGGAAAGAATAGCAACAATACACCCCGTAACATCAATAAAGCGAATAAGGACTCAATTTCTATAACACCCAAAATCACATAATACCATATACTAATAACCATCCACCATACAATAGCGAGCTAACATCGTTCCAACTACTGGATAACACAAAACATACTAATCGTTCCAAAAGAGACGAATACTGAACGAAATACATCAAAATATGACAACTAGCTTTTCTAACCGAACACTCCTCGGTTAAGAAAGCAACCATACAACATAATCCAAGCAACTAGCCACGCTGCTGGCGGAGGCTCCTCAACTCCTGCCTCAAGCCATCAAGATCCCTCCATAACGATCCTAGCTCCACGCTATGGGTGTCTCGGTCTCTCTTGAGGTCAGCCACCTCCTTCTCTAGCTCGGCATTCCTTTGCCAAAGCTTGCGGTCGGCCTCACGAGCAGTAACAAATCCTCGCTGCAAACTATCGATATGCTCGTGGACATCCATCAAAACTCTCCTCAACTCAGTAGCCCTGCCCACAGCAACAGTCAAGTCAACTCTCAAATCCGCTAAAAACTCTCCAATAACTCTCTCAAGTCGATCAGATACACGTGCAACTCTCTCACTAAGCTCAGTAATCCGAGCCCACAACCTGCCAACCTCACCCAACTCTGCATGCTCAGCAGAAACCTCAGAAGATGCATCCGACTCAACGGGACTACCAGGTGGCAACTCAAACAAGAACGGATGATCAGGTGAATCAGGCTCAATCGGGTGTACAGGTGAATCAGGCTCCTCATCCTGAGCTGGTGGTAATAACTCATCATCATCATCATCAGGCATCTCATCCTCCTGAGGGTCATCCTCCTCCTCAGGGTCATCATCATCACCCTGCTCAGCCTCCTGAGGGTCATCCTCCCGCTCAAGGTCATCAGCCTCATCCTCACCCTCGTACTCCTCCTCCTCCTCATCGGAAGAGTACCTCATCACTCGTCGTCTCCTACTAGGTGAACCATGCGGAGATGTAGTAGGTGATCTAGGACGACGACGCAATGATGTGGGTGGCGCCTCAAACAGAAGGGAATGAGCATCAATCTGTAAAGGTGATGGAGTAGGGCGTACCGACATGCGTGCCGTAACTCGGTGGGCAAAGCGTGGTGCCACACGAGCCAAAGCCTGATGAAGAGTAAGCTGCCTCGATGTACCAGGGAGCCCTAAAGAAGATGAGGGTCCCTGCGTAGATGCAGCAGGTAGTGCTGAAGTGGAAGCTGCCTGTGAAACAGTAGTTGAAGACATGGCCATCTGGTAAGGGTCATCAGATGCCATAGTGAACTGTGCAGGTAAAACCGGTGCAGTAAGAATATCCTCGACGACATCGGGCATATAGGAGGCCATGGTTTGTGACAACGGCGTAGGGTAGGTATAAGTGTTTCAAAACAACTAAATCACAACTCAACATACCATACTAAAAATCCTCATCAGATAGTTCAGTTATATAATCTCAATAAAGAGTTTCAAACACTGCATTACTAAAATGTTTATAAAACATATAGACCATATAATTCCTCGAAAACGCCATCTTATTACTAAAATCCATAAACCTCAAATCATCTCAATAAATCCCAAATCTAACAATCATCTCAATAATCTCATAATACCTCAAATAATAGAAGATGCTTCGGCTTGGCAGGCTGGCGGGCGGTGGTCAAGGATCATTTTCTATAAAAATACGGTTATAGTTTAGGCGTTTATTTACCTAGTTCTCTATAACCTTGGCTCTGATACCAATCTGTAACACCCCCAAAATTTGATACAGCGGAAGACTCAACAAGCTTTCGGGGTGCTACGGGGATTGGTATCCAACACAAGACAATATAGAACGAGATAAAGTAAACATAATAAAAACACAACCAAAACGGGGTTTTAAGGTTTACATTTATCCCAACATCATTCAGAGTCAGGCCCAAAATAAGGTAACAATAGGTCCAAATTTAATTATCAGAGTTTAGAAAAATAGATCCATGAACCGTGTGCCTTGGCCGAGCCTTCCATTCCAAGCATGCATCTCAACACTTAATTACCTGAGAAAACGTGCTAAAAGTCAGCTTTCGCTGGTGAGATCATAGGTTTAAATTCAACTAACAATATAGTGGACATATACGCAAAACGCTTGATAGCTAGACTAAGGATTCGCTAAAAGCCTGCGGATACCCTCCGCTCCAACAAAAACACACGGATACCCTTCCGTACTAACATAGATATTCGGGTAGCCCCCGCAATACCAATAATAACTCGGATAACCTCCGGAATATTAATAACCTATAGGTGCACACTATAGTATCTAAATAAGTCAACCTTGAATAGTACACACGAAACTATGTGACTAAAGCTGACAGTCCAAATAACCAAATAAGCCAACCTTGAATAGTACACACAACATATATGTGACTAAAGCTGACAATCCACCAATAACCAAATAAGCCAACCTTGAATAGTACACACGACATGTGTGACTAAAGCTGACAATAGATCCTAGTCCATACGCATAGCAAGTTTAGAAAGAATATAAAAGCGATAATAGTCCACGTAAAATGATTTGCACGTTTCTCACCCCAATCATTGAAAACATAGTTCAAGAGTAAAAAGTGGGGCTATGACTCACCTCAAGTCCAGAAATATCAAGTAGAAGTCGGTAGAAATAAGATGTATGATAACTCACGAAACAGCAACTACGGACTTGGCACGACCTAACAATATTAACTCTTTCAGAAATCATTTCCTCAAATTTATAATATTCCCAAACCCGGACGAGAATCCGTTTTATTTCCGAAAATCCATTTCGTATTAGTTTGGTGTATTTGCGTTTGGTATCCATACGGGTAGTGGGTCGACTCAAAACAAACCAAAAGATCACACAAAGCATAATAAATAAACTATGGATCTAATAGTAGCCCAATATATCATTTAAATAAATCGCCAAAGTTTATCAAGTCCGTCGATTTGATAATCCTCATATTTATTTACGTAACATACCGTTCCAAGATTACACCCAACCTAAAGCACATAGCACATAATTACTATATAGTATATATCATAGTTTAATAAATTCCTCATATATATCATCAAATTGGCCAGATTTCCCGATATATACACTCGCAATTTATTACACTTTACATATACTACAACCTATGGGCGTCGTAGGATACGATGCCCATTAATATATTCATTTCATATAGCCAAATAACCCGGTTCAACCTTACGGTTAAGTGGTTATTTAGTTATAGAAAACGTCTATATTAATCGTCATATATCCGTGACAACACGAACGTCACAAATAATAACTTACCTGGACCCGAGTGACAACGATTTCGCATAACTCAATAAGTTTATCCGTTATATATCCGAAATGACATCTTATTAAACGTTTAATAATTGTCGGGAGTTTCCCGTTTTATAACACACTTTTATAGAAATAATACGTTCAATAATATTACGCCACTTTCGTAGCCTAATATATATCTAATTGTATTATTTTTAATACGACTCGTGATTATTATTATTATTAATATACGCGCCTATATAATTATATATGCGTTATTCACGTCTATATATTCATATAAACGTTCATATTATCAATAATTGTTATTACGAGTTTTATTATTTACATTTCAATTTTTAATAGTTATCGAGTCATACGAAATGGTCACATGTCCGAGTCATGACTCTCGGCTCATTGTCCAAGTCCAATATAATAAGTAAAAGTCATAAAATAATACATCTCCGTCCAATCAATCCCAATCCACGTGCTACAACATGAGGGTCCGACTACGGCACCCGACTAACCTATCTCCGTCAATCTAACGACCGTCTCACAATCGGTCCCCAATCACACTTTTCGTCAACAACTCCTCAAAACCAATAACCATTGCCGAGACCAAACGTGGTCTCGACCCACAAGTATTCGGCCAACAACAATAAAACCAAAACCAAAACCAATACAAGAAGTTAATTAATAACAAGTCACATTTGGGATGGTTTACCAATCCAATCCCGGGTCTATACGATTCGAATGAGTCTCGGCTCTAAACCACGAGTCACACGGACTCGAGCCAAACATAGAAATAATCAATTAAACTCCCATGAGCAAAAACAATTATAGCCATTCGACCCATATGGTCATTCGACAACAACAATAATAACGCGGCTATTAGCCGCGACCCACAAGGGTCGAACCACAGTCATTTCGAGCTCAAGGCTCGAACCACGACCAAACGAGAACCCCCATATGGGTCTCGACTTGGTTATACGAGCAACCATCGGAAACCCCGAGACCTCATGGGTCTCGGTTAGGCTCGGGTCGAAGAGCAAACCCTCGACAACAACCAAACTACCAAAACCAAAGAACCAAAGCCCCTCCAAGGCTCGAATCAATAATAAGCCGAGAGCATAGGCTCTCGGTTCCGAGTCACCCACGTCCAAAACCAAGAACCCGGATACCAAACGTGAGTTTTATCATCAAAACATCATTTCCCATCAAGATAAATTCGATTCCCATCAAAATAATCCGTGTAGCCACGGATTAGTACCAAAACGTGGCACCCAAAAACCAAAACTCAATCCTTCTCACCTTCTTAGACCTCCAAATGAACGGATCTTGTAAAAGTAACAAAACTCGACTGGATTTTTAAAAGTTTGGTGGTGTTAATGGTGGTTTTAGGGTATGTATGATATACCAAATGAAAGAGAATTTGGAGAGGAAGAAGATGGTGGTATTTATTTTGTAGGGTGGTCGGTGTAGCGGCGGTGGTGGCCGGTTTTGTGGTTCGGCGGCTAGGTTAAAAAGATGGGGGAGGAGATGAGTTTAGAGAGAGAGGGATGAAAAGTGGTGAGGGTTTGTGTGTGTGTGGGTGAACCGAACCAAACACACCTTTTATTATTCTTTTCCTCTTTTTTTTTTTTTTTTAAAAGGTTAATAATAATAATAATAATAATAATAATAATAATAATAATAATAATAATAATAATAATAATAATAATAATAATAATAATAATAATAATAATAATAATAATAATAATAATAGTAATAGTAATATTATTACGGTGTGGAGCGGGTAACGTGGGTAAATGTAGAAACATGTGGCCCGAACCCGAACTCAATTCAAACTTTCAATATCTCTCGAAAACATCCCGTAAATAATTAAAAATATAGTCGGACTCGTAAGACGAATCATAAAACTTTTGTTAGGTAATCCTAGTGCCAAAGTCAACGTAGTACCAAGTGAGAATTCAAGTATACATCACCGAGCATTAAATCAAAAATGAATTATGAACATAATTCACGAATTCCATAACATCTTTAATTAAAAATACCCATAAAATAGGTCTTACAAGTTCGTTGTGAAATGAAAATTTCAAATAAAAATTAAAAACGAACTTAAATCGTAATGCGGGTTTTTAAAATAGCTCCCTAAACTGCCGGTTGTCACAATTGTGCACTCCTAATCTAATTAAGGGATAAAGCTTCAGCTAGAGTCACCACCAAAGCCAACCTTAGCCAATATGATCCCAAGGATTCATTGATCCAACAACAAGTCGATAAGGACGGATCCAAAGACATATCACTACATTTAAGCTTGATGTGTTTCGAAAGCTTTAAATCTATACTGCTAGTTCTACCGATTCCTTAATACACAAAACACACGGGTAAAGTATAACCCCTGTTTATAGTAAAGGTTTAGGTAAGACCACGTTGTCCCAAGGGAGGATAGTGTTTCTGAATTCAGTGTTGGTTATACAAAATTAGATTTCAATGATTGTCACTTATCACTAAAACCGTTTTTGTTAGAATTAAGATTTTCGGATGTTTTACCAAGTTAATTAAGAATATGTTTGCTTAGGCTAAGCAACATGAGACAAATCATATAATGTAATAAAGATGCACACAATGACAATACATAAGAGCAAGATACGGCGGGTAGTCATATTAGCAGTTATACCTACCGGACATGAGAAGGAATCCTTTCGGCCTATAATCTTAAGCATATAAAGTGCATAAAGAGTGGTCTGTGGTTGAAACATAATAAGCATATTTCTCCTAATCACGTCATTAGACATGAGATTAGTCCTAAAAGATATCATAATTCGGGTTATCAAGTATTTTACTATCCAATTCTCACAAGCATAGTAATGACTCGTTATAGACAGACGATCCATAATCAACCGAGAAAATTATATCTTTCGACCTATGACAATTGCAACAATTAATCAAATAAGAGATACTTAACCGAATTATAATATATCAAATACACTAGTTACATACTCATAAGCATTTATCTAATTCTCATATTCATCATAACACATGGCTAAATTGCCCAAACAAACATAACTGGATTACTCCATATTCAAACTAAAGAAACAAGTAACAAACAAGTAAATTGTGATCGCATTCATATCTAGAAGATTGAACCACGTTCTCACGACTTACAACCAAATGTTACTCAACTTTCAGACCTCTGGCAAGTGGTTATCATGTTTAACCACTTCCTAACACTTATGGAACTAAATAACTCTTCTCTTGATTTTTTGTTGATTGGTATATGATTTGTGATGATTTCACTACGTTTTGGCCTCTATTTATAGGTCCTATTTAATCCGTCGATCAAATAAGTTACGTAGTTATATAAAATGGATGTATTAACGTCACATATCCGTGACAAGCACAAAAAGTCACAAAATAAATAATATAGGCCACTTGGACTCAAATGACCACGACCCCATATAACTCGATAGTTTCCTCGTTTATTTTAAAAAAAATGTATTTTATTTAATATAATTATCCAACGTCATAGATTTCATCGTCGTTATAGTTGTTTAATTATAATAATGTTCCCGACATTTATTACACTATTCACATAGTATAATATATATCATCGCGTTACTATAATATTACTCGTGATCGTTTTATTTTTAATATACGCACTTATATAGTTATATAAACGTTTTCACGTCTATATACTCATATAAACGTTTACATTGTAAATAATATTATTACGAGTTTTATTATTTATGTTTGATTATAAATAATTATCGAGTCATATAGATGGTCACATGTCCGAGTCATCACTCTCGGCTCATTGTCCAAGTCCAAGTAATAATAACCAATACAACCAAGTAATCCATCTCCGTCCAACAATTCCCACATCACGTGCTACAACAATAGGGTCCGACTACGGCACCCATCTAACCTATCTCCGTCAATCTAATTTGACCGTCTCACAATCGGTCCCCAATATCATCTCAACAACAACTTCACAATACCAAAAGTAATATACCGCAACAACAACAAATGGTAACCAAATGTACCCAAGTCTCAATGACAACAATAATAACATCAATATGAACCGGAAGTCCCATTTGGGTCTCGGCTAAACTCCACGAGTGAAGATGACTCAAGCCTATGACCACAAGGGTCTCGGCTAAGGCTCATACGAGCACCAAGCTGCCAAAACGGACCATAATGGTCGCGGCACATAACAACAATAACAAGTGGTCACAAATATACCACATCAAGTAATAATTCAACTCCAATATATCAAACCCTCCTTAAACATGAACTCGAGGTCAAAACCCACGAAATAAGCCACAAAGCTCGAACCCATGTTGAGCCGTGAGCCACAGCTCACGTTTTTTCATTCGACCCAACCACAAGAATACCAAACCCGAGTACCAAACTTGTTAGAAATCATGTTTTCAATCAAAACCCATATGTATTTCATGTTTTTATTCATAAACCCAAAAGAAAATACAAGATTCGTGACCCTTGGTCACGTTTTTCACCAAGATACGAGTCTCAACTCGTCTCACCTTTGATTACCAAGATCAAATCGTAAAGAAACTTCAAAAACAAGAAAGATATGACGAATTGGTGGTGGATTCGTGATAAAAATACAAGTTTTAGGGCACGTGTAGTGGTGAATCGGAAAGAGGAGATGATGGGGATTCAAATGGTGGTGGTGGTGTAGTTGTTAGGGTGGCGGTGAGGTGGTGGCAGCCGGAAAAAGGGGCGGCGGCTAGGGTTTTGGTAGAGAAGATGATGATGGTGATAAAATAGAGAGAGAGAGGGAGAGTGTAGGTGTGGTTGTGTTTGTGTTTGTGTGAGACCAGGAACCAACAAGGACGATTTTTGTATTATACTCTTAAAAAAAATGATAATAATAATAATATTATTATTATTAATAGTAGGGGTAAGGTAACTAGGTGTAAAATACACGGACCAAAACCCATAACTTTTTAAAATAAACCAACTCTCTCGAACCGAGCTCGTGCTTCGAAATTTTGAAATACCGTAATACGTTCATTAAATATATAACCCGAACCATTCTTTCAAAATATTTAAAATTCGTTAGGTTGTCCTAGTGCCGGAGTCAACGTAGTGCCACGATTATTTTAAATCAATAATCTCAACATAAACTTCAAATCAAAACGATAATTCAAATTTGATTCCATAAAAATCTTAAATATAATCAACCACAATATAGGTTTTACAAATTCGTTACGAATAAAATTTCAAACATAAATTTATAAACGAACTTTTACGTAATGCGGATTTTCAAAATGGCTTCCTAATTTGGCAGTTGTCACATCCTCCCAGCCTCAGAAGAAACCCGTCCCGGGTTCCTCTCGGAACAATCCATCTACGAAGTGAAAAGCTTCGGATATCTCTTTCGAAACTCGTCCTCTCGTTCCCACGTAAATTCCGGTCCATGTCGGGAATTCCAATGAACCTTGATGAGTAGAATGCGACTTCCCTTGTGTCGCTTAATCTCTCGATCCAAAATCTCAATCGGCTCTTCCACAAAGTTCAATTTCTCATCAACTCGTTTATCTTTCATCGGTATAACCGACGTCTCATCAGAAAGACACACTTCAAATTGCTAACATGAAACACATCGTGAACTTTGCTCAATTCCTGTGGTAATTCCAACCGATAAGCTACGGGCCCAATTCTTTCCAAAATAAGAAATGGTCCAATGTAGCGGGGGTTGAGTTTCCCACGTTTCCCGAAACGTATCACTCCTTTCCAAGGTGAGACTTTCAGCATCACTTTGTCTCCAACCTGGAACTCTAGGGGTTTACGTCTCTGATCGGCGTAACTTTTCTGCCTATCTCTAGCTGCTTGTAATCGATCACGAATTTGAGTCACTTTCTCCGTAGTCTCCAATATAAGTTCGGGGCCTGTGAGTTGGCTATCTCCAACTTCAGCCCAACCAATAGGCGAACGGCATTTACGACCATATAAAGCTTCGAATGGTGTAGCTTTAAGACTTGTGTGGTAGCTATTGTTATAGGAGAATTCCGCAAGGGGTAGATACTTTTCCTTGCCTTTACCAAAGTCTATTATACATGCACGAAGCATATCCTCCAAAGTCTGGATAGTCTTCTCACTTTGACCGTCGGTTTGGGGATGATATGCAGTACTCATATCAAGTCTCGTCCCCAAAGCGGTTTGAAGAGATCGCCACAAAGCTGACGTGAAACGGCTGTCGCGATCAGAAATAATCGATATCGGAACTCCATGACGCGAAATAATTTCTTTCACATACAACCTCGCAAGTTTGTCTACACTATCATCTTCACTAATCGCCAGGAAATGAGCAGATTTAGTCAATCGATCCACAATTACCCAAATAGCGTCACAACCGCTAGCTGTCTTCGGTAATTTGGTAATGAAGTCCATCGTAATCTGCTCCCATTTCCAAACCGGAAGTTCTGGCTGCGTCAATAATCTTGACAGTCTCCGATGTTCGGCCTTAACCTTCGAACATGTCAAGCACTTGCTAACGTATAATGCTATATCTGCCTTCATTTTTGGCCACCAATATAACTTCTTAAGATCCTGGTACATCTTGTCAGACCCAGGATGAATAGAGTACCTTGACTTATGCGACTCATGCATAATTAACTCTCGAACTCCTCCATACAATGGTACCCAACTTCGGTCTCCAAAACACAATATTCCATCAGAACGCTTAACAAATCCTTTCTCATTTTCAGCCATCCCAAATATGTTCTCAGCAGGTCGGTTTTCTGCTTTCAACGCTTCCGTTTGAGCTTCTAATATTTGAGACGGTAACGGCGATACGATAGTCATTCCTAATGACCTAACTCGTAACGGTGGTATTCTCTCCTTTCGACTAAGAGCATCAGCAACGACGTTTGCTTTACCAGGATGATAGAGGATTTCGCAATCATAATCGCTTAGCAGCTCAATCCAACGTCGATGTCTCATGTTGAGCTCTTTTTTATTCAAGATGTGTTGCAGACTTTTGTGATCAGTGAATACAACACACTTGGTTCCATACAAATAATGTCTCCATATCCTTAAGGCAAAAACCACAGCACCTAACTCCAAATCATGAGTGGTGTAGTTCTTCTCGTGCTTCTTGAGCTGTCGGGAAGCATAAGCTATCACTTTCTCTCGTTGCATTAACACAGCTCCCAAACCTTTATGAGAAGCGTCACAATAGACGACAAAGTCCTCACTACCTTCAGGTAACGCTAAGATAGGAGCACTACACAACATCTCCTTAAGTAATTGAAATGCTTCCTCTTCCTTATCTACCCATTCATATTTAACATTCTTTTGAGTCAATTTGGTCAACGGTTTTGCTATCTTCGAAAATCCCTCAATGAATCTTCGGTAGTAACCGGCTAAACCCAAAAATTGACGAACTTCAGTTGGGGTTGTCGGTGCAGCCCAATCTTTAATAGCTTCAATCTTAGCGGGATCTACATGAACTCCTTGTCTATCACTCACATGACCCAAAAATTGTACCGTCGGGATCCAGAATTCACATTTGGAAAACTTGGCATACAGCTTCTCCTTCCTGAGCAATTCTAAGATAAGCCTTAGATGCTCCTTATGCACTTTCTCATTCTTCGAATAGATTAGAATATCTTCGATGAACACGATCACAAACTTGTCTAAGTAAGGTTTACACACCCGATTCATGAGATCCATGAATACCGCCAGTGCGTTAGTCAACCCAAACGGCATCACTTGGAACTCGTAATGCCCGTAACGGGTTCTGAAAGCCGTTTTCAGAATATCTTCCTCGCGAACTCTAAGTTGATGATACCCCGATCTCAGATCGATCTTCGAATACACACTCGATCCTTGAAGCTGATCAAATAAGTCGTCGATCCTCGGCAACGGGTATCTATTCTTCACCGTTAACTTGTTCAGCTCTCAGTAATCAATACACATACGAAACGATCCATCCTTCTTCTTTACGAATAAAACTGGGGCTCCCCAAGGTGAAGAACTTGGTCGTATGAATCCTTTTTCGGATAACTCTGCTAATTGTTTCGACAACTCTTCCAGTTCAGTAGGTGCAAGTCGATAAGGCGCTCATGCCACGGGTGCAGCACCAGGTATCAACTCAATCTGAAACTCCACTTGTCTAGTAGGCGGGATTCTCGGCAAATCATCGGGAAATACATCGGGAAAATCATGAACTATAGACACATCTCCAATGCATCTTTCTTTCTTCTCCTTCCCTCCTTTCTCAGAGATTTGAGCTAAGAAAAGGCAACACCCTTTTTCTATTAGCTTCGGTAACTTAGTGCAAGAAATGACCACTAATCGGGATGGGCTCCTCAAACTTTTTTGATCTCCTTGTATATTTAGAATCTTCTTTCCGTAAGGCACACGCACGATCTTCTCATCGCAAAGTATATGAGCACGATACTTCGATAACCACTCCATACCAATGATGACATCGAAAATTCCTAACGTGACGGGTAGAAGATCTATGTTGAAAGGGTGATTCAAGAAATTCAACGTGTAACCGCGAATGATAGTTTTAATCCTTTCTATGTTTTCGTTAGCTAACTCTACATCATATCCAATTCCTAAGGCCATCGGGGGTTTTTCTAGTAAGGGTGCAAACGTAGTGGACACAAAACTTCTATCGGCACCAGTATCAAATAGTATGGAAGCATAACGATTATTGAGAAGGAACGTACCAGTAATGACGTTCGGATCTTCTCCTCTCTCGTTTCCAAGTGCATATACTCTCCCATGAGCAGCTCCTGCTTCCACACGTTGGTCCTCATTGTCTTGACGTCCACGGTTTCCTCCAGCTCCACGATTTCCATGATTGTACCCATTACCACCCGATCCTTGATTTCCTCGGTTCCATGATCCTCTACACTCATTCCTATAGTGTCCTTTCTTTCCACACCCAAAACAAGTAACATCCGCCTTACTTCTCACCAATGTTGCAAAAATCGGCCTACAAGGCCGATTAATCGGCGATTACAAGCTGAACGGCCTTGGACCTTGGAGCAAATTACAAGGTAATCGGCCGATTAATCGGCCGATGACCTTGGAATCGGCGATTAATCGGCCAAAAATCACTACACGGTCCTCGACCCTCAGCCTCTATCATTGTGCACTCCTAATCTAATTAAGGGATAAAGCTTCAGCTAGAGTCACCACCAAAGCCAACCTTAGCCAATATGATCCCAAGGATTCATTGATCCAACAACAAGTCGATAAGGACGGATCCAAAGACATATCACTACATTCAAGCTTGATGTGTTTCGAAAGCTTTAAATCTATACTGCTAGTTCTACCGATTCCTTAATACACAAAACACACGGGTAAAGTATAACCCCTGTTTATAGTAAAGGTTTAGGTAAGACCACGTCGTCCCAAGGGAGGATAGTGTTTCTGAATTCAGTGTTGGTTATACAAAATTAGATTTCAATGATTGTCACTTATCACTAAAACCGTTTTTGTTAGAATTAAGATTTTCGGATGTTTTACCAAGTTAATTAAGAATATGTTTGCTTAGGCTAAGCAACATGAGACAAATCATATAATGGAATAAAGATGCACACAATGACAATACATAAGAGCAAGATACGGCGGGTAGTCATATAAGCAGTTATACCTACCGGACATGAGAAGGAATCCTTTCGGCCTATAATCTTAAGCATATAAAGTGCATAAAGAGTGGTCTGTGGTTGAAACATAATAAGCATATTTCTCCTAATCAAGTGATTAGACATGAGATTTTTCCAAAAAGATATCATAATTCGGGTTATCAAGTATTTTACTATCCAATTCTCACAAGCATAGTAATGACTCGTTATAGACAGACGATCCATAATCAACTGAGAAAATTATATCTTTCGACCTATGACAATTGCAACAATTAATCAAATAAGAGATACTTAACCGAATTATAATATATCAAATACACTAGTTACATACTCATAAGCATTTATCTAATTCTCAGATTCATAACACATGGCTAAATTGCCCGAACAAACATAACTGGATTACTCCATATTCAAACTAAAGAAACAAGTAACAAACAAGTAAATTGTGATCGTATTCATATCTAGAAGATTGAACCACGTTCTCACGACTAACAATCAAATGTTACTCAACTTTCAGACCTCTGGCAAGTGGTTATCATGTTTAACCACTTCCTAACACTTATGGAACTAAATAACTCTTCTCTTGATTTTTTGTTGATTGGTATATGATTTGTGATGATTTCACTACGTTTTGGCCTCTATTTATAGGTCTAGAAATGACCTAAGAACAAGCATGGTGAGTTATGATGGGCAAGTGATCGGCCAATCATTGAAGTGGCTCATTAATAGAGACGTATAACTGACAGGGGAAGTACACCGCACTTTGTCAAATAACCAGCGGGCTTCATCTCCCATATTCGGCGTGCTTTTAGTAATAAACCAGCATACTTCAGTGTTGACTCGTAGGTACATAGTTGACCATTGGCGCCTGTAACCGGCGTTCTTTTTCCATAAGACCGGCAGTCTTGTAGCCAAACTACATGTTATTTCTTCAAAGACTTTAAGTCATTCATTCCATGTCCTTTTACATGTCGTTCCTTAGATCATTAGTCCTGCATGATTATTCATCTATTAAATATCGAAAGTTATATAATTTACATAATATCAGAGGTATAAATATGTCTAATACGAGACTCATCAAAGCTCTAATGACCTATCAGATGAAACCTAGTCTGACAAAGAGGAGTTTGATTCAAGAACAATTTTCTCCCTTCTTCCTCCTACAATAGAAGAGAAGATTCATGCCAGTTGGTTTAAGAAAGATGAACCAATGATGGTTGAAGATAGTGATGATGAAATTTTGAAGGCTTCAGTTCAAGAACTTGTCACTGAACCAACTTATGAAGAATCTTCTAAACAACCACTATCTCCCAAGACTTATAATATAAGAGAGCTTTCCAATAAAGTTCTCATTCTTTCAGCTCAAGTCCACAAGCTAAAGGAAGAAAAAGAATCTGTTGAACAAGCAGAAGTAGCCCTTCAAGGTAAACCAACATACCCATCCATCTCCCAGCTTTCCCCTTTACTAGTTTAGTCTCTCCAACCTGAACTTGACAAATTAGTAAGGAGTGAGGACTTGAGCTCCAAACTTCCATCTGACCTCAAAAAGATGCCAAGACAGCTCTAGGAAGTCTCTGACGAAGTCAAGGAACTTTTTGCACACCTTAAGGGTTTGGAAATGTAGCTCCCAACTGAGCTCAAGGAAATACGTACTAGCATCCACCAAGATCTAACCAACACCGTTTTTGACCTCTCCAGAAGAGTTACCCCTTTGAAGCCAACCAACTAGAGATTTCAGCTTCTCTTCTAAAACTCCTATCTTAACTTAACAAAGTCACTGAGTAGGTGTCACAATTCAAAGTCTTGGAGAACATTCCTTTATCACTTGAGAAAGTTCAGGGAGCTCTCTAAGACCTTCATGCCAGTGTAATTTCAGATACCTTAATGCTAGGCTACTTTGGTGTTGCTTCAGCAGAACCAGCTGCCTCTACTCTTGTTGAGGGTGAGAAGGCCAACAAAGAAGCTGGTATTCAACTTAAAGTCTCTGAGTTGTTTCAAAGAAGACGTCAACAACAACAACAACAAGAAGCTAATAGACTCAAGTTGATTCAGTCCTCCAAGCAAACAAGTTCACCACTTGTTGAAAACTAAGCTCACCCTCAAGCATAAAGTGAGGGAGAGCAATACAAGTAAATTGGCAAAGGAAAAGGTTCAATGACTGAAGCTTAGCTCAAACAAGCTGAAGATGAAGGTACACCACTGGTTGAGTTCTCTATTACTAAGCCTGTCAAGAAACACTCATTCACAACTGAAAAACGAGAAAAGTTCCTCATCACTGGAGAATAGTTGAAACAACAGTAATAGGAATAGGAGGGACTGAAAGCAGCTTCCATCACAGCTGAAAAGCAAAAGCAAAAGCAAAAGCAAAAGGCTAATCTGGTCAAAAGGCTTGAACCCAATCTCATCCAATCCTACATGCGGAAGAAAGTAGACTATGACAAGTACTAGAACATGGTCCTAAACAGAATAGCACCCAGGAAGATCACCAACATGGGAATCGTCACAAAGAAAGGTTAAGTGGGTGTAAGGATCTACAAAGAAGATGATCATGTTGAAACCATCTTTGAGTTCAGACCACTGATCTTTATGTGTAGAGTTCAAGATAGGGCTGGCATAACAGGTCACACGAACCTGTTAAGACACGAACCTGTTAAGGTCAAACACGAACACGACCTGTTAACTAATCGTGTCATTTTTCTCAAACACGAACACGACACGAAACTTAACAGGTGCACCTGTTAAGACCTGTTAACGACCTGTTAACATGCATATTAGGATTTTAGGGTTTCTAATTTTAAGGATTATATTTTCTGGCACCAAATACAACCAATCATCAATCCACAATTTCCACAATTTTTAGTCCTAATCTCTTGGCATCAACAAAACCACAATAACGATTACAATCAAAATAACGATTACAACCACAATAACGATTACAATCAAAATTTGAATCAAAATAAAACAACCACCACAATAACGATTACAATTTATTATTGCTGATTTGCTTCCGTTGAGGCATAATAAGAGGAGTTCTTGCTTCATCTATAATTATCGAATCAACCACATCGATGACGCAGTAATTGAAACCCCTTACTACAAGCTCATCAACACTCTGTAGGTCACAATAATTCAATATAAGTGAAAATGATTTGTAAGATAACAGAATATATTGTTGTCTTCAAAGCAAAAAATTACTTTCCATTGCAAGATTGCCTCTCAGGTAATCAAAACCAAGTTCACTATTGGTGACGTATGTGATATCGCATAAGTAATTCTGTCTCCTTTCTTCACTTGTCATATTTTCTGCCCAAATAACTCACTGTTAGGCTCATGCTTAGTTAAGTAAAAGTGAATTATTTAGCAAAACAAAAAGGTCAATGCAAGATATTACCATTTTTAACAAAATATTCAAAAATTTATAACCATTTTCGCAACAAATTGAACACATTGGCTAAGCATATACTCTTAATCAATAGTCGATACCCATGAGGAATTTTTGGTCCATCTATCTAAGGTTATACAACATACATTAAAGTTAACGCTAAATTATAAAAGAAGTAAGGCATACGCTGGATTTGGCCAACCGTGAGTCCAAGAAAACGAGCAACTTGACCAACCCATTCACAGTCCCTCCTTGCAAGGTAATCGTTGACGGTAACCCATTCACAGTCCCTCCTTGCAAGCTTCCGTTGAGGCATATAATATAAATCGATCCACATCTTTTGTATAATAAAATAATGAGTAAGAAACTAAGAATAAAATAGATCCATTACTGATCTATAACCAAGAAACAAAAATGAACAAACAAAACCTACCCGAGATCTCCTTATACAGATCGTTTTGACGGCACGTGTGGTAGAGATAGTTGAAGAAGAGGTCGCGGTGAGTATTTTGGTGGTGGTGGTGTGGCGTTGTGAGTGGCAGTGATGTGGTGGCGGCTAGGGTTTAGTGAGAGGCGGGAGTATATTATGGGGAAGAGATGAAATGAGTATAATATGAAATGATAAGATTAAGATTGGGTTGTGTGGGTAGGTACTGAGAGTATATTATTTAGTAGGTAGTCGGTTAACAGGTCATAACAGGTTAACAGGTCTATGACCTGTTAAGACACGAAAATTAACAGGTCTGACCTGTTAAGACACGAAACCTGTTAAGGTCAAACACGAAACCTGTTAAGAACAGGTCGTGTCATATCGTGTTAACAGGTTTCGTGTCAAAATTACCAGCCCTAGTTCAAGACCACTGATCTTCATGTCCAGGAATGGAAAGAGATTTTGGATTATTGTGGGTCAAAAATATACAATAAATGGAGTGCTATTGGTGGAGAAATGAGGAACATGATGAATGAAGTGATGAAACTGGGAGCCTCACTGAACATTCAAGTTGGAGTACGTTTAGAAGATCAAGACCCTATGCTTGACCTAAACACAATTGTTATAAAGAGGAAAAGAGATGATGATAATCTCGAAGAGCTTTTCAGGTCGATCAAACACTTCAAAGATTAGGCTGGTCATCCAGTTAGAATTGTGTTGAATGAACCCATACATGGGATGATACTTTTCAACACACCACATAGATAAGGCTTCTTTAGCATCAATGAATTCTTAAACTGGATAATGAAAGGTTGTATGGAACACAACTGATCTTCTAAAGACTTCACCAAGTCCCTGGCTTGATTAACATAAAAAGAACGTTAAACTCTCTTATGGTCGTTGAAGCTTAAAAGAAGAAACAGAGGAACCCTCTTAATCCTATCTGAATCTTGTCAACCCTGAAACAATATATAATTGTAGTCATTTTATAATTTTTTTAGGGATAATTCCAAAAATGCCCCGACTGCTCAAAGGCTGAGACTATCTAGACTGCAACTTTTGTGTTTCCTTATCTAGACCGGTTGCCTTGGCTGTTAGACGATAGGTCTTAGGGATAGGCCCGTATGGCCCATGTGTATTGTATCGTATATATACATTTTCATAGCCATACCGAACTTATTCAATATTCAGTTATCACAAACTTGATTTCTTCGTAAGGATTGTATATGGCCGATACGGCGCATCAGATTGGTCCGATGCGGCGTATCAAGGTAACTTCGCGTGGGGTCCAAGATTATAATATTATGGAATATTCGTACACCGTCTTCAGATGCGGCGTATCTTGAATCTTATATGCGGCGCATGTCCTTCAGTATCTTGGATAATATTTGGTGAAGTCTTGAGAGTGATACGCCATATGTCAGAAATGTAATGCGGCGTATCTGGAGTAGAACAAGTTGGTTCTTCTTCGTTGACCAAGTTTTCATATGCGGCGCATACCATAATCGCAAAAACTAGGATATCCTTTGAACTCATCATAATTTTTAGTACTAATACACAACTCGAATTTATCCAACCATATGACGCCAAGTGTCCGACATGAGGGCCGCCAGTTGCCCAAAAGTACAAGAGTTGCCCAAAAAGTACACAAGTTGCCCTACCTTGTAATCTGTACGGTCACACTTGTCACTTGCAGATTTTGGTTGCCCAAAAAGTACTAGTTGCCATGGTCTAGATAAGGAAACACAAAAGTTACGGTCTAGATAGTCTCAGCCCTTGGGCAACTAGGGCATTTTTGGCATTATCCTTTTTTTTAATTTGTAATGTAATGAATGAATATCAATTGAACTTTTTTTTATCTATTATACTGCTTTATGTAATTTTAGTAGTAAGTAAGGAGAAGTTGTTTGCTCACTTACATTTAATGAACTTAGGCTATTTGGAAATCCAAATAGGGGGAGACTGTTGCGCCATTTCAACGTCCAACAGTCTCTACATAGATTTGAACAAAAAATGGCCTAAGTATAACTTAGTCGCTAAGAATTATTTAGCATAACTCCTTGTGAGTTCTTGAAGACAAAAAGTCTTCGCTTCAGTGCCGATGAGGTTCAGCTACTAAAGTACAAGATCCAAAGAAAAATTTCAACTCATTGAGGAAGATAAGCCTTACTGAACGATATTTAATCTCCTCATTAACCAAGATACTGAGCAAAGAATCTCAAGGATCTAGATAGTCAAAGGCGAAAAAATCTACTAAAGCAAAAAAGGGATAAAGCAAGTTGTTAATACAAATATCGCCTAAAAACGTTATTTATATTTTACGATCTTCTCTAAGTTTTGTTAACGACCAAATGTAAACCTTTGTTTCTAAGTAAAACATAATCTTACTTTTTAAGACTTGCATAAACTAGACTTTTGCTACATTTTACATTTCATAAAACACAACACAAGTTTATTTCTTAAATTAGAAATTGTCACATCACATTTATGGCAAGTTTTGTCACTATGTATTTATGGAAAGTAATGTGTTTGACTAACTTTGTTGTTGCTTGCAAGCTTTGCATTTGACTTGTTTTTAAGTGATGTGACATTGTTTGGTTGCTAGGATTTATGAGACAAGACCTTGTTTGGTTTGAAGAGTTATTGCATAAACCTACTGCAGACCCGGCGGTACCCTGGGGGTACACGGGCGGAACCCATCTGAGGGTTCCGCCTGATCCGCCAAGCATGCAGAATGTTGTGCTATAAATACCAAGCCATAACTTGATTTTTGGCTAACTTCTTGAGATCATATTTTACACACACACTCATCTTTTCTTCTAACCTCTTAACATTGTAAATGTGAAGTTTCCTTTTGTAGCAAAGAAGCTCACAAGGTCGTCAAAAGTTACAAGTTTCCAACACAACGTTGCAAGACTTGTTAGCTTAGTATTGTGTAAACTCTTGTTGTTTACACGTCAATTGTTTGTGTATATTCTGTAGTGAGTGGTTAGTATTTTAGTCCTAAAAATACAAAGAGTGTTGGGAGTTGTTGTACCCTAGTAAAAGAACTAAACGGGAGTGGTTGTGCCCTTGTAAAAGAACTCGACATCTAGCTTTGTGTTGGTAAAAGTATAAGCGACGTGTAAGGTTTTCTCCGCCGGTGAAAGGAGCTTGTTGACTAGTGAAAGAAACTCTCGAGTTGGATACTCGGGGCGTGAACGTAGGGCAAGGAAAAAGAGTCCTTGTAGCCGAACCACGATAAATACTCGTGTTGTGGTTTGATCGTTTCTTTCATTTACTTGCATCTTATATATTGTGTTTGTTGCATATATCTTTGATCAAACGGAAAGTTTCAAAGCTAACTTAACAAGTTAAAAAGATTTTAATCGGTAAACTATTCAACCCCCCTTCTAGTTTTCCACAATTGGCATCAAGAGCTACGTTACTCAAAGTTTTAAAATATATTGTGTTTTAAAACTTGAAACGATCCTTGGATTTTGAAAATTACAAAGAAGGGCAATCTATGCAAAGACCACCACTATTTGAAGCAAATGGTTTTATATATTGGAAAAACCGTTTTGAAACTTACGTGAAATCTAAAGATATAGATTTGTGGTATATAATTATTGATGGTGATAACGTAGTTACTAACATCAAAGATGATGATCAAAAGAAATTAATAGGTAAAAATAATGAAGCTAAAATGATGCTTTATAATGCTTTGCCTAAGAAAGAATATGAAAGAGTCTTTTTGTGTAAAACCGCCAAAGATATTTGGAAATCTTTAATTGTCACTCATCAAGGAAACTCACAAGTTAAAGATAACAAAATTGATCTTCTCGTTCAACAATATGAACAATTTGTTATTTCCGAAGATGAGATTATTGATAATGCCTTTGCTAGGTTTAACACTATTATTACTTCACTTAAAGCACTTGATGAATCTTTTTGTAGTAAGAACTTTGTCAGGAAATTTCTTAGAGCACTCCATCCGAAGTGGAGAGCAAAAGTGACGGCAATTGAAGAATCCAAAGATCTTTCAAGCATGTCACTTGATGAGCTTATTGGAAACCTCAAAGTTCATGAAATGGTTATGGAAAAAGATTCGGAACTAGTTAGAGGCAAGAAAGAAAAAGTTAAGTCCATTGCCTTGAAAGCTAGAGTCCAATCAAGTGATGATGAAGAATCTACTTCGGATAGTGATGATGAGAAATATGCTATGGCCGTAAGAGACTTCAAGAAGTTCTTTCGTAGGCGAGGAAAATTTGTAAGGCAACCTAAAGATGACAAGAAAACCTTCCGGAAAGATCGTGATGATCGAAAAGGAAAAGTTGAAAGAAAATGTTATAGGTGTGGGGACACAAGTCATCTTGTAGGAGAATGTCCAAAACCACCCAAGAGCAAACCTCAACAAGCTTTTGTGGGTGGTGCTTGGAGTGACTATGAAGGAGATGATGATGATGAGCCAAAGAATGATGATATTGCTCTCATGGCTCACAACTCAAATGAGGTACTCTCCGACTCATCTTACTCCTCTATAGATGATGATACTTTACAAAATGAATATAACAAACTTTGTGAGTTAAGCTTAAAAATCATAAACAAAAATAAATTTTTGAAAACTAAAAAGGAGTTTTTAGAAAATGAAGTCTATGAGTTAAAAGAAAAAGCTAAGAGATTAGAAAAGGGTAAAGATATTGACACCTCATGCAAATCATGTGAAGAACTTAAACTTGAAGTTGAGAGACTTAAAATTACTCAAAATGATCTAATCAAACAAACCACAAAGTTCAAAAAGTTCGATAAGAGCATTTCATGTGCGGATGAAATTATGAAAATTCAAAAGTCACCTTTTGATAAAACAGGTCTAGGTTTCAGGAAAGTAGAAATCATTAAGGGACAAACGAAATAAGAAAAGAACACACATGAAACAAACAAAATTGCTACAGCAGCCCGCGGACCAGACGGAACCCAAATTAGGGTTCCGCCAGTTGGCCCCGAGGGATCCGCCAGGACTGCTGCAGCAGGAACTTCATCCACATCGGATCGTTCAAAATTTGTTAAAGTTACATATAAAAATGGAACAAAACCCGCCTTTAGAACTGGAGTAGGACTTAATAAAAATGAATTTAGAGCTAAGACTACTCAACCAAGACCTAAGACTCCAATTCCCAAACGCCCCTTTCCAAAGAGCAACTTCAATGCTCGACCAAACTACCAACAAGTTTGGAATCAAAACACTTCTGGACATTACCAAAATTCAAACTACATGCCATGGAACCCTTATGCTCTATTTTCATACTTGGAACAAATTAATGGCATGCTTAACCAAAATGGACCCATGAGAAATTGGGGACCAAATGTTTGAGTGTTTTTCATAAAATAGGTGTGCCTCAAAGTTTGTTTGGAACCGGATGAATGGATTAAAGATAGCGGTTGTTCAAGGCACATGACGGGTAATAAAAGCCTCTTCTCAACATATCACAAATGTGATGGAGGTAATGTTACGTTTGGTAGTAATGCTAAGAGCAAAATCATCGGAAAAGGTACAATCTCTCATGACTCCCTTTCTATAGATGATGTTGCTCATGTTGATAACTTAGGATTTAATCTTCTTAGTATTAGTCAACTTTGTCGTAATAAGTATAATGTCCTTTTTAGTGAAAACGGTAGTAAAATCCTTAAAGATGGTATAACCGTAGCAAAAGGTGTCCTTAAGAACAACGTATACGTCATGAAGTTGGATTCAACATCTAGAGACAAACTTTGTCTTACCTCATTAGATGAATCTTCAACTTTATGGCATAGACGTTTAGGACATGCTAACATGAGATTAATCCAAAATCTCTCCTCCAAAGACTTAGTTCGAAACCTACCCAAGTTGAAATATGACCAACACTTTTGTGATGCTTGCAAAGTCGGTAAACAAGTCCATAGTAGCCATAAGGCTAAAAACATGGTGTCTACATCTAGGTGTCTAGAACTTTTGCATATGGATTTGTTTGGTCCATCCGCTATACAAAGTTATGGAGGTAACTTCTATACTTCGGTCATAGTAGATGATTACTCACGTTATACTTGGACAAAGTTTTTGAAAAGTAAAAATGAAGCTTTTGATAAATTTGAGATTCTAAGTAAGAAAATTCAAAATCAAGTAGGGTCTAATATAGTGTCTATTAGAACGGATCATGAATTTCAATTTGGAAACTTTTGTGATAAAAATGGAATTACTCATAACTTTTCGGCTCCACGTACTCCTCAATCTAATGGTGTAGTAGAACGTAAAAACCGGACATTACAAGAGATGAGTAGAACAATGCTTAATGAACAAACTATTCCACAAAAGTTTTGGTGTAATGCCGTTGACACATCAACGTACATTCTTAATCGAGTCCTAATTAGACGATTTTTGAATAAAACTCCTTATGAACTTTATAGAGGTAAAAAGCCTACATTAGGATACTTTAGAGTGTTTGGGAGTAAATGCTTCATTCTTAACACCAAGGATTATCTCACCAAATTTGACCCAAAGTCTTATGAAGGTGTATTTCTTGGATATTCACAAAATAGTAAAGCTTACATTGTTTTGAACAAAGAAACCTTAAGAGTCGAGGAATCGTTAAACGTAACATTTGACGAAAGTCCACCTCCCTCTAAGACATCACCTTTGGTAGATGATGACTTAGTTGAAAGCCAAGCAATTGAATGTCAAGAAATCTTAGGTAATGACAAGGAAGATGAACTATTAAACAAAGAACTTGTCAATGTCAAAGAATCTAAAAGTCATCCATTAGACGGTGTCATAGGCAACATTAACGAAAGAACACTTAGATCAAAAGTTCAAAATGAAAGCAACCACTTTTGTTTCGTGTCAACCATTGAACCGAAAAACATTAATGAAGCCATTAAAGATGAATCTTGGGTAATTGCAATGCAAGAAGAATTAAACCAATTTGTTAGGAATGATGTATGGACATTAGTTCCTCAACCAAAGAGTCAAACAATAATTGGAACAAAATGGGTCTTTCGTAATAAAATGGATGAAAATGGAATTTTGTCTAGAAACAAAGCTAGGCTAGTAGCACAAGGATATAATCAACAAGAAGGCATTGATTACGATGAAACTTTTGCTCCGGTAGCTAGGCTCGAGTCAATTAGAATATTACTTGCTTATGCGTGTGCACATAATTTTAAACTCTTTCAAATGGACGTCAAAAGTGCATTTCTAAACGGAATCATTAATGAAGAAGTATATGTGGCTCAACCACCGGGCTTCATCGATTTTGAAAAACCTAATTATGTTTACAAACTTAAAAAGGCTCTTTACGGACTTAAGCAAGCTCCAAAAGCATGGTATGATCGACTTAAAACATTCATAGTTGACCATAAGTATACCATGGGCTTAGTTGATAATACTCTCTTCACTAAGAAGAAAGATTCACATATTATCATAGTCCAAATCTATGTTGATGACATTATATTCGGATCAACTTGTCAAGAATTATGTGTGGATTTCTCAAAAATCATGCATGACGAGTTTGAAATGAGTATGATGGGAGAACTCAACTTTTTCTTAGGACTCCAAATCAAACAACTTGAAGATGGTATCTTCTTTAACCAATCTAAATATATTAAGGACATGCTTAAGAAATTTGGACTAGAAGATTCGAAACCTATCAAAACTCCCATGTCCACGGAAACTAAACTCACCAAGGATGAGGAAAGTGAATCCGTAGATAGCACTAAATATAGAGGTATGATTGGTAGTCTACTTTACCTAACGGCTAGTAGACCCGACATTATGTTTAGTGTTTGTCTTTGTGCTCGTTTTCAAGAAGATCCTAAAACTACCCATCTCGAAGCCGTTAAAAGGATTTTTAGGTATATTAAGGGCACTACACATTTAGGTTTATGGTATCCCAAAGGAACGGGAATAGACACCATAGTGTATGCCGACTCGGATCATGCCGGTGACTATGTCGATAGAAAAAGCACAAGTGGTATTTGTACTTTTGTTGGATATTGTCTCACCTCATGGTTCTCTAAGAAGCAAACGGCTCTTGCTATCTCAACAACGGAAGCCGAGTACGTTTCGGCCGGAAAGGCATGTTAACAAGCTCTTTGGATGAAGCAAGCTCTTGTCGACTACGGAATTCAACTCAACGACATCACAATTCTTTGTGACAACAAAGGTGCCATTGATCTTAGCAAAAACCCGGTTCAACATGCTCGTACCAAACATATTGAAATTCGTCATCATTTCCTTCGTGACAACGTTCAAAAAAGAAATATCACAATTGAGAAAGTTTCTTCCGAAGACAACATAGCCGACATTCTCACAAAACCTCTTAAACGTGAACCTTTTAATCTTCTTAGGCTAGGCTTAGGACTCATGGAACCCACATTGTAGTTCTGGACATTAGACAAAAATCACAAAAATCAAAACAAATCCAAAACCATTTTTCTCAGCAGGGTCGGCGGAACCCTCAGCCATAACGGACGGAACCCAACTCAGGGTTCCGCCGTATCTGTCGACCTGCAGAATCAAAACATTTGTTTATATTAAACCAAACACCCATTATCTCATACCACCACTTCCAAAACTGTTACTATTCACCATTCCTCTCATCCATACCCACGAAATTTTGGCCTTCCATTCAATCACATTACTAATCCATCATCATTGTAAGTATTCTTTACTTGATTACAATCCTGATCTGAGTCTAGGAATTCTATTTCTTGCACAAAAACAAAAACTTGGGGTTATGCATTAACTTAAGAAATTCATGCATGAGATTAGGTAATTAATAAAACTAATCATGTTTCCCATAGTTAGGAATTGCATCTTTAATTAGTATAAACATGTTTGCTAAAACACCCCATGTCAAATCCTTCCAAAAATTTCTCACAAGTAGGACAAATATTTTTTTTCGTCTCACATTGAGAATACAAAATCAAAACATTATGTTTAAAACATCATTTGCATAATGTCTCTTGAATGCTAAAGGGAATACATAACCAATATGTATTTTCGGGTACATTCAAACGAAGCTACATTGAACTAGGAGCGTTTGGGTTATCTTTTGTTTTATAACAAAACTTGCATAAAACGATTTTGAAGCATCAAAATGAGTCAAGATAACTGCACCTCCACATTGTTTTCATATAGGCACACATTAGAACTTCCACATTATAATAGTGGTTTATGTAAACTAAAATGTGAAATTTTGTTGTTTTAGGAATCATCATGCCTCCTCTAACCCACTACGACCACAAGGACACCATTAGTACCTACCAAAACACCACAAAACCAAAGGCCTTACCGCAAATCAAGTAAACGTTTTCAAAGCCCTAGAAAAACACTATGTCCATGAGGGTAGAACCATAGACCCATCTTTCCTAGAAGGCACAAACCTTTACGCCGATTTTGCCACAATTAACTTTGAGTGTCTTTTGAATATCGACGAGCCTATTTGTCCTAGGTTCATTCTAGAGTTCTATGCATCATGCGTTCCCTCAACGGATGATTATGGTCATATGTCTATCAACTTTAGGGTTAGCGGCCACCAATACTCCTTCACTCTTGAGGAGTTTGCTCAAATCTTAGGTGTTCCAAACCATGGTACTTGCCTCTATTCCGACTTACACTCCCTCTCAACTCTTGACAACCTTCAAGACCGTATCCACCCTTATGACACACCTCTTGTCTCAAAAGACGTTCTCCGTGACCACCTCTTTGTTAGGACCACCACCACTAGGAGAACCCGTTCAGGGAATGAGGTCGATAAGGACCCATATGGAATGGAAATGAACGAACTTAAACCTCAATTCAAGAAATGGGAGGAAGTCCTTAGAGCCAATGTCATTAGCACAATAGGGAACCGTGACCATATCAACCTTTGTCTTTGCTACATGCTCTACTCCTTGTCCGTTAGGCAACCCTTCAACCTTGCCTACTACATGGCAAAGAGAATGGCCGACATTCCCGTGCATGGCACAACGGCTATGCCATATGGAATGCTCTTGACCCGTCTCTTTAGGTTCATCTCACCCATTCCACCAACTTCCAATGGTCTTCGTCTTGACTACACTCTCATTCCACACACCTTTGTTCCACTTAGTGATAAGAGAATGTACAAAGCCCAAGGAAAACGCCCACATCCTCCTACCTCATCTTCCTCTTCCTCAATGAGTGAAGATGACAATTTGCCAAACTCTAGGCTCCCACCTCTAGAATACCTTTCCCAACTTCCGGATATTCCAAATGAGTCGGAGGAGTTCAAGCAAACAAAGGGGATGTTCAAAAACATTGGGAGATTCCTTGGAAAGATGAAGAAGAAGATGGACCGTCAATGAGTGCGGGTGTGTTAGGAGTGTTTGGCACAAGGTGCTATTGGAACAATTTGGTAGTCTTAAACAATATTTGTGATGTATTTGTGTGTTACTACAATGTTTGATACACTTTGGAACATGTTTTAACTAACAATGATGCAGGAAGACAACTTTTGGAAAGTTGTTAAATTTTCATGCTTATCTAATTTTCACTAAGTATAGTGAATGTCGTTACCCCCCCCCCCCCCCCGGTCAAATTCTTATGATATGCGTGTTTACATGTCTAATTTTTGCATTTCCTAACCAGGTATGTATTATATTTTTGGTTTTAGGACTTTTTGAAAATTTTGAAAATCGTCTCGCGGGTCAAAAACGCGGACTGTGAAGTTTTTTAGCCCTGGCGGATCCGGCGGATCCCAAATTTGGGTTCCGCCAGTACAATTTCTGGGAATCCCAGATTTTGCCCAACGGACCAGGCGGCACCCTCAAATGGGTTCCGCCTGTGTATTCTGAGGGTGCCGCCAGCCTCCTGCAGAATTTTAGTTTTTATTTTCATAATTTCAACATCCAAACACCAAAATCCAATCCTTTTAGGTAGAAAACCATTACTTGCAATGTGTTTAGCAAAATAGGATACTCCTTTTTCCATAAACTTAACCAAAACAATTTCCCGCCAAAATTCAAATTCAACCATAACAACCTCAAGGACCCCTCAAACATTAAGGAATGAACCCTTTTAAGGGATCTTTGAAATCCCTCAGATTTTTACTATCACAAATCCACCAAAACCACTAAGCATTTAGTGCAAAACTTGTCTTCTCACTTCACCATTTTCATTGGATTGACTCCCATGACATGACAACCCACAATTAGTTTTCCAAATCATTAGAAACCTCCATTTTTGTATGGACTAACATCAAATCCAAACACTCCTTTCCATAATTCATCAACACTATAAATTAAGCCATCCTCAACACCATCAAATCACACCTTCCTCAACACAACTTCTCAACCTTATAAACCATGACTAAGTCAACAAACACCTCTCAACCATCAAGACCCATCCGGAAAACCGCCCGGATTAGTGTTAAACCACTATGGTCCAATCAACCCATCAACCTAACCTCCTCATCCTCGGATGAATTTACATCACCCATAAAAAATGAACACTTTTTGAACCTTGCATCTCCATCACCATCACCCAATCAACCAAATGAGCTCACTCCACCACCAAATAAATCACCTATTGACCCAACTCCACCAAGTGGTCCAACTCAACCATCCAAAACCTCATCACCATCACCATTACCCAAAATTGAGCCAATGGAACTCTTTGGGTCTCCTCCCACATCACCACACCCATTTGTCCAAGATCTTAATGATCTTCCACCAAGACCTACACAACCACCACCTTTTGCAAATCAATCACCAAGGTCAATCCTAGACCTTGATGAGGATCTTAACCTTAACCAACCATCACAACAAGTGTACCATCCACCCACACCATTGTTGTTTCACCCCATCTACCATGACATTCATGGTCCTCTATATGGAGAACCAAACTTTGAACACCATGATCACCCAAATCCACCATACCCTCAACCTCAAACCTTTGAGTCTTTATTTCCCTCTTATGAGGATATCCAAAACATGGTTGAAAACCATATCCATCAAGCAATGGAATTTCAAACCACATTGCTTGACTCAATACCAAACCCATCATCCACCCAAAAACCACAAACCAACCAACCCTCAAACCAAGAAACCAAAACCAACCCATTTCAACCCACTCATCCCCATGCTTGCTCAAATTGTGAGCAAATGGGTGAAACCATCAAAACCTTGCTTCACCAATTTCAAAATGAAACCCGGTTTGCATTCCAACATGTCATTGAACGTTTGGATGCACTTTCCCACCCCAACAAATCCTAGACAACCCTTGGAGGCCGTTGGCCACAATTTAGGATTGTAGGATTTTATTTTATTTTCTTGGTTATTTTCTTAGTTTTTGGTTACTAAGTAGTAGAATAGTTAACATTTCTTGTCTTTTGACTTTTAAAAAGTCAAAATTTTACTTGGAATGAAATTTCCTTCTACTTACTTTTGTGCATTGTTGGTTGATCAATGTTGTGTTGTCATTGTGGTTGCAATGTGTGTGGTAACTACAAGCTTGACTATATATATCACCAACTAACCATTTTTTTTGTAGGTCTCAAAATCCATGTTTCCCATATTGGTACTCCATTTAGGGGGAGTATCGACCAAGGGGGAGCATGGCGATTATTCCGCTTCGCTACTCTACTTTTTGTTTCGACAACAAGGGGGAGAAATATATTGAACTTTCAATACTTAATATGATTTTCATAAATTAAGTAAAACAAGGTTAATATAATTGTTTTTGTAAGTCTTGAAAACCAAGATTTTGCATGTTACTTAAAAACAAAGTTTATGTTTTGTCATCAACAAAAAGGGGGAGATTGTTGATACAAATATCGCCTAAAAACGTTATTTATATTTTACGATCTTCTCTAAGTTTTGTTAACGACAAAATGTAAACCTTTGTTTCTAAGTAAAACATAATCTTACTTTTTAAGACTTGCATAAACTAGACTTTTGCTACATTTTACATTTCATAAAACACAACACAAGTTTATTTCTTAAATTAGAAATTGTCACATCACATTTATGGCAAGTTTTGTCACTATGTATTTATGGAAAGTAATGTGTTTGACTAACTTTGTTGTTGCTTGCAAGCTTTGCATTTGACTTGTTTTTAAGTGATGTGACATTGTTTGGTTGCTAGGATTTATGAGACAAGACCTTGTTTGGTTTGAAGAGTTATTGCATAAACCTACTGCAGACCTGGCGGTACCCTGGGGGTACACGGGCGGAACCCATCTGAGGGTTCCGCCTGATCCGCCAAGCATGCAGAATGTTGTGCTATAAATACCAAGCCATAACTTGATTTTTGGCTAACTTCTAGAGATCATATTTTACACACACACTCATCTTTTCTTCTAACCTCTTAACATTGTAAATGTGAAGTTTCCTTTTGTAGCAAAGAAGCTCACAAGGTCGTCAAAAGTTACAAGTTTCCAACACAACGTTGCAAGACTTGTTAGCTTAGTATTGTGTAAACTCTTGTTGTTTACACGTCAATTGTTTGTGTATATTCTGTAGTGAGTGGTTAGTATTTTAGTCCTCAAAATACAAAGAGTGTTGGGAGTTGTTGTACCCTAGTAAAAGAACTAAACGGGAGTGGTTGTGCCCTTGTAAAAGAACTCGACATCTAGCTTTGTGTCGGTAAAAGTATAAGCGACGTGTAAGGTTTTCTCCGCCGGTGAAAGGAGCTTGTTGACTAGTGAAAGAAACTCTCGAGTTGGATACTCGGGGCGTGGACGTAGGGCAAGGAAAAAGAGTCCTTGTAGCCAAACCACGATAAATACTTGTGTTGTGGTTTGATCGTTTCTTTCATTTACTTGCATGTTATATATTGTGTTTGTTGCATACATCTTTGATCAAACGGAAAGTTTCAAAGCTAACTTAACAAGTTAAAAAGATTTTAATCGGTAAACTATTCAACCCCCCTTCTAGTTTTCCACACAAGTCTTCATAGGAATCAGCACCTTTCAAGAGTTGGTATAAAGGAGCAACAGTTGTCAGCATTGTTCCTTAAAGAAGAGTTTATCTCTTACCTAAAGTAGAAGCATTTAATGCATACCTCACCAACTCATTGAATGCTCAACACATGTAAAGTAGATGCCTCTGGAAACTCTAATTCTCTGCTATAAAGGAGAATGTTTGTAAAGAATTAAATGCATGTCTTAAAATTAATTTGAAACACATTAACGAGCATTTACTCCTCGAATTGAACTTAGGCCGCTGAACAATTCAGTGAGTAAGTATAAGTTCATACTTAAACCATAACTTAGGTTTATGTTTAAGTTAGAAAGGATATCACCATGATTTTCATTCAACAAAGATTGTTATTCTGCAAACAAGCTTTGTCAAATCTTTTGATTAATTCCTAATAAGAATTTTAAATGTTGAAAAACCTTGTTGTGTATATCTGGTTTAAGTTGATTTATGTATTCTTGCTTTAAACTGTTTAAACCTACATCAAATTACATGGAGATTTCTTTAACTTAGTTATCTTATTTTAAATCACTCTAAAGGGAATAACAGGCGCGCGTGCACACACACACACATACACACACGAGATATTTACACTCAAATATTTATTAAATGGGAGCAAGAAAAGAATGAACCAATAACCTCATCCCATCATCTCTATTTATAGAGAATGAATGGAGGGAGGGGGGGGGGGGGGGGGGAGGAGAAACCTAATCCTTGCTGAATAAGAAATCTATAATTGGGGAGGTTAGGAGATTTCCTAATACATGGCTAACCTCTTTAAGTTTGAGCTAAAATACAACTAGCCCCCTAAGCTTATATCCTAACTTACACACTAACATTCTAACAATTTTCACCTTAGTGGTGATAGTTAGCCTTCTCTGATATGCAACAGGTTCAACTAGTGTCAGAACCTCGAATCAAGACCGCCTTCGTTAAGGTACTAGTAGGAATACCCGATACTAACTGTAGCTCAAATCCTGACTCTATAGAGAGTCCCTTTAGCCATATATCCTCCTCTCAATTCTCCAGTAAGTGTCATATACTCCACGTTAGTTGTTAACAAGGCCATCATGTGCTGCAAAGTGCCTTCTCGACTCCCCCTATCTTGTGATTCATCTACCCATGACAGTGATCGATCTACCCTTGGCATAGTCAGAATCCACAAAGATCTGTACGTTCGACTATAATCCACGATCAAACACATCCAACATTCCCACATCCGCAGATGCTATGTCAGGTCTTGTGCAGATGACTTGATACTCATGACTTCTAACTGCGTATACACATGACCCTTTTACTCTTCATTTCTTCATCATGATTCCCTTACAGTACACCCTCCAAGGACAACGTAGAGTGTCCCCCAACAATATCTGAATTGACATATCGATGGAAAACATGAATCGTGGCACCCTCAGAGTATTACCACTCCGATTCCTGAAGATCTCAATAAAAAGTATATTTTACTTTGCTTCATCCAACAAACCCGTGACAACCCAGATACCAGACTTGCTTTCACAAGTAAGCACCATATAATCTATATAGAGGAATAGATATATGATCATATATGGTGCATACTTCTAGTAATATTTGTTGTTGTTGTCACTACTTTGCCTGAAATCATTGCTGAGCAGACACATATGAGATTGATTATCCATATCTTCTTTCATTACAACCATCCACTTGGAAATTACCTCACAATCAACTACATCCCTGAAAGTCAATAACTTATGTGAAGCTTGTTCTATCACTCCAGCAACTCCTAAATCACCAATATTACTTTCACCTCTATACCTGAGTGGTTCTCGTACTAACCATTGCTCCCTATCGTGTGTAAACTAATAGGCGATTAAATCATGAGTCTAAAAACCTGTGAACCATCACCCATAGAAAATCCCTAGAGGTTCCACCTCAAATGCATGATCTTCATGTGGTTCCACCTCAAACTCAACTCTATGAAACGTCAATGTTGAGCCCGCACCTACACCAAACCCTTTGAGAGTGTTCGTATACCTGCTATTTTCAAAGTAAACCATGTGCCCAAACATGACAATGTCAAACTTAATCGTTGACATCCTGTAAATTCTTGTAAAATTGATGGAACCTAGTAAAAACCCTCACCCGAAATTGATTAACAATAACTATGTGTGCATCCTTCAAAGTGTTGATTTTTCTTCACTTTTCAATCGTGTCAACCCTTGTAGAAAACCCTAACAACAAATCACTAAACCTAGAAAACTTGAACATTGTAATCAACACAACGATAGCAAAACAATAACCGAAAACGACAAAGAACACAACTGCCAGATCAGAAACTTTGAAAGCAAATATCTCCTTCCTAAAAGTCTGATGCAAGATCCCTCTCGTGAAATACTAGATCTATGTGTCTTCAACCTACGATTCGAATTTCGTAGAAATTCAACGGTGAACGAACCCACAACGTTAATTTTTCCACGACTGCGCAGTAATCAACAAACTAAACCAAGTTCACTCGTTTATATTTGTTTGGATCTCTCCACGTTGTGTGATTCATTCTTCTTTAAAAATGCTCTGATAAAAATTGTTGGAAGAAATTCAACAAACCCGGTTTCTAGAGTGCAACCACGAATCAAGAAATACTCTAACAAGACCTCGACAAAGGTTTATGATCCCATAAATGTTGAATGGCACCAACAGACGCATGAGATATTTAAACTCAAACGTCTATTAAACGAGAGCAAGAAAAGAAGGTATTTATGTGTATCAATTGTAGTATATATTTTCTCCAAGGAAATACGGATAACCCGAGGTCGTAGTCCGTGTGAAGGTGTAAATGGAATAGTGATAAACGTGTCGTGAAACGCGTAGTGAATGGGATAAAAGGGATATAATGAGAATTACACTAATGATGATGAAATTAAAGCTCAAATAATCAATTAAGCAAGTAAATCTAATTACTAAATAAAACTAAAGCTAAAACGTAACGTAAAATCAAAAACGCGAGCTTAACGTAAAATAAACGTAACTAAAAAGGCAAACTAAAGGGGATAGGCACCTAAAATTCTAAATTATTTTCTAAAAGTCCTAAATACTTAGAAATAATTTCTAGAAAAAGAAAAATATTTTTATGGCCTTTTATTTATTTATTATGAATTAAAAACTAATTAAAAAGAGAAAATAAAAGAAAAATAGCAAAACAACTTGGAAAATTACCAAAAATTACTGAAAGCTATTTTATTATATAAGAAATGAAATGAAAAAAGAAAATTTGGAAAATATTAAAAATTTAACTAAAACGCAAAGTCACGGGAAATCCCGAGCCTTTTTAGCAAATTTGAGAAAATAAAGTCCAAACTCCGTTTTTTTTAAATTTTACTAGCTAAAACTAATTGAAATAAAAATACTGGAAAAAGATTGACATTTTTTTTAATGCTATAAACAAAACAAAAAAAACTAGTAAAGGAAAAGAGAAAAATATGAAAAATTTCCATATACTACTTTATACTAAGGAAAGTCTAAGAAAATTATCAAAACCTAAAAAGTTCTAGTGAAAAGCTGAGGAAGAGCTAAAACAGATTAATGAGCTTATTAAGGCTAAAACAAATTTAACACTATATCTATTAAATTGTGCAACGATTTATTAAAAAAGACCCAATGGCAAACGGTAAGAGTGTGTGCTGTGAATGGTGAGACCCAGGTTCGAGTCTTTTGTTTTGCAACTTTTTGTTTTTTTTTTTTCAATTTTCTTTTTGCAAAAACGTTAAAAAGCTAATTTCAAAGAACTTTTGTAAAACACTTTTTGTAGAAAAGCTTTAAATAAGCTCTGAAAAACTAACTAATTCTATCGGTGGTAGCTTAAGATCTTAAAGAGAAAATTTAAGAGAAGTTAAAAGCTAAACTAAACTAAACCTGCCAAAAGCTAAAACTAGGGATGCAACTAGCTTATACTAACTAGAGGTAACAGCAACAAGCTAAAACAATCAAAACACAAGCTACAAACAAACTGAGAAGCTTAAATGAATAAAATCCAAATCCAGAAGCAAGCTTATGCTCAAAAAGGGTCTAAAAGAGTACTAAGCAGGTTCAAATAAGCTTAGCAAATGAGCTCAAAAGCCTAAACCAATCACAAATCCTACAAGCCAGTATAATGAGCTATCCAAAGTGCCAAAGTGAAAACAACAAGCTTAAGTGACAAAGCATTTAATGGCTTAAGGAAGTGGGCTTATGGACGGTGCAGGGCACTGTTTGGACTGAACAGCCAAGTTGGAGCTGCTCAGAAGCTTATAAAGAAAATTCCTAAAAATATAGAAAAATGTGGATTAGAAATATAAGCTACCAAATTTTGATTCCCCAAAATCTTAGAATGATTGAATGAAAATTGATGAAATGAAAAATAAAAGCAAAATTGGTTTTTGAAAATGTTTTTGGAATTTTGACTTTTTAGAATTTTATGCAAAGTTTGACGTAAGTGGACTTAGATTGATCTAAATTGAATGAAAATGAGTTAATAAGCTAATATGTGAATGATCTAAGCTGAAGGAACTACTTATGCAACTAATGTATTTGATTATTCAAGATTACATTAACTGATATAAGCTAACAATTGAGCAAACATTTGATTTTGACTTTTTATAAAAAGACCACTGAATATTATGCTTTGTTTACACTATATGGACCTAAAATGACCTAGCTTAACTAAATGCAATGACCAAATCAAATTTTAGCACAGAGAACTACACTATTCCAAACACCCATATATGAACCTGATTATGAGATTTTATGAAACTAATGATTGAACTAAGCCATGAAACCTATAAACAAGCTTAAACTAACTTAGTATAAACTGATTCAAGCACAATCAAGCTATCTCTAACAACACATAGCATATGTAACCACAGATTGCAAATTATGACATATAAAGGCAGTTTTGAAAGATTATGATGCAAAAAGCTTAACAATGATCAAAACTACACAAATAAGCTCTATTAATATTCAAATAAGCTAAATGCACAGTAATAAGCTAAATAAACCAGATCTACAATACTCAAAACAGAAAATGCAAATTTTAAGCAAAAATGGAAAAATTAAACTCACTTTGGCCCTAGCTAAACAAGGGCTCCAAGCCTCCAAATTAAGGGCAGCTACAAGCTCTAGCTTGTCAAATGACAAGCTAGTAAGGTCTATCTGCCATTCCCTTTCAGGCACTTCCTTTACTTTCCACTGATTTGCATAGGTAAATATTGATTTTATGACTGATTTAACTAATTGAATACTAACACAACTCACAGAAAGCTATAGAAGCTATTATGAGTCTTAAGCTACTTAGAAATAAGCTTATTGAAGCTTGAGATGAGATTTGAACATATTTTTTTATTTTTCTTTTATTTTCTGATTTTTTTTTTGTGTTTTTGAATTGAGATGAACAAATAAAAAATATATAAAGGCTTAAATGAACTGAAAGTGATTAAGGAAAAACTAATGGAACAGTAGCAAGCTAATTTAAAACTTTTATAAACTAAATGAGATTATAAGCTAAATAGAAGAAAACAAGTTATAAAAGAAATAACTAAATTTTATTAATCAAACTTGGAAATTACAAAAGAAAGTTGAAATTACAAATCAGATAATATTTTGACAGAGTTTCTCTACTTAAAATCTACACACTAAATCAGTGAGATGAGGGGGTTTTTATAGCCCATCATGAGGAACTCTCTATATAGTCCATGTCACCAATCCGTGTGCTCTTGTGTTTCTTCTGAGTGTCTTATCACCATTAGATCATATCCCAATCATTCAAATTGATCTTAGCCCTTGGATTAGTCCCTTATGATGTGTGTCATGTCCAAGGGCGGTCCTATGAAGGGGCAGGGGAGGGTCCCCCCCCCCCCCCCCCCAAAAAAATTTACGGCACCTAGTGTAAATATTATAGGTTTTAGAGGTAATTTAGTTGAGGTTACAAACAAATCTCCGATTCGGCTCCCCCAAAATAAATTCGGCCCTCCCAAAAAAAATGTTCTAGTTCCGCCACTGGTCATGT
Organism: Artemisia argyi; assembly: GCA_030686995.1. NCBI lineage: Eukaryota > Viridiplantae > Streptophyta > Magnoliopsida > Asterales > Asteraceae > Artemisia > Artemisia argyi. The sequence continues at coordinate 171,777,914 of CM060691.1, forward strand.
CCAATCAAATGCTGCCAAGTCACCCATCCGTGTGCTCTGACAGTCCTGACATGTGCAATCCATATAGAAATGCGTGTAATTGTATGATTCTACCCTTAATTGTGGTGAAATTGTACAGGTTAATTTTAGGGTTCATGGAACAGTGATTTTTCTGGGTTTGGGGGTTAAATTGGGTGGCGGTATTTTTCAAAATGGTAATAAATTATTTTGTTGACCTAGGATGAAAGGGTTGACCAGGGATTGGTGTTGGGCCGGGTTAAGGGTGTAAGGGTTGTGGGCTCAGGTGGGATTGGACGAGGTGGTGTTTGGATTGGATTAAGATAAAAGGTTGATTTGGTTTGTTGTAGTTATAAGGTTTTTAGTATTAGAATTTTGATAAGGACCAAAAGTATATAATCTGAAATTCCAGGGACCAGAACTGCCAAATTCCAAAAATGTGATCCAAGGGCTTAACTTGACATTCTTTAATTCTCTGAGGACTTCTCATGTCATTTTTTTTTCAAAAGTATTCTTCAAATGACTATTTTTGACAATTGATGAAAGTAGAAGGACCAATCTTGCCACTTCTTCAATCTTTGCTTCAAGGGCCCTTTTTGTAATTCTTTGACTTTCCAAGGATCTTTTTGACAATTTGAGCTTAATTCCTTCCTCGGCTTCAGCTTTTTATGCTCTTTCCATTCTCGTGCTCATTTTTGTCGGTTTTTCTTGATTTTATGTCCATTTATGAAATATCCGTACCTGCACAATAACAAACGCAAAAACACAATATATTTGGCATATTTAGTTAGTTTTTGGTCGATTTGGTCTTAATATGGTAAATAAAGGGTGTGTAAATAAGCACACACCAGTACAAATAAACCCCATCACCTATCTCTATTATAGAGGATAGGGGGAAGAAACCTAATCCTTGGTAAACAAGAAATCTATAATTGAGGAGGTTAGGAGATTTTCTAATACATGGTTAACCTCCTTAAGTTTGAGCTAAACTACAACTAGCCATTAAACTTATATCCAATTGTTACACACTAATATTCTAACATATTAACTAGAGGTCCGTCTTCTCATGAGGATTCATCATAAAAATATAACTTCACTAGTTGGGTATTGCGATGAAGGCAGCAAAAAAGGAATCATCTACGAGAACATGGCAAATGGAAACCTAGGAATGCATCTTTTTGGTAAATTTTCCTTACATGTCGCCCTTTTGATATAAGTACCTATCGACCCATGTTATTCACAGAAGTTTAGTCACTAATCACTTCATTAGATGGAAGTCCAAATGTCATGAGCTGGAAACAGAGGCTAGAAATTGGATATGATGCAGCACAAGGTCAGTAATCACAATATTTAAATCGTTTGGTACATTAATTTTTGGTTTTGTAGGGTATGATTGATTTGACATGCATATATGTTTATATAATAGGGCTAGAGTACCTGCATCATGTTTGCAAGCCAGCGATAGTTCATAGAGATGTGAGATATTCAAACATATTACTAAACGAGAAGTTCCAGGCAAAACTAGCAGATTTTGGGTTGTCTCATACTACTGAACCTGACACCCACATATACACAGTAATTACCAGCACTCCTGGTTATCTTGACCCTGAGTAAGTTCTATTTTCTTTCCACATTTTTTTCACTTATGAAAGATAAGTTCTATATTAATTAGTGTATTAATTAGACTTCAGCAATGAGCTATTATTATTTTGTCAACTAAATCTACCTTACAAACTCTACTCAGTATCAATGTATCACCTATGTGGAAAATTTATCATACCAACTCTTGGTATTCATATTTGCAAAAGTTAGCAAATTTAAGGAAGTCACCACTCGAGAATGTTCTACATAACAGAAAAGTTAAAAATAAAAACTGAAATTTCCTGTGGGAAATCGGTGATATGATATAATGATCTTGTTGTGTTTACAGAGGATCTTCTTGTATGAATATTTAATGTATTCTATTTTTCCGGTATTTCGCAACATGCAATTTTACAGTGAAAAGTGATGTTTATAGCTTTGGTGTAGTACTCCTTGAGTTGATCACTGGCCGGCCAGCCATATCAGGAGATATGTACATAGTTAGCTGGGTTAAATCAATTGTTGCCGAAGGAAATGTGGAAAAAATCATTGATCCAAGGTTACACGAGGATTTTGACATCAATACAGCCCGGAAGGTGGTAGAATTGGCAATGGCCTGTGCTCAAATTGAATCCGTCAAAAGGCCAACCATGTATGATGTGGTGATGGACTTAAAAATCTGTTTACGTAATCTTCATAAATAGAGATGATGGGGTAAGGGGTTTAGAAAGAAAAGAGAGGAGATGCCTCTCGTGTGGATGAAATCAAAGTTTTATGTTGTCATTCAAGTTGGGAAGGGCTGAATTTTGACACCAGTCATGCAAATTATGGACAGCCTTGGCAACGCTTTTTGATGCACTTTATGTCGTTTTCTTATAATCCAAAAGAGGGTGAACTACAAGTGAAGGTGTGGGATCCTGGAACTACATGAGGCGATATTTTGAAGCAACACCTTGAGGACAAGGTGATTTCCGAAGGAGTGGAGAATGATATGCCTTTGGATAACTATCTTTTATTTAGTGGTATTCGAGTCATGTTAAGAAAGAGTCATGTGAGTCATTATCTAGGAAAATATCTTTGTTTTGGGAGTTTATCTTGTATTAGACTTGTGATACAAGTTAGGGTTTATTCGGTATAAATACTGAATCATTCATTAATGAAAAGCATAGTTGTCAAATAAATAATTCTCTGCTCTTCTTTAATAATCTTAATGAGCTAGCACCCGTTAAAGGAGCTAGAGCAACGTAGAGCATAACGCAAGACCAAAGTGCTTGACCTCAGAGTGGCAATAACGCCATAACAACGTTGAAATCCTTCCACCTCAGACGAGAATGCGTTGAGACGTTACCACTAGGGGTGTTAACGATCCGAGCCGAGTCGAGTTTCAGCCTATTCGAGCTAAGCTCGTTTAATAATTATTCGGCTCGAGCTCGACTCGAGCTCGAATAAAATTATATGTTTAGGCTCGAGCTCGAGCTTGAATAAAATTTTCTTGTTCGAGTTCGAGCTCGAAGCTCGTTTATTGTCTGTTAATGAAGGTTCCAAACTGATTGTATACAAGCTCGAGCTCGATTGACTCGTTTATTAACGATTGACTCGTTTATTAACTTAAGCTCAAGCTCGAATAAGCTCGTTTATATTTAAGCTAATTGTTCTAATGCTCAAAATAAAGCACATAAAATTTTATTTAAAAACATATTTATATATTTATAAATATAAATAGACAATAAACAAATAATATATATCTGTTTTATGTTTTTATTTGTTGGCTTCTTTTTAACTTATACATAGGCTTTTACTTTTTATAATGTCCTTCTAATCTCAATTTTCCTTCACTCATTCGATGTGGGATAGCTTTCTAGTACTATGATTTCAAATGAGAAATATATACAACCACATGTGTTCTTATACCTTTATTTTCTAATAATTGTATTCTTTTAAAGTGAGTTTACATATGTTTTTAGCACTAAGCTATTGGTACCCAGTATATCCCTACAACATAATAAAAAGTATATACTCTAGTTACATAATTCGTTGTAATTTTTCTTTACAAAATAATGAGATAGTATGATCTGTTAACATTTGGTGCAAATATGTAATACAAAGTAATGATCACATGATGCAAATAAGATTTATATTCTTAATAAAACTTTCAATCACTTGTATAACTAAGATAGAAAACTATTTATTCGAGCTATAGAAATTTTAAAACTTGGATAGTGAACTATTTGACGTTTTACATGGTTCGAATTAAGATAGAAAACTATTTTCTCTAGGTAGAGTTTGAACTCATATGTGTATAGATGCATAGAAATGTTCGAATTAAGATAGAAAACTATTTTCTCTAGGTAGAGTTTGAACTCATATGTGTATAGATGCATAGAAATGTGAGCTTGGATGGGATTCATGTTGACAAAGATAAGGTTAAGGTGGTTACTGATTGGCCTTCAACAAAGACCTTGACTGAGGTTCAAAGTTTTCATGAATTGGCGACTTTTTAGTAGTATTGTGGCACCAATTACTAATTGCTTGAAGAAAGGTCCGGTCAAGAGGACTACGGACGCTAAAAAGAGCTTCAAGTTATTAAAGAATAATTGACAACCGCACCGGTACTTTCTTTTCCTAATTTTGATAAAGTTTTTGAATTAGAATGTCATGCTTGTGGAATCAGAATAGGGGTTTTTGTCACAAGAAAGTAGGCCCGCGGCGTTTCATAGTGAGAACCTAAATGAAGCCCGACTAAAGTGGTTGACTTATGAGCAAGAGTTGTATACGGTTGTTCAAGTTATAAAGAAGTGGTAGCATTACTTGATTCAACGAGAGTTTCTGGTCTAGATCATCAAGCTTTTAAATATTTTCAAACTTAAAGGCATTTAAACAAAATACATGCATGGTGGGTGAGTTTTTTTGGAGAAGCTCAACTATGTGACCGCCAGGTGCAAGTAACAAAGTGGCGGATACATTGAGTAGGAAAACCACTCTATTGGTTACTATGATGTTGTGGGTTTTGAGTCAGTTAAAGGTTTGTATGCAAGTGATGAAGACTTTGCGACACTTGGGAGGAAATTGAAACCGAGCAACATTGAGATAAATTCTTGTGTTTGATGGTTACTTGTTTAAAGAAAATCGTTTGTGTATTCATATAACTGCCCTTAAAAGTCAATTGATTAAAAGAGTGCACGCGGGAGGATCAAGTGCTTATTTGAGTCGTGACAAGACTATTAGTCTTCCATGGAAGGGTGATTTTATTGGCTTCAATTAAAGAAGGATGTTGGGGCATTTTAGCTCAAGCCGAGTTTGCTTACAATATTGTCGTTCATAGTTCAATGAGGGTTTCACCATTGAGGTTGTTTGCGAGACATCACTAAGACAAGTGGTGGATTTGGTTGATTTATCTGGTAAGAAGAAAGCTAAAGCAAATAAGATGGTGGATGAGGTTCTAGCTACCCATGAAGTTGTTCGAGCTAAGATTGCTTAATCAAATGCTAAGTACATAGCTGCTAGGGGCGGAGCTATGCCCTGGCCACCTGTGGCACGTGCCACACATGAATTGCCCGCTCTAATATGTGAAAAATAGTTTATTCCTTTCGAGTTTAAGTTAGTATTGTTTAGTTTTTAAAGATTTAAAAGACGGGATGAAAACAGGGTGTTTGAAAAGTGAAGAAGATGGCTACGTTAATAGAATGGTTTTTGAAACATCCATTTTAGATGGAGATTGTCTCAAGTTGTAAAAAAACTTGAGTCAAGTTAGGGAAATGTGAACCATTAGATTTGATCCAATGGCTCACAAACCTCCAACTTGACCCAAATTGTTTTTTCAACTTGAGAGAATCTCTTCCCTTGTTCTATAGCTACAAAGAATGTCGCTCAAACATACATATACTTTTAAAAGTGAAGAAAATAAATTTGTAGTTATTAGGTAATGTACTATCAATATCTACAATTTTTAAAACAAATGGGAAGAGATTCTCTAAAGTTGAAAAAACAACTTGAGTCAAGTTGGAGATTTGTGAAGTATGTATCTTGCGATTATGGCACACGGGATGGCCATTGGTTATGTTAAGTGCAAGTATTTTGTTTATAACTTTGGTAAAACGAAAAATTTTTGTGCCACACACATATGAAATACCTAAATCCGCCATTGATAGCTGTTGTATATAAACATCATCGAGTCAAGTTGTTCAAAGAAGATGACAAAGTGTAGGTGCATCTAAACTCTATATACACATAGCTGAAGTATACAATAATAAAACGTTAAAAATAACTAATAATATTTAATAATAATTTGTTGATATAGAATATAAAAAATATGATAAGTTATTAGTCTTATGATATTTCTTCATGATGCTAATAAAACTTTTTGTAAGTATGTGATACATAGTCAAATGGATTTATCCCACATCGAAAGGATGAAGATAAAAATATGAAGTTCATAGACTATATATTAAAGTCAACAATGTAACTAGCTTTCTAAAAGACATCGGGTTTCACAATCCATTGATGTGGTAATAGGTCTTAGTAACATCTAGATCTAAATACACTTTCATATTCAATTTATATTTATATTTATAATATATAAAAAGTATAAAAGTTTAAACCTCTAATATGTAGAAACAATTTATGGCTCGATTAGTGTCACACCCCCAATTTACCTGACTTGCAGCGGAATGGAATACCTGGGGGTGTCTGTCATAGCACCACAGTTACAGTTACATTGAACGACCTAAAGTGTCGTTTGGAAAATACTGCATTTGATCATTGAAATAATTCAGAGTTTACAAAATGAGGTCCCCAAAATGTGTTGCAAGTTTATGAAAACAAGTCATACTAGATCAAACGTTTACATAAGTGCATGAAATAATGATGAGACGCGTCGACTCCGCGACTCCATGAAGGTCCAAATGCATGTCACATGAGCTACCTTAATAACCTGAAATACATTGCTAAAACGTCAACACGAATGTTGGTGAATTCCATAGGTTTGTAAATTGTAATGATGTACGGCCACCACAAGTAAAAGTGCAAGATAAAAATCTCATGAAAATTGTACAATAGCCTTAAGCTCATGACACCGAAGCTATGACTGATGAAATTCTATGCCCCTCCCGAATGTTCTGCCGAAACATTCAAAAGTAAAAGACATGACATGCATCCGCTTACTGTTGGTAATCACTACCACGGATGGAGGCGTCACCCTCGATAGATCTATCCACTCACTCTCGCTTAACGGTAAATTAACGGTTCATGATGTTACAGGGGACTTATCACATGGCAAGGTAACTTAAGCTATGTACATGTTTGAATACTTGGGCTCGTACTGAAATGATTGATGCAATGTATTTCCCACGTGGGATTTGAAAACAATCAAAAATGTTGAATTGAAAACGGGGCTATGAAAACTCACCTTAACTGATGAAACCGTGATGAAATGAAATGAACACCAATGAACAATTAGCTGCTGCAACCCAATATGATGGTACCATGAACATGTAATGAGCTGAAAAACAAGGCGCGCACACTAGCCGCAACCTAATATGAATGATGAATGATCTCATTTAGATCACCAAATGATGTTATGAATGTCCATGCTCATGTTTCCTATACCACTCTACTCTTTGAAAAACACTTGTGTTATCAAAAATATATAATCCAAGATTTTGGAAAAATATTGCTATTAGAAAATATAATAAGCTAGTTGCAATATATATACTTATATATATATCGTACGTTTCCATGTTAGTGTTGAAATCCTCGGGTTGTAATCCTTGAAATATCGCCTTGAAATGATGAAAATATACTTGTAATAACTAATACTTCATTAGTTATAAAATTTGGTACTTGATATTATTTCTAGCTTATAAAAGTACTTCGTAGTTTTTGTGTCACTTTTATTAAAAAGCTGTCAAATATAAAATGGTTTTAGCCGATATTCAAACGTGAATATCTTTGTCGTTACTTGTCCGTTTTACTTGTTCTTTATATCCACGGTTACGTCTTAGTATGTAGTAATATATTTTGGAAAACTCGGCTCCTCCGGGTTACGTCTAAAGTCTCTTTTTGTACCATGAAAAACGTCCAACAGCAAACAAATTTCCAGAAAATACTTTTCGTCAACAATCTTGCAAAAATCATAACTTCTTCGTTATTAACTCTTTTTAATCCGTTCTTTTGCCTACGGATTCGTTTTTGAAAGTATTTTCTAAAAATTTTGCCAAAGTTTCCTTGGTGTTTACTGATTTTCCAGATTTTTACAAAACGGGACAGCATGTCCTAAACATGTTCCAAATCAAGTTTTCAAGGTTTAAAACTAATTTCTACCATCACCAAATCTCTTGTAATCACCACATAGCTAATCTAATCCTACCATACACCTTCTTAGGGTGCCATGGACTCCTAACCAAGTTATTATAGCAAGGGGATTCATAAATAAAAAGTTAGGGTTTGTATGTTCCATTTTTGACAAAATAAAGGGTGGTATAGCTAGTTGTACATGGTTTTTAGCATGATACTCATGAAATACATGTAAATATAAGATGATCCATGAAAAAATAAAGTTGATAACTTACTTGATAAAATGAGATGATTAGATGATGATTATGCTTGTTGTTCTTGTGTTTTTGTTGCTTGATTCTTGATTAGAACCATAAAATGAATAACTTTGGTGCTTTGTACTTTCAAAAATGATGGATGGATCATGGAGTTGAAGTTTGGTCGTGGCTTAGCAGCAAGAACAAGAGAAAACTTCATTTTTGATTTATAAAAATAAGTATCAAAGTGTTAAATGTGTTTAAGTATGAAATATCTAAATTCCATGGCATTTTGGTAAATAAAGGGACAAGTTGAAGTAACATTGGGATGGGGGGGCTGCACATGTGTGAAAATTAGAAGAGTATGTAGTAAGCTTGGTGTTATATGGTTCACGGAGTCGGTTTTGGTTCCGTTAATCGCAAACCGTAAAGTTTTAAATCGCGAAACGTAACTCTGGGTATCGTAAAAATATGGAATATGAAATAATGACTAAACTTGTCAAAATAGAGTTATAAAAATGTTAAAATTATGTTGGGTACAAGTATTGAGTGTTCGGGTGATTATTGTTTAGTTTTCACGAAAACCGTCGTAATATTCATAAGCTTACGTTATAAATAAAATAAATTTCTAAAATACTGGGTAAATGAATGTTATAACTTTTATGATGATAAAATAGATATAAAAATATGTCGGGACCATTGTGGGAATATTTAGATATATTCGTCGTGTATAAACCGGGTGTTAACGTTTTACTATAAATACTTATACGTAAAAACGTTAAATGTACTGAATATAGTAATTTGAAAATCCTGAGAGTGGTATAACATGAAAATGCTGTTATGATGATATGCAGACTATCTCCAGTCCGTATGCAGTGTCAAGGACACTTATGAAATGAATTCGCACCTAAACCAATCCGGTTACGCGAATTTGAATACTCGTAAACTAAATTTACGATGAAATGTGTAATGCACGTGAATGATGAAATCTTTTCCCGCAATGAATAGTGTTCCGTGAATAGTAAAATTTCTGAATGCTTCTCGGAATGTCGAACTGACACCAAAAATGATGAATAGTAAACTGATGAATAGTGTTTTGATGAATAGTGTTTGATGAATAGTGTTTTTCCAAAGTTCGGGAAATGACCTGAAATGACTTGAAATGGTGAGTTGTGACAGTCTTCCCCCCTAAAAGGAACTTCGTCCCGAAGTTCAGTTTATGTTGGTTTCTAAAAACATAAATGTGAAAAGGTGATGATGTTCGAGAATTCCAGCGAACTCTAACGATAGGAATTCGACTCTGTTTCAACTGTTTGACCACACGGTCCATGATTTCTGTTGGTCCTCTTACAAGGTCTGAGATTGTCATTTGGGATGGATCCCTTCCAATGGAATCATGAGTGACTCATCTGAAAGTCATTTCTGGGGATCTGAAAATGTGAAATATGTTCGTGTAATCCTGTTGTTCTCTGGCAATGTTCAAATCTGACGGCCACTAGGCCTACCCTGTCTGAAATATAAATGGTCCAGTGTATATTGGTGTAACTTTCCAAGTTTTCTGAACGATAACATGCCTTTCCTAGGCAGAACTTTCTGCATAACTCTGCAGAACTTGAAGTTTTAATGGTTTACGACTTATTGAACTTGTAACTGATTCTTGACTTGTAGAAAATTTCTGGTTATCTCATGAATGCCTACTGAACTAGTGAGTTGAGCTTTTTCTGAGTTTGGCCCATCAATCGATGGTCTGCGCTTCTTTAAGGTTTCAAATGTGGTACTGGTAATATATACTGCTGAATTCTGCCAGAACTCAAGTTTGTATGCTAGTTGGTCGATTCTAAAATGAATCTTAAATAGTCCAATATGCTAAAGGTTCAACCTTTCTTGTTATCCAATTTGTATTATGCCAATCCAAGGTAATGCTTTTAACTTAGTTTGTTCTCCCACTTGAATCTGGATGGTTTGATGTTCAGGATATCCAATCCAAATGATGGGTGTTATGTACCAACCTAACTTCTGCCAGTTTCTCGCTATTGGTGTGATAACTATTGTTGTAGATGAATTTGATTTATGTTAAATGATTAGTCCAACCATTTCTAGGGTTAATCACTCATGCTCTGAGCATACCTTCCTATGTTCGAATTGTTCTCTCGCTTTGACCATCGGTTTGAGGGTGATAGGTGATGTTCACAACTAAATGGGTTTCTGAAGGAAATCCTGAAATGATTACATGAAGTCCAAGGTGAATCGGTTTCCTTAACAGGAAAATAACTGAAATGGGTACAATAAACCTTTGTGACTAATTCCACAACGTTTGATCCTTCGAACTTGGCGTTATCTGAAAGGGATAGAATATAGGTAACAATTTGATTCCTTGTGTTTTGTTCCAACGGATGATAAGACATATGTCCTTCTTTGTCTATTGGGTTTGGTCTCCACTACTGAAGTTCGCGATTAATTTGTGATGTCCCTCCTAATTCCTTCATCACATATTCCAAATATTCTTTACTGTCGAGTCACAAAATCCTAAATGCATAAGCGATGTTGTAGGGAAGTTGGTTCTGGAAATTTGTCTCGCGATTGTGAGTTTTGGTTGAAATCTTTTTCTGAATAAACGAACTTAGAAAAATGGAGCAAATGATTTACTAAGTAATATTTTTCCTGATGATTCAAAATTTCAGTAGTTATGAAGTAGAAAAATGTTTTCAAACATGTTGTGATTAAGACTGCTTACCAAAGTTTGATGTTTATGTATATTTCTCATTGTACAATAGTGTTGCTAAAGATTGACCAAAAAGGATTGTACTTGTTCAAAATAGGAATTTCAGGAATCATTTTTCCACAAGGTATGTGATTTATGTAAACACATCAACTTTATTTAAAAGTGAAAACACTGAAAAGGATAAAATGGTAGAATAGGAAATGTTCGCTTAAATGCATAGATGTCTAACACTTAGTTCCTGAGGTTGGATAATGTCTATTGGTGGTTATCTGGCATAACTACAAGCATAGGTATTTAGACTAACTTAAGTCCTGAAATTGTTTATTGTTGTAATAGACAAGACGAATGTATCACTTGATGTTGTGTCGATGAATGTCTATTCTGTTTTCCCATGTAGATGAGGAGATATGTTCTGGCTTGATCCCTTGCTTGATATGAAGGTGAGGTTATCCGAAATTTCTAGACATAATGCCTTAAAGAAATCTACATCGATATTCTTGATTCAAACAATTGTACTTTGTGAAAACTTACTGCAGGAAAGTTCATGTATGGATGAGGCCATGTTTAAATGAAATGCTCTACAGTCTCAATTAGAAGCTTGGTTTATTTCTATTGTGTTGTCCTGCGGACATCTATATTGAGTTCAATCCTGTAGCTCAGTCTAGCTAGTACCTTTAAATGATAGAATTTGACAACTAAATCAGGGATGGTGATTCAGATGGTCTCGCAGTATCTTAGGATTGTTGTTGAGTTATGAATTCTCTCACTATATACTTCTAGTCCTGGTTAGTAGTTCTGTAATCCTTTCGTTGCTTCTATTGTATAGAGGAATCATGCATGTAATTGATATGGAAAGTCTCTTCTAGGGAAGTCAATGGGAAAATCCAACTTACTGGCTAAGTGAGTGACAGGTAGGGTAAGTATCCAGGGATAGTTCAGCAAAAAGGGATGTTTATGGAAGAGTTCCTTTGTTTACAAAACTTTTGGATGAAGATTGTTATCAACAATCCTTTGAAAAGGTAATTATTTCCTTCATGGCATAATCCTTCCTGAATTTTACATAGGTGATCAGGCTATGTATAATTGAGGACTAATGATGCGATGTTGGATTTTTGTCAAAATATCATAACTTTCCTCAAAAGTTTTAGATGGTGTTCAACGCATTGTTATAAAAATGGTATCCTGATGTTTCCTTTCAAGTAACATGAAAATTGCTTCGCGTAATAATAGTAAATACTTGGTGTAACGACAGAAAAATCAATGTATAGGATGGTAATAAAATAGCTTACTTCAGAAATTTTTCTGTAAAACAGTTTCCCCATATGATAGTAAAATAGCTTGAATGGTGTATTGAATACGTGGGTGAATCTTGTCGAATGGTAATAGTCTACTAATTCGTCAAAAACGAAATCAACCTAATTCCTGATGAGACAATGCTATACTGTTGCGAAACGATTGAAGTCTGAGCAAATGGGAATGGAAAAGGAAATGACAATGATGGTACTAGTGAATGGAATACTACCCTCTTTCGCGCTACCTCGCGACATCCAAAAGGTAAAACTAAAGTACACACTGTGGGAAGGCCAATAGTGTAATAAGTAACTGATGGTGGTGATAGTACCTGAGTAGTAAGTGCCCTACTAGTGATGGAAAGAAAACACACTATCTTCCTTGCAATAAGCATCCTAATAAGTCCATTAAGATTAATTCTGAATACACTACCAAAAGGCATTCTATGTACGGGCTGAATGATAGGAAAACCCTGTTCCTATGGCAAATCAATAGTACTAATGGTGGTGTAAGTGCAACTGAAGGTATAATGGTAGTGGAAGATGACAAGGCATCTTCAATGTCGGAATTCGATAAAAGGATGTCAGGGTGAGTATCTGAAGACATGTCACTTGTGAACCAGGTCAATAAAATGATATACATATACGGATATGAGTATAAATAACTCGCACAGGGTATGTATAAAACAACATGTATCATGATTATGCACTTATGATGAAATGATGAGATGCTATGATGATGCGGTTATAGTCTAGGGTCCAAGATACATCCTAGTTCGCTATAACCTTAGCTCTGATGCCAATCTGTCACACCCCCAATTTACCTGACTTGCAGCGGAATGGAATACCTGGGGGTGTCTGTCATAGCACCACAGTTACAGTTACATTGAACGACCTAAAGTGTCGTTTGGAAAATACTGCATTTGATCATTGAAATAATTCAGAGTTTACAAAATGAGGTCCCCAAAATGTGTTGCAAGTTTATGAAAACAAGTCATACTAGATCAAACGTTTACATAAGTGCATGAAATAATGATGAGACGCGTCGACTCCGCGACTCCATGAAGGTCCAAATGCATGTCACATGAGCTACCTTAATAACCTGAAATACATTGCTAAAACGTCAACACGAATGTTGGTGAATTCCATAGGTTTGTAAATTGTAATGATGTACGGCCACCACAAGTAAAAGTGCAAGATAAAAATCTCATGAAAATTGTACAATAGCCTTAAGCTCATGACACCGAAGCTATGACTGATGAAATTCTATGCCCCTCCCGAATGTTCTGCCGAAACATTCAAAAGTAAAAGACATGACATGCATCCGCTTACTGTTGGTAATCACTACCACGGATGGAGGCGTCACCCTCGATAGATCTATCCACTCACTCTCGCTTAACGGTAAATTAACGGTTCATGATGTTACAGGGGACTTATCACATGGCAAGGTAACTTAAGCTATGTACATGTTTGAATACTTGGGCTCGTACTGAAATGATTGATGCAATGTATTTCCCCCGTGGGATTTGAAAACAATCAAAAATGTTGAATTGAAAACGGGGCTATGAAAACTCACCTTAACTGATGAAACCGTGATGAAATGAAATGAACACCAATGAACAATTAGCTGCTGCAACCCAATATGATGGTACCATGAACATGTAATGAGCTGAAAAACAAGGCGCGCACACTAGCCGCAACCTAATATGAATGATGAATGATCTCATTTAGATCACCAAATGATGTTATGAATGTCCATGCTCATGTTTCCTATACCACTCTACTCTTTGAAAAACACTTGTGTTATCAAAAATATATAATCCAAGATTTTGGAAAAATATTGCTATTAGAAAATATAATAAGCTAGTTGCAATATATATACTTATATATATATCGTACGTTTCCATGTTAGTGTTGAAATCCTCGGGTTGTAATCCTTGAAATATCGCCTTGAAATGATGAAAATATACTTGTAATAACTAATACTTCATTAGTTATAAAATTTGGTACTTGATATTATTTCTAGCTTATAAAAGTACTTCGTAGTTTTTGTGTCACTTTTATTAAAAAGCTGTCAAATATAAAATGGTTTTAGCCGATATTCAAACGTGAATATCTTTGTCGTTACTTGTCCGTTTTACTTGTTCTTTATATCCACGGTTACGTCTTAGTATGTAGTAATATATTTTGGAAAACTCGGCTCCTCCGGGTTACGTCTAAAGTCTCTTTTTGTACCATGAAAAACGTCCAACAGCAAACAAATTTCCAGAAAATACTTTTCGTCAACAATCTTGCAAAAATCATAACTTCTTCGTTATTAACTCTTTTTAATCCGTTCTTTCGCCTACGGATTCGTTTTTGAAAGTATTTTCTAAAAATTTTGCCAAAGTTTCCTTGGTGTTTACTGATTTTCCAGATTTTTACAAAACGGGACAGCATGTCCTAAACATGTTCCAAATCAAGTTTTCAAGGTTTAAAACTAATTTCTACCATCACCAAATCTCTTGTAATCACCACATAGCTAATCTAATCCTACCATACACCTTCTTAGGGTGCCATGGACTCCTAACCAAGTTATTATAGCAAGGGGATTCATAAATAAAAAGTTAGGGTTTGTATGTTCCATTTTTGACAAAATAAAGGGTGGTATAGCTAGTTGTACATGGTTTTTAGCATGATACTCATGAAATACATGTAAATATAAGATGATCCATGAAAAAATAAAGTTGATAACTTACTTGATAAAATGAGATGATTAGATGATGATTATGCTTGTTGTTCTTGTGTTTTTGTTGCTTGATTCTTGATTAGAACCATAAAATGAATAACTTTGGTGCTTTGTACTTTCAAAAATGATGGATGGATCATGGAGTTGAAGTTTGGTCGTGGCTTAGGAGCAAGAACAAGAGAAAACTTCATTTTTGATTTATAAAAATAAGTATCAAAGTGTTAAATGTGTTTAAGTATGAAATATCTAAATTCCATGGCATTTTGGTAAATAAAGGGACAAGTTGAAGTAACATTGGGATGGGAGGGCTGCACATGTGTGAAAATTAGAAGAGTATGTAGTAAGCTTGGTGTTATATGGTTCACGGAGTCGGTTTTGGTTCCGTTAATCGCAAACCGTAAAGTTTTAAATCGCGAAACGTAACTCTGGGTATCGTAAAAATATGGAATATGAAATAATGACTAAACTTGTCAAAATAGAGTTATAAAAATGTTAAAATTATGTTGGGTACAAGTATTGAGTGTTCGGGTGATTATTGTTTAGTTTTCACGAAAACCGTCGTAATATTCATAAGCTTACGTTATAAATAAAATAAATTTCCAAAATACTGGGTAAATGAATGTTATAACTTTTATGATGATAAAATAGATATAAAAATATGTCGGGACCATTGTGGGAATATTTAGATATATTCGTCGTGTATAAACCGGGTGTTAACGTTTTACTATAAATACTTATACGTAAAAACGTTAAATGTACTGAATATAGTAATTTGAAAATCCTGAGAGTGGTATAACATGAAAATGCTGTTATGATGATATGCAGACTATCTCCAGTCCGTATGCAGTGTCAAGGACACTTATGAAATGAATTCGCACCTAAACCAATCCGGTTACGCGAATTTGAATACTCGTAAACTAAATTTACGATGAAATGTGTAATGCACGTGAATGATGAAATCTTTTCCCGCAATGAATAGTGTTCCGTGAATAGTAAAATTTCTGAATGCTTCTCGGAATGTCGAACTGACACCAAAAATGATGAATAGTAAACTGATGAATAGTGTTTTGATGAATAGTGTTTGATGAATAGTGTTTTTCCAAAGTTCGGGAAATGACCTGAAATGACTTGAAATGGTGAGTTGTGACAGTTAGCTCGTTCGGCTCGTTAAGCTCGAGTAGCTCGTTCGGCTTTATATAATTAAACGAGCTTTCGAACGAGCCGAGCCGAAAGTTTCATTTTAAGGCTCGGCTCGTTAGTATAATCGAGCATAAAAACTTGTTCGAGCTCGACTCGAGTTTGATATTTATCAAGCTCGAGCTCGAGTTAAACGAGCCCGAGCTCGAGTAGCTCGTTAAAAGCTCGACTCGTTAACACCCCTAGTTACCACTCCCCGTGCTCTAATAGTAGTAATTCACTTTGTGAATTGTTATTATTTAAAATTTAATGAATGACACGTCAAACTTTACTTATAGATCAACGAATTATGGTTTTTTAATGCAATAATATCAAATAAATGAGACAATTGAAAACGGCATCATGTTGGTCATCATAAGACTAAACACACTGGCCTTATATGATTTTACATGTTCTGTTTTCATACTTTAGCCAAGCATCCGATTGTACAGGTCGGATGAGTATTAGTGTTATCATGAAATGCACTATGGCCATAAGCCAATTGGCATACGGTAACTCACCGGATGCGTTCGATGAGTATTTGCAAATGAGTGCACGTACCGGACGTCATTGTCTAGATAATTCCAATATGTACGTTATTGATTTGTTTAGTCCAAAGTTTTTAAGAAAACCAAATATGCATGACATTCAAAACCTATATGCGAAACATGAGCGTGAACATGGTTTTCCGAGAATGCTTGGTAGCATCGACTGTATGCATTGGGAATGGAAAATTTGTCCGGTGTCATGGCAAGGGCAATATGGTAGGGGTGATAAAAATACCCGGCTATAATGCTTGAAGCTGTTGCGTCGCATGATTTGTGGATTTGGTATGCATTTTTGGTGTAGCGGGTGCGAATAATGATATCAATGTTTTAGATAATTCGCCGTTGTTCGATGACATTCTTGATGATGTCGCCCCTTTAGCTCTGTATGAGGTAAATGGAGGTGTGTTTGATAAGGGGTATTCCTTAGCCGATGGAATTTACCCACAGTGGGCTAATTTCGTCAAATCATTCACAATTATCATAGACGATAAACACAGTTTCTTTAAAAGGCGACAAGAAACTGCACGAAAGGATGTCGCATGTGCTTTTGGTGTTCTCCAAAGACGATGGGGAATAATACAACAACCAGCATGAGCTTACCAGGTTAATAGGATACGTAGAATCATGTATTCTTGCATCATATTGCATAATATAATTTAAAAAGATCAAGAGTTTGCACTAAGTGAATACAAAGAAGTGTGGAAGAATCCGGCTAGACATATGCAAGACATGTGAATTGACAGATGTGATAAGCGTCGTCGAAAGCCAAAAGAAATACATGACAAAGATGTTCATCTTAATCTACAACACCAGCTTATGGACCATATTTAGCGTGAATGTGAGGATTTTATGGAAGTAGATGAGGATTAGTCATGTTTATTTGGTTTATGTATTTTAAATTTGCGCATGTTTTTTTTAAATTAAAGTATGTTTCTTTTAAGTATTTTGTAATTTGTATTAGTTTTTAATGAATAAAATATTAGCGAAAGGTTTATTTAATGATTGAAATATTAGTTAAGGGGTTAATTTGTAAATTGTATTTTTGTTAAAAAAATGTGGGTCTCAAAAAGTGTTGTTATTAGGTGTTATGATTACCGGGTGTTTTTTGGTGTTATGTTATTTGGTGTAGAAATGATGTGGCGCTGACATGGCACAAAAAGTACTGTGTTAACATGTTATCACTCCTTAGCCTCTTAGCATATTCCTTAGTAACAGTAGATTAAAAAAAATCTAATATAGGTCGACAAACCTCATTTAACCCTCTCTCATAAACAAGATCACCAAATATGAATTCCTTTCTCCTTTCTCCATCAACTCATCAATGGGTTTGTATGGGGATTTTTGTGTGTTTTCGTCAAGGTTAGTGTGGGTTTGATTTTTCAGATTTGTATGTATGTGTTGAGACGTCAATAGATTTTGTATTAGATCCACATATGTTGTTTTTGAATGAATTAGGTTTTCAATCTAAAAGAACTAGGAAGAACTAGCCGTGCAGCTTGTTGCTCGTTTGTCTTCCCCCTATGTAAATACAAATTGGAATTCTTTGTATAAATAAAAAAGCGAAAATAACCAGGATATCCACGTTGGTATATGTTTGATAAAAGGAGGATCATTTTTTTG
Organism: Artemisia argyi; assembly: GCA_030686995.1. Taxonomy (NCBI): domain Eukaryota; kingdom Viridiplantae; phylum Streptophyta; class Magnoliopsida; order Asterales; family Asteraceae; genus Artemisia; species Artemisia argyi. The sequence continues at coordinate 171,796,102 of CM060691.1, forward strand.
TTTTACCGATTTACCCACTCATTCCGTGACCTAGGAAGGGTGTGTCACGCGATGTGCCTGTTGAAATAATAAGCCACCCACGCTGCCTCTTTATTTCATATTTTTTGACAAAAAAGACATGGTCCCCACACATTGTCCCCTATGGTGTTGAAGCTCACAAGAGGACCACACCCCGTCATAATTCGCGTAAAATTAAGGTTGGCAGGTCACCTAATAAATTTAAAATAAAAAGGTAGTGACCCAAGAAATATAACCATCTCAATTTTATATTTTTATTTACGGGTTAGGTATTATATTTTGATTTAGGGGTTAGGGTTTATTGTTTAGGGGTTAGGGTTTATTGTTTAGAGTTTAGAGTTTAGTTTGGTTTAGTGTTTATTGTATGGTTTAGTTTTTAGCGTTTACCGTTTAGAGTTTGGTCTTTAGGTTTATGGATTATGATGTTACTTGATTAGATTATACAAGTATAAAATAACAGTAGTTCATTCAAATGATGTTTACATTTATTATATAAAAACACAATTTTAAAGCATACATTAAAAATCCTGAGTGATATCATTTTTAATACATACGAGTCTTTCATCTCACTCTACGACGTTGAACTTCTTTAATATTGACGTGTGAATCATCTTGATACATTAGTGGGTTAAGCATAAAGCTTTTTGCCATATTTACACCGAACTCGAAACTAGTATTATTATAAATTGTTATATGGTGAATGAAAGAGAGAAGAATTGTTATTAGATTGATTGTAACTGCAAAGAAGTATATATTGGAAAAACACAAAGTTGATTAGTTATTTCGTTGTCAGATTCGGTGAATTCTAACATAATGGTGATGAACTTTTCACAAAATAATGACTTATCAATTCACCCTTTTTCATAAGCTGGTAAAAGTTGAATTGTCAATTCAAACTTTATAATACAATATAGAGATAATAGTTATGAAACATCTTTTTTTCGTGAATCTTTTTTTGTCATTAAAGCTGAAAACACACAGACAAGATGATAGAAACATTACTTCGATAATGGAAAATTTAAAACTTAAAATGACATTACAAGCAAAATAGACATAGACTTTAAAGAAGGTACAAGCAGACATGACAATAGACAATCAAGAATTCATAAGGTTCATACAATGCAACAGTCAAAGAAAAAGTCAACAAGCAAGCCAGAGTCAATGCAAAAGTCAAAGTACCTTCTCAATCAACAAGCTCAAGTTCAGTGTAAGACAATGTAGGGTATTTTTGGCAAAAGTAACTGTTACTGGAGATGGTGCTGATGCTGGAGATGATGCTGGTGCTGGAGATTATAAAAAGAGATTATTTTTATAAGCTACATGAAGTAACCTTTGGTTTTAAGAGATTACGGAAGATTATTTTTTTTATAATCTCTTATAAATTATGTCTGCAAAAAAAATATTATTTTTTAAGTAGCTTATTTTTTTAAAAAATAAGCATAATTTCTCAACAATCTTGTGTGTCAAACATAGCCGTAATTAGAGAGCTTGTAAATAGTTATTTAGAATTTCCTTCTAGAAGTTTTGTAGACTATAAATAGAACAATGTATCCTGATTGTCATTTTAAGTTTTCCAATAATGAAATTGTAACACACATTTCTCTCTAATAAATCATTTCATGAATTCTTCATTTCTCTTTATGGTATCAGAGCCTTACCACCACAAATTGTGGTGAGTAACCGCTTCTGATCAAAATAACTGAATTTTTGGGCGACTGTAACAACTTTACCACCGCAACTACTTTTCCCGCCAAAATTTCTTTCTTCTTCACCACCATAATCTGTCATAATCAACCACAATTAACACCATAATCATCATTTCTTGATCATCTAACCACCAAATTCCGCCATTTCTGATCAAAATTCACATCAAAATCAACAAATCACTCGAAACAGAACATCATACTCTTTGGGCACTCCGAACAGCCCACAAGACACCATTAGGGTGTACCTATTTCCATATAGTTTATGGGAAAGCTTGTCATCTCCCAGTTGAATTAGAACACAAAGCTTATTAGGCCCTCAAAAATGCCAATTTTGATCCTGAGGAAATCAAGAAGAATAGGCTAGTTCAATTACATAGATTGACTGAATTAAGAGATGAAGCATATGATCACTCAAAGGCTTACAAGGATCGGACGAAAAGATGGCACGACGCAAGGATACGAGGAAAAGAATTTGAAGTTGGACAAAAGGTACTTATATACAATTCCAGACTTAAGTTATTTCCTGGAAAACTTAAATCCAGATGGACGGGACCATACACCATTATAGAAGTATTCCCTTACGGACCTATTGAAGTGATTGGTGACAATGAACAACGATTTAAGGTAAATGGTCATATGGCTAAAATTTATTACGGAGAGAATTATCTGGATTTATCCGAGGATTTACACTTTGCACCCACGTAGCTGCACAAGTGAGTTTAACTTGAAGGCTCGATAATAAAGAAAAGTGCTCTTTCGGGAGACAACCAGAATTATCTTTGTTTTTCATTTCTTTTAGCGTAGTTGGGGTTTTGTATGTGTTGTTCTAATCATTTTTGCAGGTAAAAGAGAAAGGGGATTGATGTTTGTTGATTTTGGAGTCTTTTTGCTCCAGAAATTTCCCCCAGGAAAAGTCTACGGCGTAGCCTTCTGGTTAGCTACACCGTAGCACCCGCCAGGTGCAACACTGTATGATTTTTCCAACTACGACGTAGCTTGTGAAACCTCTACACCGTAGTTTTCTCCTGTACCAAATAATTTTAAAAGATTTTTATTACAAACATACTTTAACCTTATATTAGTTTTTAAATGACCTTTGTGGGTGTGTTCACTGTAAACCCTCGCGAGACTTCACTCGTCCACTTGGGACTCCAAGTGGTTTAAAAGGCTTGTTGCATACGCTAAATGCAACTGTGATTCCTACGAAAGTGAGTTAGGATTTCTATTTTTCTTTTTTAGGTTTTATGCTTGTGGTTGTTACGTGATTTCAGGGAAATGAAGTTTGCTCATTAGGCGAAGCGAAGGCGCGTTTCCTCAAACATGTTCCTTCTACATTTTCAAGAGTAAATTTCAGGAAAGTTCTCTTTCCAATTCTACTTATCTCCTTTATTCTCTTAGCTTATTTGCGTACAAAAGGGACTTTGTACATTTCAAGTGGGGAGACGGGAGTAGAATGTAACTTGAACTTTTATTTGCCCCATTTTCTAGTTTATTTTGAAAAATTATGCCATCTTTAAAAATTTTGACATGTTTTTCTTAACCTAACTAGAATAGACCTTAGTCGAGCACATTAACCCTTAATATTATGGTGAGGTTTAGCCTATTCAGTTTCCCCTGTTTTACCCTAAATCCACCAAAATTATGAGTGTGCCGGTAGTTTGTAAACTTTAGAACTTAGCCTTTACATCATTTTGAGACCATGGACGAGTAGTGTATTGAGATTACTTAGTACATTTGAAAGAAACTTTTCGAGAAGGCAATATTTTAGGATTATCACCCAAAAAGCCTATATGTGTGTGTTTATCGATTAGTTACATTGATTATTCGACTCCCGTGTAAACCCTTTTGTTGCACTCATCTTTAGTGCAAGATACCCCTAGTTACACCCTTTTGAGCCTATCCTTTCGTTTCTTACCCACATTATAAATATTTCGATACACATATACACCTTAGCCTACCGTGTAGTCTTGACTTGTGATAGGGAAGTTGCCACTTGCCCTAGTTACGCTTACGTTGAAGACCCATCTTTGAAGATCATGAGAGACCCCCCAAATTATCAAGTATGTTTCATCTCAAGTGGGGGGATGTTATTTATTTCATGTATTGTAATAAAAAAAAATGTGAATTTCAGTATGTAGATAGTTTATTTTTGGTGCAACCTTGTATAGCACCGTATTGTTGAGCTTTGAAAGAACTAGTATCGAAGAGGCTACTTCGGTCACATATGAAGATTGAAGTTGTTGGTTCATAATCACCAACATGAAGACCAAGTGTGGTGCCCATCACGACGTCCTCTAATGTTACACACACTTGTTTTATGATCCAATTTTTGCGTCTTGAAGCTTTGACCTTGGATGTACGGCAAGTGGTAGCAACTTGGTTATAGGTTAACACTATTTGCTTCTGTTTTTCATTTTACACCATTTTTGTGAATCCCATGTCTTATCCTACCCTTAGTTGTGAATCATGCTTAGGTAAGGGATTCGAGCAGTCCTTGGTGTCTTGCCTGGCATTCCGGTCATGTACCATTGCCTTTGTTGCCCTTGCTGTAGTATGTTAGTAACAACACTACACCCCTAGCCTTATATATGTTCACCCAATATTGCCTTTAAGAATCGTTTTGACCTTAGCTCTAGTGGTGGAGATTTGTGTAACCGCCAAGCCTATGATAGAATACATTCTATGACTAAGCGTTGAGTGATCACCCCGAAAATAACACTTAGATTAGGAGAGAGAGCATGAGTGTTTGTTCCCATTTCGCGAGGTGTTCGGTTTAAGTATATTCTAGCATAGGATATTTTTAGACTCATATCTTCCAGTTTCACGTGAGATATCTTTTTAAGAATTATTCTAATAAGGTCTACTTGAGGGCAAGTAGAGTTCAAGTGGGGGGATATTTGATAACATCAAATCTTACCCGTATTTTAGGTGTTAATTTCCCCCTATATTGCTCATCTTTTATATTAATATGTTGTATATATACTCTTATTTGTTTATATTCAGTTTTCAGGGCAAAGATGAGCAAAGGAACATAAAGACGCGGATTTGGAAGGATTTACACACGAATCATTGAAGTATGCGGATTCTGCACAGATTACGGCGGAGATGCTCAATCTACCTACGCCGTAACTATCATTACTGAAGACTATGGCGTAGATGCTCCATCTACCTACGCCGTAGATATTATTTCTGAAGACTACGCCGTAGCCTGCACCACACTTATGGCATAGTTGAACATCAAAGGGTTCTACGGAGTAACCTCTCTCCACCTACGGCGTAGACCCCAAAATCAAGCAGTAAGAGAAGTATCGAGGCCATAGAAGAAACTACGGCGTAGTTCCTAACATAACTACGTCGTAGACATAACAGCTGAAGAAACTACGGTCGTAGCACAAGATCTAGCTACGGCGTAGATGCAATTATCGAAGACTACGGCGTAGCCAACCCTAGGGCTACGCCGTAGCTATGTCGGGCCTATAAATACAAACCCTAATTCCGAGTTTTGATATACACATTCCAACACACAGAAGTCATGAGGAATTAAGGAAGCAGGAGGACGAAGTTCCATCAGCATACTAGTCCACTCTAAGGGAGATTTCACACCACAACTATAAGTTTATTCATTCGATTTGTTTGTATTAATTCAATGTTTACATTTATTATGTTAAACCTTTGTTTTTTTGCATTCATGAACATGAGTGGCTAAAAACCTCTTGGTGTTAGCCTATTTATGAAATTGTTATTTATGTGATTTAGTTTTCGCGCATCTTTATCCGTTTTATTTGTATACTTGCTTAGCTAGTCTTGGGACACTCTTGTTTTAAGGGTTTTAATATTGGGTAGTACTTAGATGGGAGAGATAGATGTGACCGTGCCGCTCTCCATTAGAAGCTAGTGACTTGGTGATAGTAATATCACCATACACGTGCGAATTGACCATAGGATCACCTACCTAGTGGATTCACCTAAGAAGTTAGAGGGGAAGTGTAAGTGACAACATTTCCCACTAGGCTAGTCTAAGTTAGTAGAGGTACTTAATGACTCAACATAGTCTACCGTTGACCTCTGTCAATCACAAAGGGTTAGTCCTTTGATATCGGAGTAGGAGTCTATGGGAAATAACAAGGAGCCTAGTGACTTTAACCCCCAGATAAAACGATAGGATGCATAATTAGAGAACTTGTCACATTGATAACAAGAGTAATAATTAGGTTAACACTGCTTTCTCCTATTGATTTCCATCCATCATTTACTGCTTTATTGTTTTGTTTTATTTATTTCAATCATTGTAATCATTATAAAACCCCTTTTTTATTTTAGTGACATTAAAACTTAGATATCTTCCGCCCCTTAGCTCTTGGGACGACCTCGACTTTACCATCTAGCTATACCTCACATGACCGGGTACACTGCCCGTTAGTGCCTTAGGTAGACTTTAGGTAGACGAGAAATTATAAATATAAAACCTGGTAGGTAAATCTTCATCACCGGCGGAGAAAACCTTACACGTCGCTTACACAAGTTTACTGACACAAAGCTATATTTCCAGTTCTTTTACAAGGGTACAACCACTCCCGTCACTCTATGTATTTTAAGGAATAAAATACTAACCGGTCACTACTAAATAGATACAATCAAATCAAGTATAAACTACACGAGTTTACACAACGCTAAGCTAACAAGTCTTGCAACGTTGTGTTGAAACTTTTAAACTTTCGGATGAACTTGTGATCTTTTTGCTACAAAAGAATCTCACAAAAATGAAATGCTAATGAGTTAGATGAATGAAATGAGAGTGTATATGCAAAATATGATTGTAATTTGTAACATCGCACAAAACTCACTTAGGTTACTATACTTATCCTATCTATATAGCACTTTTCAGGGGAAAAAATTTGCCTTAGCTATCCCCACAATGCCTTAGCTATCCCCACTATGCCTTAGCTATCCCCACTATGACTTAGATATCACCACTATGCCTTAGCTATCCTCACTATGCCTTAGAATAATACTAGAACACATTTCCCAACTATATCTTAACACATATTTCATTACAATTCCCCATAAGTATCATTACTCATACCTACTATGTAAAGTAGCTTACATAGTCCCCTAGACGACTCAAGTAACCACTATTGCCAAATATCATCAAGGTTATGCCTTATAAACCTCCTAGTATGTCAATCCTAAGATATAAACATCATTTCAATAAGTATTTTATCACTCTAGCATACTATAGCTATTACAAACCCTAAATAAGCCCTATGTGTTTACGGTTATCTCTAAAACCCTAATTTCTTATCCAAACTAGTTTGAAAGTGTTAAAGGCTTATGTATAGGATATCTTAGCTATATTACCTCACTAAAACCCTAGTACCACTATTCCTAGCTCATCGTACAAGTACCTTAAGCACAGAACCTTAAATAGGCTTTATAGTCCCGAAACTAGGTCAAAACCTTCCCGATTCTTTAGAATAAGCTACCAAAACCTAATAAATGACTCCTAAACCTTAATCATAGTCCTTAAACCCTAGATAAACTCAAAGCTAGGAACTAAACCCTAAACCAAAACTAGGTACTAAACTAACCCTAAACCTAGGAAAACCTTAACAAACTAGCTCCTTAAGCTCCTTAAGAACCTCAAGCTACCTCCCTAGCAGCTTACCCTCCTCCTTAACATCACCAAGCACCCTAGCACACACCACCATATTTTCTTAAAAGTAGGTGGATTACCTACTTGTGATCACTTTGAAACCGTGACCCCTAGGTGTCACCACCACCTTCTTCAGCCCCTAGCTACCATGGCAGCTCACCATAGTCACCTTATAGCTTCCATGACTCACCCCTCCTCCTCGTGACACCATTCAGCCCCTTTCCTTGTTCCCTACTCTTTTCGACCCTATATAAACCCTCGACCCCCCATTCATTCAAACCACACCTCCTCTTCTTTCCACCTTCAATATTCAGTAATTAGTAGTAGTACATGACCCATATAAGCCCTAGGAGTCGAAGGAATCAAGCCACGAACCCCTGTCGAAGTGAAAACCCATCGAGAAAACCCTAAGTGCTTGTTAACCCTAGTTTGACCCAAGTAAGCTTTATCTTTGATCCTATTAGCTTTATTAATGACCTGGTATGATATTTAGGAGTATTAGATCACCTAGAAACCCATGAATGAGCCTTGACCATTTTCATTTTGTCGATTTCATTTCTAAACCCTAAATTGAGTTAAAACCATGTTTGCATGCAACCAGTCCTTTTCATGAGCCATGATCTGGTCTAGGATACTTTACTAGGCTTATATTAGTTAACCATAAGCTAGGAAAGCTTTTTGTTTCATAAAAATATATTTTATATAGAAAAAGGACTAGTTTTGCAAATGTTTTCATAAATAGGGGTATATATTGTAACTTTCTGAAATTATTAATTCTAAGGACTATTTTTGCCATATCTTAGAAGTATAAAGTGTTAGAACCTATTTTGTAAAGTTATATAGTATAAGTATATATATATATATATATATATATATATATATATATATATATATATATATATATATATATATATAGGCAAAGGATCACGTGCGGATGGTTTTTTTTAGTGCGGATGTGCGGATGGATCTGGACCGCCCATTCCAGAATCTGATCTCCCATTCCAGAATCTGATCTTGACTTTTTGTAAAAAAGTCAAGATCTGACGCTAATATCACGGTACCAATTGATCATGAAAACGATTTTTTTGATTTTTTTTCCTTCTCAGCGATCCTTACTCTAGTTGTGTTCTTTTATTTTTTTATTTTTTCAGATTTTTCTGAGCACTTTTTTCTTTATTGATTATGAGTGCTAATGTGATATTAACGATATTATGAGTGCTACCGTGATATTAAGCTTTTTTACGTGTAAAAATGAACCGTGATATTAAAAAACCCATGATAGTTACTGTGATATTATAAAACCAACGTGATATTAAGCTTTTTTACATGTAAAAATGAACCGTGATATTACGATATTAAGAAAAAGTTAAAGTGATATTAAAAAAAATTAACTTTGATATTAAGAAAGCATGATAGTTACGGCGATATTAACAACTTTTATTAAGAAAAAGTTTTTACGATATTAAAAAAGTTATTGTGATATTAAATTTTTTATTAAAAAAAAAGTTTTCAGAATCTGATTTTGAATTTTTTACAAAAGTCAAGATCTGATCTTGACTTTGTCAAGATCAGATCTTGACTTTTGTAAAAAAAGTCAAAATCAGATTCTGATATCACAATACCTTTAACGATGAAAACGATTTTTTTTTTAAAAATTTTTTTCAGCGATTCTTAATTATTTGTTGTCCTCTTTATTTTTTTAATTTTTTCAGATTTTTTTGAATTTTTTTCAGAAAAAAAGCTAATACGATAGTAACGATCTCAAAAAAAGACGGGATATTTACGATATTGCCACTCCGCCTTTTTCAGATGGTTGACTAGATGGAGGGCTGAGATTCGTCTGTATCATCCGCACTAAAAGACAAAAATGTACCTGATCCTCACCCTATATATATATATATATATATAGTTATTACCGTTAAGGATTAAAACCATAAAAGTTATTAGGTTAAGGGTATATTATGTCAATTAATAAACTTAAGGGTATATTTGAAGTGTTTTCATAAATATAAAAACCTATCTTTTTAAATAAAACATAACACAATACTAGGGAGCTTCATGTGAGGGGTTTCATTTGGGTATTCGTTTTGACGAGTTTGCTGGGTTTACGAGTTAAAGTGCCTGGCTCCTCAAACGTTTACTACATGACCTCTGGATTATGATGGCCCGAACAGTGTTATGTTCTATTTATAACTTAAGCATATAACAATATAACACAATACTAGGGAGCTTCATGTGAGGGGTTTAATTGCCTCTGGATTATGATAGCCCGAACGATGTTATGTTATATCTAAATCTAGAAAACCTTAAGAATACTTAATTAGGAGAACTTAAAATGCACCCACTCAGGCTTGACATGCACACTACACCAACTTGCGTAAGTAGGCTGTCTAGTAGCACCCATACTCATCTCTAATCCTAGGTGAGTGTTCATAGCCTCACTTTTTAAATGTTTTACAAACCCTGTGAGGGGGATACATGCTTTAAACCGAATACAAGTATTTTTCTTTGGTTGTTCCACGAGTACCTTCTATGCCATCATTACATTACAAAATATCATGAACCATAATCACTTGCGAGTGAACGCAAGTATAGTGAATAAATCTATTTGGAGTTTGACAACTCCCGTTGGTTTGCCCCTGTCGGGTACCAATAAGCACTATATTTGAGAACTAAAAGGGTTAACCTTGGCAAGTTAATCCTTATTACGTCCCATCATGCAAGGGTCTGCAGTGCCCCATGACCTGGACTTGTTAACGTGAGGTGTTATGAGCTTAGTGCAATAATACTCTATCATTACTTTTCCACAACCCAAGGGTTTTAGCTGACCCTGTGGAACTTGTATTCAACCCTATAACAAACCTAAACCTATGAATCTCACTCAACCTTAGACCTTTAAGCATGTTATCCTAGGTAACTAGGCCCTTAGGACTTAAGGCATGGAGTAACACTGAACTTGACACTTTTTACTTTTGTATGCATTGAACCTTTTTTTTCCTATTGTATGTACAAACTTTCTTAATCATCCTATTGTAACAATATTACGGGTGTCTTATGACGTGGCAATACTTAATCATACTAATTACTGTGTAGTTAATAGAATAAAACCCCGTAATATTGTTACAATAGAATTATTAAGAAAGTTTGTGCATACAATAGGAATAAAAAAGTTCAATGCATACAAAAGTAAAAAGTGACAAGTTCAATGTATTTTTAGACAATTTTCCCTATATTAATAAAAGGTACGGAGTAATAATATTTAAATCCATGATTGTGTATACACTGCTAAAACGAGTTATATTAGATTGATGTTATGTCTTACAAGTTTATGGGATCCAATTATGTATTATCATATGCTTTGAAAATACATAGTGAACATTTATTTGAGACATCCCAATATAGCAATATGGACACTTATTATGAGATGGAAAGAGTATTATCGTATATGGTGTTCCACTTCACACTGCACTTATGTTGCTAGCAAAAGAAATGCACATACAAATCATCCATGTACAAGCATCATAACAGACGTATAGCAATTCAAATCATATCGGATAAAGCTCCTTGTAAACTCGTAATTCGTAATAGATCTGGCCATTATTGTTGGTTCATCCACTCCATTCAGATGATAGTGATGAATATCTTACTATGATGTAAATAAACATAAGATCGGTTTACAACATTCAACGTCAACCGAAACGTATTCAAAATCCTAAGTGCAAATTATATGAAGGAATGTGACTGTTCCCAATAGACTCATAGACAAACAATGGTAGATTCAATTTTCAACATTTTAGTTTCTTGATGTCGAGTTAAGATCAAATTAATCAACATTACTGTTGATACAAAAGTTCGGCGTTCCTAGTTTGGACTCCTGCTCTCGTACCAATTAGCTCTTAATGCTTGAAACCTGCGCACTAAGAAAGTAAACAAACACCGTTAGGCTTATCGTGGGATTGTCTCTCACGATTATCCTCCGGCGTGAGAGTAAGTAATCGGTTTAGGGTTATATTAAAGAGTTAGGGTTTGTCAATCGTACCTTTAACGAGAGTTGTGGCATTGTTTATATAGGCACGAAATCCTTGTAGGTTTCGTGTTCCTCACTCTTTGCACGCGTAGTGCTTATCCGGCCTATGGATCTTTATCCATAAATAAAAGATCCTTATCTAGACCATAAATAGTTTGGTCGGGTTTGGGCTATCGTGAGTCCGAACCATTAATATTGTGGCCCAAATCATTGTCATAATAGCCCACTCGTGGTGGACTTGGGCTGTTAGTAATGTTTATCATTTGAGCTCGTGGTCCAAATATAGACTATACGTCATCAATTACAATACCTCAGATTTTACATACGAGCAAACTAGTCTATCTACATAGAAAATATCCTGATTTTTTTGTGCTTCTCTTTAAAAGTAAATGTTTCTTGTATAATGTACACAGATTTCGAAATAATTACTGTGTTATAATGGAACTTCAAACGGCTAAAAAGGGGACAACGGATAACATATCTTTTATCTTAACTAATTATAAAGCAAAAATGGTCAACTTGAGTCAAATGTGAAAAACTGAATTTTGCCTTAATACCAAAACTGCCCTTGTCCATTCATCTTACTTCCTTTATAAAAGAGGGATATCCCCGACCTGTCTCCAAAGCTACATATATTAAGATTCAGACAGCCCAACCAAAACCCGAGCCTAAATTAACACCCAAAAGCCTATTTCAGAGCCTATAAATATTAAGATTCAGATAACCCAGCCAGTACCCGAGCCTAAATTAACTCCAACAGACCTAATGATATAAAATCCATCCTCCCCACACAAACACAAACCTAATTTCATTTCTCTCTCTCTCTCTAAACCTAACCCTTTTATTTATCTCTTAACCATCATCTATAGCCGCCACTATAATTGCCGCCATATGATGAAATAGCCACCACCTCTCGGTGGTTTGGGTTGTTTCGGTTGGCTAGGTAGTTTAAGTTGGTGGTTTTGGTGGATTTTTGAAATAAATTGTGGTGGTTTCAATGGTTTTTTTGGTTTCAACTGTCCAACGCCACCATCTATTGGTGGGTTCAGTGGTTGTTGCAATGGTGTAGTAAGGTTGTTTTTAGCACTGTATTTTTTTTGTCTGTTATGTGTTAAAAACTATAGTTGAAGGCTATATGCGTGTATTAAGATTTTTACTCTTTTGGTGTTTGTTTTTTGATATGAGATCTTATAGTTTTTTGTATTATTGTTTTGGTGACTGATAAAGTTTCATCGAGTTCAATTTAAGAACCAAACGGGTTTTCGAGGTCATAGATAACAAGTTGTGTTGAGTGGTTTTGGTGTTTTTGTTCATGGTTAATATATTTCAAGTTCTGGTGTTTGTGCATCTGGTTTCAGTGCTTGTAGCAGTGGTGTTAGTTATTGTGGCTTTCGTGCTTTTTGCTTGTGTTCGTATCAGATTTGGATCCATTTGTTTTGAGTTATGATGTTTTGTTCTTCGGTAAGGGCGTGATTGATCTGATGTGAGTTAGCTAATTTTCTGGTTTTTATTTATGATGTGAGTTATTGTGGACTATTGGTTTTTAGATCTTTCGAGATCTATTACTTTGAATGCGAGATCCTTGAGTTTAAAGGCGAGATCTGTTTTAATTTGTGGATGTGTTTTTATTACTATCTGTTTAAAGCTATGGCTTATGGTGGTTGTCTTGATCTGATCTTGGATGCTTTACTAATTGTCATTTTTGTTAAATTGTGTATTTTTCTGAGCCAAAACACAAAACACGCTAATAGTTTCACTTTAAAATTTTTGGTTTGTCATTATTTAAAATGTGGTGTATTTTGAAATTCGAATGAGAAGTGATTTATTTTGTTAAAGTGATGTACTGTTATGGAGTAAAGCACTACTCGATTAAAACTTAAGAAACTCGCCTACACTTTTGTCTACATTTGAATTTTGACAGCTATACCTATGCTACTATGTCCATGGAAAAGTATTTTGGTTGAGATTTGATGTTGGTGGTTTTGTTGCTGATTTAAGTTGGTGGTTCATGTGTGATGTGTCGTAGAAATTCAAAACGTACCAAATTACCAATGATTTGTAGTGAGGCTTTTATTTAAGTCTATGATGATTCAAAATTACTTGGGAAAAATTGTGGATGACATTTTACAGTGCAACCATGTTTGTCACAATTTTGAGTTGTTAGTAATTTTGAAATCTGAGCCAAAATATAAGAATTAATGTTAACGAAATTTTGAATTTCAACCATAGCAACTTTCAAAGAAAATTTAAAATTCTAATGACATCTTAAAGAGGGCGACAGGGACGTGTCATTTGAATATTATTGGTTCACTAGAAATGAAACTCTTAGGAAAAAAGTACAAAAAAAGTGATTACGTTAAAAGGACTACAAAAGGTGTTATAACTAATACTATGTAGTTTATCCCTTGGATTATTAGTTTTTTCCTGAATTATCGGGACAAAATCTGATGATTTTACTTGGAAAGGTAAGAAAAGGTTATTGTTTGCTATACTTTTTATACTTTTCAAAGTTCTCGCTATTCATTTTATTTATCTTTCCAGCATAGGTTTTATCACAAACAATTTTTTTTTCTTCCAATTTGTTGAAATGTGTTAATAAACAAGAGAAAATTATGCGACTTTAAAAAGGCATGTGTAACAATCCCTATACTCAACCAACATTTGAATTATGAGGTAATATAAGAAACTAAATAACTTTTTGATATGAGTTTGAAGTTAACAACCAATCAACAATATGATATTAAATGACCAAAAAAATATGAGAACAATTCAACGTGCAAAAAAACGCATGGGGAGGTTTAAGAATATCATAAAATTCGGGGTTTTATAAAAGGGATATATATCATTAAACCCCTACCTAGAAGGTTTCTTTTGAAGTAAACTTTGGTAATTACATGTAATTTAGGAAATAGTTGTTTGATTGCTTGAAACATCAATCATTTGCAAGGCATATAGTTGTGAAAAAAACTGCGAAAGATATCAAACAGATATCACGATGATTATACAATCATTATATTGCTTTATACGATTTTGATTTTAATAAGCTAGGAGAACTAATTATTGGATGATTAAAATTCTAACATAGTGAATTGTGTCTAAGCGAATATAAATATTGAACATCTTTATGCTTACGACTTTTTGCCCTTTTTCCATCATTTTGAAAAAAACAAGTAAAAGAAAAAGAGAGTGACAAAGAGGCAAAAAAAATGGAAGCTAAAAAGTGGTTCATATCGAAAGATGAAAGTAAGAAACTAAAGCATTCTTTAGTTTATGCGTTCAAGCTCTACATGTACATAGTTGCAACATCATAGAGGTTGTTCTTGTTTTTATTGTTGCTTAAGATGATGAACTTAATGGGTGATAGACAACGCAACACAAAGTTGGCATGCGAGAATTTTTATCAGTTACATTTTGATTATTTTATGTTTTATTTATAAACGTCACATGAAATATTGTAGCCATAATATCACAACTATAATTGTTTGCCGCTAGAAAATCCCGTTGCTATGCACGGGTACTCGTCTACTATAATAAAAGGAGTACATCATTTTGGAGTTTTTTTGACAAAACAATTTTAGTGGAAAAAAATTGGACCAATAGGAATGTTCGATTTTGACACATAGACGAAATCGAGCAATATGATTGGCCAATAAAAAGTCAAAATTGAATTGATTTTTGTCAAACTTTAATAAATTTGATGGAGAATTTGATTGAGGAAAAAAAAAAACAAATAAAAATATAGGTGTCAAATTTATGAATATAAAAACTTAAAAAAAGATGAGGTAATTAATAAAACATTAGTGATTGAATTTTAAATATATTATATGGAGTTAAGTATAAATTTATAAATCTCCATGTTTTTTTTATAACTTTAAATATATCTTTTATAGGGTCATTGTTTTCATAACTTTTGTGCACACAATTATCCCTAACTTTTTCTCTCCTCTCTTTTGCTCTCAAAACCGGTCGAACACCTCTAAGAAATTAGGGTTTCGATTTTTGGTGATCAAAAATACTTTCTTGTGTAGTTACTTGCATAACTTTAATACGGTTTAATTTGTGTGTACAAGAACGAGGTAATAACTCACTATAGTTATTATCAAGAGATCGATAAACAAAACGGTAAGGGGTTTATCATAGATCTATAATTACACAAGATCAAGATTGTGCATCGGGTACGTTACTATTTATGTTTTAGTTAATCTTTATACGTGTTATACTTGATCCTAGCTTCCGCATATTTGTGTACTTTGATTGTCAAACTCTAACAGTAAATACACAGAAATGACCCATTTGAAGTGCTTAATTATTAGCTAGTTACACGGAAGATATACTGATCCATTAAGAGTGATTGCATATATTGTTGGTTAGATTTAATTGTGTCTGTTAGCTGGAGTGACGACGTGAAATTAGAGTTAGCGTTTAGAACTTACGGAAAGATGACATCATCGAATCTCACAATCTATTTTAAGTTTATTCACATAAATACACAATAGATGTAAATAATTAAATATGATTAATCAAGTCCATTTTACTTTTTAGTAATAAACAGATCATGTTATTATGTCCTTGTTGCTACCATCTACTGAGATTCAGTCATGAGTCGCTCACATTCGTTAATTTAAAAGAAACTCATACAAAAACTAATCATAAACACATAAAAACAATAACTTACATGCGACAACTCATGATGGAACCCGATCATTTGTTCCGGAGGAGATTCATTAGCAGTATAAACACGTCCACATATCTTCGTTCTACTTCCTGCACCACCAGCTCCATATACAAAATCCTCGTAACCAAAACACACAACAACCTCATTAAACTCAACAGCAGTTGCAACACTAAACCCTCTGACTAAAACAGCACCAGTTTCATGAAGTAGTGATTGTATATATTGTTTGTTGGACTTAACTGCTTCCGTTATGGTTGGGGTTTAGAATTGCGGGGAAAGTGATGTCATCGTTTAAAATGAATTGGTTTTGAGGTTGATCTTTTGTTGTCATGATTAGTTTTTGAGTACTAATGATGTTAATGAAGTATGTGACATGTACTTTGTTGTAGGCTAGTGTTTTTTTTAATAATCATATGTCAATTATTTATTGTAGTAATTTAGAAATTGTAAGCTACATAACATTTTAAATCCGTGATTGTGATGTATACACTGCTAAAACATGTTATTAGATTGATGTTATATCTTTACAAATTTATGGGATCCAATTATGTATTATCATATGGTTCCCGCTAAAACCTCTTCTCGTTGGTTGAAATACAAACTCAACATTTATTTTGAAACATCCCAATATAGCAATGCGGACACTTATTATGAGACGAATAGAGTATTATCGTATATGGTGTTTCGCTTCACACTGCAGTTCTGTTACTAGCAAAAGAAATGCACATAAAAATCATCCATGTACAAGCATCATAACAGACGTATAGCAATTCAAATCAGATCGGATAAAACTCCTTGTAAACTCGTAAGTCGTAATAGATCTGGCCATTATTTTTGGTTCATCCACTCCATTCAGATGATAGTGATGAATATCTTATTACATAAGATCGGTTTGCAACATTCAACTTAAAGTCAACCGAAATGTATTCAAAATCCTAAGTACAAATTATATGAAGGAACGTGACATGGCACATATACTTTTGACTTGTTCGACCCATTTGAGGTGTTTCCTTCAAAGATATTTTCTCATTTACCAATTTGACCTCTTTAGAGAAAAACATAACCCAAATCCATCCATTTGTAAGTAGCTGGGTCGAAAATCCCACGTTCAGTTTTGGGTGCACAAGATTCTTCTACCGTCGTTGCTATAATTTTACTGGCAATTCTTGCAGAGCTACGTTGGTTCAAAGGGGAGAAATTCAAATCCTAGATTTCACGATAGAATGGACATGGAAGATGATGATCGACATCATAATAGAATGGACGACGATGATGGTGATATGGACCAATCAAGTGGGGGTGAATATATGTCTGATTGTTATCTACGGATAACCGTGGAAGAGCCAAAGTAACTCTAAACGGGGAAGTAGAAAACAGAGTATACACAATCTGCAGGTGTGAAGTAATATTTCGTTTTAGCTTTATATGTTATCCGTTGTCCCCTTTTTAGCGGTTTGAAGTTCCATTATAACACAGTAATTATTTCGAAATCTGTGTATTATGTAATGCAACTTTAAGCAAAGTTCTTTATACAAGAAACATTTACTTTTAAAAGAAGCAAAAAAGATCAGGATATTTCTTTGTAGATAGACTAGTTTGCTCATATGTAAAATCTGATGTGTTGTAATGTTGATTAATTTGATCTTAACTCGACATCAAGAAACTAAAATGTTGAAAATTGAATCTATCATTGTTTGTCTATGAGTCTATTGGGAACAACCCAGCCCGACGTGTACAAGGAAAGTTATGTAACATGTATAGCCAATCTGCTTGTAACATTAATTACAGCCTTATAGGAAAACGGTAACTTAGCATGTAACCTATTTTACTTGATAAAAAGGAGCCACAACATTCATCGGACACCCAAAAAGGGACAGTGCAAGCAATAACTAGACAAAATAGCCATATTTCAAATGCCCATTTGTTACCATAATTTTAATTAGGAAGTCAACTTGAAATAAACATATTCTTAGAAACAGAATGTTGCAGCATTGATCAAACAAAGATAGTATGTTGAGTTATAGGTAACGAAGGTAAGGTTGATGATCTTCATCATGAGCCAGTCATGTCCAGAATCTAGTCCTCGATTCAATTACTTATAACTTGGTTCGTTTTCAGTGCATGCAACTTCCTAAACATGTGTTCAAAGATCTAGATTATTAATATAGCAAGTATTATTTTGTAACAGGAATGAACACATGAATTTTCTAAAAAAACTAAAATAGACCGTTTGAGGTCAATTCAACTTAGACCTTTTTCAACCCATACTAAAATGACCCACTTCAAAGCAATCCTGTTTTGACCCATTTTATGTTACCCAATCCACCCATCTTGCCAAATCTAAGTCCAGCTTCAGTGAGCATAAATGCAACTACTTGCTATCAGACATCTTATAAGATTAGTGTTGTATTATAGTATCCATATTAGCAAGTATTACTAAGTCTAGGGGGTCGTAGTGTAACATTAGTCAAATAGGAATACATAGGTCGGTTTACATGCTATATATATGGCATATGATCTGTTGAGTCAGAAGTATTCGAGAGTCTAGTTTTCTCCTTTGTTAGCAGCCGATTTAAACTCTTTCTAGAGTTGGTTTTCTTCCCCCCTCATCTCTATAATAAAGAGGTGAGGGGGGAGGGGTCGTTGTACTACATATTCTTTTCAATAACTAATCGTTTTGGTTAAGGGTTAATATCGCGTGTGCTTGCTTCTACTTTTTGTCGATATATAGTTGCTTGTGTGTATAGTATTTTCATTCAAGGTCGTAGTTCCGTATTCTAGTATCTCGGTTTGTTGCCTGATCACCAACAATTGGTATCAAGAGCTTAGGTTCGAAGGTGAGAGAAACTAGGTCGATTCTTGTTGAAGGTTCTTAAATATCGACAGGTTTGGGCAGCAGGTTTTTTTGTGTTCAAAGGTTTCGATATTCAAGGGTTTCTTGTGTTCGTTTGTGGACACAAGGAAGGTGCAGTAGCTTGTCGACAATAAGGGTTTACTTTGGAGCTTGTTTTCTGTCCAGGTTTGTGACAAGAAAAGATTCAAAGGGTTTCTTGAAATCGAGTTTTTTAGGTATTAAAATCTTGAAAGCAAGGTCTTCTTGAGGTGTAAGGTTCATCGACCTCAAGGGTGAAGCAAAGATTTTTTGAAATTCCAGTTTTGCGAAGTTTACTTGAAGTGTAAGGCATCAACTTCAAGGGTTAGCAAAAGAGTTTCGGGTTTCGGTTCTTCGGGTACGAAGAACGGAGGATTACTTCAAAAGGGTTTCTTAAGTTTTCGATTAGTCGAGGTTATTGACGGGTTAAAGAAAACTTAACGTTTGTTGATTTTCAGAATATAGAAGATCGGCAAGAAGTTATGGTGTCGTTTTGGTTTTTTGTTGATTTTTGACAAAGAAGAAGACATCAGGTGTTGTTTAATAATTGATTTTGGAGGGAAGACAACTAAAGTCTTACAGAAATCGTTTTTATTAATCACGGAATGTTACTTTTTGAAGGGAGCACGTGATATTGTTTTTATTTGTTGGTTTTCGGTTGACTGAAGATCGACAAAGGTTTGGTGTCTACTGGATTTGTCAGGTTATAGACGAAGAAGACACATCAGGTCACGTGATTGATAAGGAGTAGACATCACGTGGGTTGGCTTTTAAGGAGGAATAAAGTCAACAATACTTCAAGGTGATGTTTATTTTGATTATTTTCTTTATAGATATTGGCTGGAAAAGTAACAAGATGTCAAGTTACTTTTTAAAGATTCAATATTTATAAATAAAAAGGTTATTACTTTGAAGGGGTTAAGTTTTGCGCAAGGTAATTTGTTTAGTTCGATGTTGTGAGGTTTATATCACAAGGTATTAAGAATAAACAAAGGGTCGCTGAAAAGAAAGTCCAAGACTTATCGAGGTTGCAGGGTTTCTTTGGTTACAAGAAATATGTTGCAAAATTAAAGTATGACAAGGGTTACTTCAAAAAATCGTTGGTTCCTATCTTGATTCAAGGGTTGTCGATTTGTTGGATGGTTTAACTGCCAAGGTTTAATCGATATTTGAGTAAGAAAGGGCTTTTGTTATTTTTTGAAGGGTTTCTTGGTTTGATCGATTTTTGTAAGGTTTATTACATGCGTTAAATTGATCAACAAAGGAGACGACTGCAACGGGGATTTAGAAAAAAGTTAGAGACTTTATACAAGACAAAGTCTTTAGCTAATCGTTTGTACTTGAAGAAGAAGTTATATACTTTTCACATGCATCCGGATAAGAGTCAGTCTGAACATATTGATGAGTTTCATAAGCTGGTAGGTGACTTAGCGACTATAGATACTACTATATCAGATGAGGATCATGCATTATTATTACTCACATCTTTACCATCGTCTTACGGTAATTTCGTGGATACTTTGCTATATGGTTGGAATACTTTGAAGCTAGAAGACGTGGTCGCGACACTTCATTCTATGGAACTTCAAAGGATGATGGAAGCAAAGGTTGATGGTGGTGAAGGGTTGTTTGTGAGGGGCAAATCTGATCAAAGTGATATGCGGCAGGGTAAAGGTAGTTCGTGGTCAAAGTCATAGGGAATAAGCAGCAGATTCAAGTGTTATATATGTCAGTCTGAGGAGCATTTGAAGAGGGATTGTCCCAGGTATAATCACAAGAAATCTCAAGGTTTTGTCAGGAATAAATATCATGTATCCGGTTCTGGAGCTGATAGGTATGACAGTGCTGATGTTATGATGGCTATGAATGTTGAACAACTATTGGACTGGATCATGGATTCAGGGGGCTCATACCATATGACATACAGGAGAGATTACTTGTTTGATTTTAAGGAGTATGACGGTGGTAATGTACTGCTGGGTGATGGCAGGGAAAGCCGTATACGGGGGACGGGTAAGGTTCAAGTACAAATGAGGGATGTGTCAAGTTTTGTTTTGGACAACGTCAGGTATGTTCCGGAGTTATGGCGAAGCTTGATATCGTTGGGTACTCTTGAAAAGGAGGGTTTTACCATGAAAATGCAGTCGGGCAGGATCAAGGTTATAAAGGGTTCACTGGTGGTTTTATCAGGAACAAGGAAGGCTAATTGTGTATATACCCTAGTCGGTCAGGCAGTGACCGGGAAGACATTGAAGGGTAGAAAGCAGTTAGGAGAATCTCAGACTGGAAGGAAGATCAAGAAAGGTAATTTTCTTGAGTCTTGTAATCAGAGTTCTACACAACAATGTATGAAGAGTGGGGTCGCCAAACATTTGGGTGTTACATGGATACAGCAGCAGAATGGGTTGGTTAAGAAGATGAATGTGACACTCTTGGCTAAGGTACGTTGTTTTTTGATTCAGTCTGGTCTGTCCAAGGTTTTTTGGATAGAGGATACAACCAAGTGTACATATCTAGTGAATAGGTCACCATCATCAGCGATTGGATTCAAGACTCCTATAGATATGTTAGGGTTTTTTGGTTGGCTTGCTAGTAATAAAGCAAGGAATGCTTGAACCGGTTAAGGTCAAGTGCATATTCCTGGGATACCGTGAAGGTATGGTGGGTTATCAACTTTGGAGGTTAGATGACGTTACATCAAAGGGAGTGCTTTACAGGAATATGGTTTTCAATGAGAGTGGGGAATACAAGAAAACTTTCATTAGTTCTGGTGTAGGTACAGGTTCAGTGCATGGGTTGCAGGGAGTTGAGTTTGAGGTGGAACCGCTTGGGGATCATACATTTGAGGTGGAACCTCAGGGGAATGTCGGTCAGGTAGCTGGTTCACAGGATGTACAAACTCGGGATTTGATAGACTATCATTCAGCACGTGATAGGGAGCAACACATAGCACGAGAACTAAACAGATATAGAGAAGCCAGTAATGAGGCTGCTTTTGCAGTTGCTACAGTGGAGAAGATATACGCACCTAAGTCATTGATTTTCAATAATACAGTTGCTTGTGAGGTAGCAAATATTCAAATGAGAACTTTGAAGGCCGAAGAGGGGAAAGGTTCCATGTGAACGGCACTTGCACATGGGTTAGTAGGTGTATGTTGTAGATCTATATATAAGGCTTTACAATTTATAAAGCTATAACTACAACAACCAATATGATGAGGCGAAAAATGATCCGTTTTTAAGGGGTCATTTAAGCCCGAATCCGACTTTATTTGATCAAATATTGCCCTAAATCGTTCCTTTTGTGATTTTAGGTGTTTGGAGAGTGAATTCTGAAAAAGAAGCCATTTTGGACGTTTTTGGAGCATAAAAGTGAAGAAAACGGCAAAGTACCAAATTTCCATGCTGAAGATACAAGGTGACGGCGTCAAGACTACCATCTTGACGGCGTCAGACATGAGGAATTAAACACCGTGGGTGGTGACGGCGTCAGAAGGCATCATGACGGCGTCAAAGTGGCAAGAATAAAATACCGTGGTCGGTGACGGCATCACATAGGCCGTCATAAGTGGATCAAGGCCGTCCGAGGAAGTATATGGCGGCGAGGTGACGGCGTCACAAGTAACTCTTGACGCCGTCAGCCTACTTTTCCTATATATAGTTTTCTAGTTTTTTCATTAAAAGGGAGAAGTTTTGGTGAAACCCTAAAGACGATTTTGGTGCCTCTTTTACAGGTTTTTCAAGGGTTCCAAACCCTTGAGACCTTGCATTGTAATTGAGATAAGTGTACTTTCAATTCAATCAATATGTCTATGTGTTGGTTGTTTATCTCTTGTTCTTGTCTCAATTCTACTATGCTAGGCTAGATCTCTTTTGTGTTTGCTTAGATCTAATGAAACCTAGATGTTGATTATGTGTTGATTACTTGTCTATTCTTGTTTTGGATAAATGATATTATATGTTAGGCTTAAGAAAACTGGCAGATCTCCAAATGGTAACATGCTTGAACGTCTTAAGAAACATGAACCGAGGCGTACTAGGTCTTTATTGGTTGTATTTAATGCATGAGCTACTGTTTACAATCCCTATAGTTGTGCTGGGTCATGGTGTAGGAGGAGATAAGAGCTCATAGAGTTGGGGAGTTATGTATGCCACCCCACGAATGGTATTAAGGAATACAATCCGTCGTCCATACAAGTGTAACAAGTAATTAACGTGTAAAAGATATCTAGGGAGTAGTGAAGTCAAAGTAAACACAATTTCTCCAACCACTGCTCACAACCTTAGTATAATTAGTTTATTTTCATTTTTATTATTTTATTTTGATTGCATCTTAGTTTTGGGTTAGTTGAATAGCAACTAATTCCGCCCACTCTTCCAAAACCTGAGATTTTACTTGCTTTTATAAAAATATAAAAATACAAAAATAATCATCTCTCACCTTTAGAACTATTAATTAGGTTTTCTAATCCTAGCGACACTATTCCTAAGCTGAACGATCAATCCCCCGGTACTTGTCACTATACTATACTACAACGATCAGGTACACTGCCTGGTGGGGGTTGTAAGCTTCTTGAGATCCCTCGAGAGGTAAAGCAAGGTGCGATTCCCACGCATCAAGTTTTTGGCGCCGCAGCCCGGGGAATAGTTATTGTCTAGGTTAGGATTTCTTTTTATTAGGTCTACTTGCTAGATTCCTTTCTAGTAAGAATTTTTTTTATTTCTTTTAGGTCTTCTTTAGTCTATCTTATTTCTTCGTGCCTTTGTTCGTAACTCTTTACCATCCGACATTATGGAAGGTGGTAACATCTTTGAACCCATCATCCCACCACAACAAAACCCACCATTGGAACCCCTTAGGCCCCGAACCTTAGGAGAGTACTCCCGACCTAGCCACCAAGGCTACCGAAACACCATTGAGCTCACCGGAGACAATGTGACCCCCTTGCGATCCGACACCATCCGGTTGGTGCAAAGCGGATGTGCATTCCATGGACTTCGTTCCGAAGATCCAAACCAACATCTTAAGGACTTCCTCAAAATCGTAGATTCCATAGACCTAGGTGTTGAAACTAGAGAGACTACCCGTTTACGCATATTCCAATTCTCTCTACGGGATCAAGCTAGTCAATGGCTTGAGCGTTTACCCGCGGGATCCATCACCACATGGGATGATCTCACCACTCGTTTCCTTGCTCAATTTTTCCCACCGGGGAGAACTACTAAGCTTAGGAATGACATCTTGATGTTCCAACAACGTCAAAATGAATCTCTTTACGAAGCATGGACTCGTTTCAAGGGCTTACTCCAAAAAGTCCCTCATCATGGCATAGATCTTTGGCTCCAAGTCCAAATTTTCTATGACCATATCGACATCTCCACGAGGCGAACCATTGACCAATCGGCCGGTGGTAAGCTACGTGATCTTAGTGCGGAACAATCATGGGAACTCATAGAATATCTTGCTCTCTATGACAATGAAAGTTGGAATGATCCCCGTGATTTGAACAAAACGGTCAAGGCAATATCTTTGCCTACGAACAATTCTTGCACTCCCGACCGTAGGATCATGGAACTTGAAGGTCGAGTCAAGTCTCTCATGAAATCTTACGAAGCTCATAAGCCTTCAAGCCAAGTAAGCAGAATCGCTTCTACATGCAAACTGTGCAATGGCCCTCATGAGACCTACAACTGCATGGAACTTCCAAAACGTGCTTATAACGAATTCACATCATCACACGTAGGGCAGGGTCCTCGAACTTCTGCCGAAGCATATGAGGCATGGATGGATAAACCTAATTTTAGAGGGTACCAAACACGAAGTGTATCATTCAATGACTCCTCACCACTCACTTGGTCCGAACATTTTCCATCACAAGGCATTCCTAGGCAAAGCTGTGAAGATACTTTAAAGAAATTCATTCTCTCTCAAGAACTACAGCTCGCTACGCTCGAGGCCAAATTTAAACAACAGCAGGATGATGTGAACAACAAGATTTGTAATCTGTTGACTGCTATCAAAGAGCATATTGATAATAAGCCCATTCCCGTTAATGAGGTTAAATCTGCTACCATCATGAGTCCACCAACCTCCTCGGTAAAAATAAAAAGTCCTAGTAAGTTATTCAAACATCTGTCTCCTAACGGAAAAGAACCTGTCAACCCCCCTGGACCAATCCACTTTGTAAACACCATCACCACAATATCTGCTTCAGCACCCGACCCAACCCAACAACAAACCAACAAATTCAGTCAGACAGCGAAAGACGAGACCTCAAGGGTTGACCATAATTTGGCGAGAAAACCTACCGACTCACCCGAGCAATACACCGCGCTAGAATACGAAAAACCTGATGTAAGGAAAAAGAAATCGGAAGAGCATGAGAAAGATCCAACCATTTTGGGTAAATCTATTATAGAAGAACTCGAGAGAAAAATGGAGGATGTTATTAGTATGGGTAACAATCAGACTAAGGAAAGTGACCATAAGGTTTTTAAGATCCCCTGTACCATTGAGGAAAAGCTCTTAACCGATAGTCATGTAGATCCTAGCTCCCCAGTTAACATAATCCCCCTCTCCCTGTACCACAAAACCTTCCCTGAGCACATTGCGTGCAAGAAAGTAATAGAGAATTTATCAATCAGGATTGGAGAGCTTGATTACAATACTGACCTCACCGTGGTTGATGACGTGAACCCTTTCACCAATCAAACGTTAACCCACCTTGTCCTCGGGATACCATTTATAAATGAATCAGGAGCAATCCTTGATGAGAAAGATGGTAGCGTTGTACTCACCAATGGCGTTAAGAAAGCAATCATTCATAGGGATAGTGAGGAGGTGTACGAGTATCGTCCCTCCCTTGAGGGGAATCTATATGGGTCAAAGGATGGAGAGCTGAGGAAGATAAGACGGCGTGATCCGAATAACCTAAAAATCCCTTGTATGATCGGTCATAAGTACTTCGAAAACGTATACATTAATGTATTCTTGCCAAAGAATTTTATGTCATTGTTTCATTATAACAATATATGCAGATGGGGGATGATTTACAAGGGAGAGAAAGTGGTTGGTAAGGATCATGAAATCCAAGTGTTAGTAGGAAATATGGCATTTCCTATGGAGTTCACAATTGTGGACAACATAGAGGACTTTGTTGACCCTAGGCTATCGCAAGTCATCTTTGGAGCACCCTTTTGTGAAATCACCAAGTTGATAGTGGATGACTTGAACGGAATCATGACCTTCACTGACGGGATTAGGAGGATTTCATACCAAACGCCATACAAAAGAAGAGACCTTAGGGAGATAGATTGCGACGGGCTCGATGTGATGAGCTCCCAACTTGTCTTGTGTGATGACGATGTTAGGAGAGGGTGTAGAAATATTTCTGATTTATCTTGTGGGTTCTTTAAGGATGTTAGTAAGCTTGGCTCTAAGTATCGACGGGATGTTTTCGAATTCGAAGATCCGAAGTACTTACACTATGAAAGCAAAACTGGTTTAGAAGACGACCTAGAGAGTGGAACCAATGATGAAATCACGTAGTAACCCATGACTTTGAGTCTAGCTACAAGACTCGTAAATAAAGAAAAGCGCTTCTTGGGAGGCAACCTATGTTTTGTGTGATTTTAATTGTTTGTTTGTTATTTGCTTCCGTATGCATGTTTTATTTTTATTATTGGTTGATCATGTTTCTCAACTAAAATGTGGAAATACTTTATTATGTTGTTTGGCCTAGTCTTAACTTCAACCTAAAGGTATTTTTGCAAAAGATAAGTGTAAGGGAAAACCCCAAATGTGTTTTAAAGAAACAAACCGATCATGATTCTCCACAATTTTAAATGAACATGTATATTCGTATTTGTTAGAGTCAAATGCTTGTATTGAGTCATAATGAAGTTTTGCAAGATTTTCCAGGAAGTAGGACAAAGTTTTTCCAGAAATTTTCCGGAAACTTGACATAAGAATTTCTGCAGGTCCATTCTGACGGCGTCAGAGTATTGCTCTTGACGGCGTCAGGAGTTAAAATCTGGAAATTTTACAGGTATTGTTTTTCTAACGGAGTCTTATGGTTTTTGTGAATTATTAAGTTTTATAATCTCCAGGAAATCTGCAAACTTCATTCCACAAGCATTATATCTTACTTTGCTTTCTAGGATTTAGTAACTTATATAGGATGCCGCCGATTTTACGCGAGGTTGCCTTGTCTATTGTTGTCAGGATTTACAGGTTATTTATGACAAGAAGATGATTTATATTCTGGAAGGGAAGCTTTGATGGTTCGTTTTCTTGGAGGAAGATTTAACCTGGCCAACCTATAATCCATACCGAGCAAATCAGGGGAGTATTTGATTTCATTCTCTTTACCTCTTAACTTTTACATTCTTTACTTGAACATTGGGGACAATGTTCATCCTAAGTGTAAGGGGAGGGTAAAAAGATGATACTTTACATATGCACTTTCGCTTGAGTTTGTTTTGTTTGATAGTAGATGTGTAATAAAACTACGAGAAATACTTGTTAGTGTAATTTTAGCGCCAAATTTAAAATTTTTTACAACATTTAGGAGTGAAACTTTAGCCATAGCAAGCGTCTCATGGATAGGAGATTGTATGACTAGCACATAACCGTATATTCAGAAAAATTTTCCACCCAAAAATGTGAGGTTCGCCTTTAGATTTGATAGGAAAAGCATTTATTATTAGTGCTTATGAGTGTACCGGTAGCATTTAGATTCTAGAACTTGCGTTAGTGATGCATCCCGAGACCGCTAGTGAGACTACATTCGTGTAGTAGGATTTACTACATGATAAGAGGCATTAGGATCACCCTTGTGTTAAACCCGTATCATAATTACTTGACCATTTAAGTCATATTACTTGGCTAGTTAAGTCAACTAATTTTTCCCACACCCTTAGCGTTGTACTCATTTTTAGTACTCGAAACCCCTAGTACACCCCTCTGAGCCTATCTTTTCGTTTCTAACTTTAAGCATTTTACTTAAAGGAAGAATTTGTTACACCCCACTTAAATGTACAACCAAATCGCCTTAGCCTTCCGTGTATGCGCTCATTTTTAGTGCATTATTGTTATTTGTTAAACCCTAATTTAACTATCTAATTGATTACATGGTTGCTAAGTCGAGTCATATCCTTATACATATTGTTTTGGGACGATTGGGACGATTGGGTAAGTACTTATTTTATGGAATAATGGGAAGAACATCATTTATTACCCCCATATGTGCGTTAATCTTAAAAGTGCTCCAAGTGTTTTGATTTTCTTAATTCGAGTCATTAGAATAGTTTAATGTAAAGTATCTAAAGATTCAAGTGTAAGGGGAATTCTCATCCCCTATGATGTATTATTTTGGATGGTAGGGTAAGAGTGTATGCAAAAAAAAAAAAAAAAAAAAAAAAAAAAAAAAAAAAAAAAAAAAAAAAAATCAAGAAAAAGAAAAAGAGAAAAAACATACGGACTACCATCCCGTTTCATTCTATGTTCATTTTATGTTTTTAGTTATTTTTCATTTATTAGCCTAAGTCGAGTCTAGTCTTGGCTTAGCAACGCCATCTTGTACATGTAATTAACCAAGATTGTTAACTCGCCACCAGTAAAATTTCCTTTATCCAACAAAACCGTGTAATTCATATCCCTACACCTAACGTTATAACCCTTTAAAAGACCTCTTTGATAGTTTATCCTAGGTGCTTACGCCATGTGGTGGAGGTTTGATCCTTTCCTAAGCCTATGGTAATCTATTTTGCTATGACAGGTAGTGAGAGATATCTTCCATTTCCATAATGTTATATTACTTTATTACACCCGAGAGATGTGAGTATCTAAACACTATTTGTATGGTGCTAGTGTATGACCTCCGTGCTTGTCTATTGGTCTTTAGTGGAACGATTATTTGTTGTAATTACTTTTATATTAGTGTTAAATGACCCCTAACTTGTCTTTTGAGTAGAATAAAAGCGCATTTGCTTGAGGACAAGCAAATCTCAAGTGTAAGGGTATATGATGAGGCGAAAAATGATCCGTTTTTAGGGGGTCATTTAAGCCCGAATCCGACTTTATTTGATCAAATATTGCCCTAAATCGTTCCTTTTGTGATTTTAGGTGTTTGGAGAGTGAATTCTGAAAAAGAAGCCATTTTGGACGTTTTTGGAGCATAAAAGTGAAGAAAACGGCAAAGTACCAAATTTCCATGCTGAAGATACAAGGTGACGGCGTCAAGACTACCATCTTGACGGTGTCAGACATGAGGAATTAAACACCGTGGGTGGTGACGGCGTCAGAAGGCATCATGACGGCGTCAAAGTGGCAAGAATAAAATACCGTGGTCGGTGACGGCGTCACATAGGCCGTCATAAGTGGATCAAGGCCGTCCGAGGAAGTATATGGCGGCGAGGTGACGGCGTCACAAGTAACTCTTGACGCCGTCAGCCTACTTTTCCTATATATAGTTTTCTAGTTTTTTCATTAAAAGGGAGAAGTTTTGGTGAAACCCTAAAGACGATTTTGGTGCCTCTTTTACAGGTTTTTCAAGGGTTCCAAACCCTTGAGACCTTGCATTGTAATTGAGATAAGTGTACTTTCAATTCAATCAATATGTCTATGTGTTGGTTGTTTATCTCTTGTTCTTGTCTCAATTCTACTATGCTAGGCTAGATCTCTTTTGTGTTTGCTTAGATCTAGTGAAACCTAGATGTTGATTATGTGTTGATTACTTGTCTATTCTTGTTTTGGATGAATGATATTATATGTTAGGCTTAAGAAAACTGGCAGATCTCCAAATGGTAACATGCTTGAACGTCTTAAGAAACATGAACCGAGGCGTACTAGGTCTTTATTGGTTGTATTTAATGCATGAGCCACTGTTTATAATCCCTATAGTTGTGCTGGGTCATGGTGTAGGAGGAGATAAGAGCTCATAGAGTTGGGGAGTTATGTATGCCACCCCACGAATGGTATTAAGGAATACAATCCGTCATCCATACAAGTGTAACAAGTAATTAACGTGTAAAAGATATCTAGGGAGTAGTGAAGTCTAAGTAAACACAATTTCTCCAACCACTGCTCACAACCTTAGTATAATTAGTTTATTTTCATTTTTATTATTTTATTTTGATTGCATCTTAGTTTTGGGTTAGTTGAATAGCAACTAATTCCGCCCACTCTTCCAAAACCCGAGATTTTACTTGCTTTTATAAAAATATAAAAATACAAAAATAATCATCTCTCACCTTTAGAACTATTAATTAGGTTTTCTAATCCTAGCGACACTATTCCTAAGCTGAACGATCAATCCCCCGGTACTTGTCACTATACTATACTACAACGATCAGGTACACTGCCTGGTGGGGGTTGTAAGCTTCTTGAGATCCCTCGAGAGGTAAAGCAAGGTGCGATTCCCACGCATCACAATACTACTTATAGAAATTCCACTCATATTTAATTTTAACATACAATTAATACTAACATTAAATACAATAAATAAACATTATCTACATTAAATAAAATTAATTAAATAGACAATAAATACAATTAATGCATTTATTAAAACACCATTTACATAAGAAATACAAATTATCAAGCATATTGTACAACCAAGTTAAACACAATTACTGCATTAAATGTCATTAATACAAATAATAAAGCACCTTATACAAATATTCAAGCCCGAACGGGCAATGGCCCAAATGGGCTCTAAACCGAACGGGCACGGGCTCGAGCTTGAACGGAGACGAGACAACGGGCTCGAACCCGAATGGACAAGAGCTAAACCAAAATTTTGATATCCATAAATTTATTGTCAAAAATAATATAATAAACTAAAATACATGTATCACCGGAAAATTTTATTTCAGGGTACCCGACGCGCGGGTACCCTGCTAGTTACTTATTAAAGTATATATGATTTTTATCATGTTACAAGCTAGGTTATGACCAAAATTTGAACACAAAATGCAAAAAAAGTGTTTGTAGCATCAATAAGCTATAGCTGTCAAATAAATTATCCAAACACTCAAGCACTGCTTACTAAAAAACTAGCTGCCTAATCTAACCTTATCTATACTACTTATAATGGAGCAAAGACTCTCTCTCCAAAAAATTCAGATGTACAAAAAATGATGCATGGTTTACAACACTTTAAAGTAACCAATTTTCATAATTACAATAAACAAAGCATTGTGTACAACAAAAACTAGCATGAATCAAAATTTAGACCACTTTCCTTAGAATTATATATTACTAGCATTAAAAATACCCCTACACCCAATATTACAATCATTTATACACAATGTATAACCCTCATTCTACATTAATAACATTAAAAACACCTCTACACCCAATATTACAATCATTTAAACACAATGTACAACCCTTATTCTACATTAATAACATTAAAAATACCCATACACCCAATATTACAGTCATTTAAACATAATGTACAAACCTCATTCTATATTAATAGCATTAAAAACACCTCTACACTCAATATTACAATCATTTAAACACAATGTATAACCCTCATTCTACATTAATAACATTAAAAACACCCATACACCTAATATTACAATCATTTAAACACAAATGTACAACCCTCCATCTTAACCTAGACACAAACCTGTGACCAAGACTCGACTCGATACACAAGGCTGTGAGCTCAAGCTCACGAAATCGCTTGTTTTCGCAACTCAATAACAACGACAACAACAAAAAGAAAGAAAATGATACCAAACAATTATTTAGCTTCATATTTATTAGTTTTAATCTTTATTTAATCAAAAACTCTTGAAAATTCATGTACTTATCCCCCCATCGTCGCTAGAACGACAAAAAGGGTGGTGAGTTTTCCTACCTTCGACCGCCGGTATCAACAATACGAGAGAGATGGTTTTGGTGATGGACTCGAGCTGTAGTGGTGTTAGGAGGTGTTTCTTGGTGCGTGATGTACGTCAAAATGATGGGGAGGTTATAAGGAGTGTGGTGGTGAGTTTAAGTGGCCGGCGGTGGTGTTTGTTTGGCTGGAAAAATGACTGGAGAAGAAGAAGAAATAGGGTGCAGCTGGTTTGAGAGAGAAAGGGTGTGAAACCCTAAGTGAGGGTATAATGAGGTTTATATAGGAAAGTGTTTTGGACCTTGTGTGAACCCTATTGCACCCTTAGGGACTAAGATTGTAAATATATGCTAGGGTGCGAAGTGTAGTTTACAAAATCTTTTAGTATTTCGTTCTCGAGACAAATTTAGGTGCCGGAATGACTTCCCGTGACCTTTTTATTAATTCTATCAAAAAATTTTATTTCAGGGTACCCGCCGCTGCAACGCGCAGGTACCCTGCTAATAATTCTAATAAGCTATTAGCCAATAGAATATCTAAACACTTACCACACGGAAACGTGTCTCTTTAGAATCAAAATAACCGAAACACTCAAAAAGTTTATTGCTTTTATAACAATATAAAACTCTAAACACTTAAAAAGCATCAAGATATGGAATCTCAAGCACCAGACATAACTAAACAATGAATTAAACATCATGCATGCATGGTACTAATGACAAACTTTAATTGATTAGCCAAAGCAAACATATGTAACTTATGATCGAATAATTGATAAGAAGTCCAAGTTTAAAGATATAGAAAATGAATTGTATGCCTAAAATTAAGACCTAAATTTACATCTAAAGATTTTTTTTGGTTCATTTGAAAAATTAATTGATGAAAAATGATAAGAAAGAATTAGTGTTTAACACTTGTCATAAATTGAACGGATTAGGTCCATTAGTAGGTCTATGTTGTAGGTCTATATATCAACACTCGAAAGATATAACTCATACCTCAAACTTCATCCTGAAATTGGAACACCGATCGATCGATATATATTTATTTGAATAACGGTTTATTTGAATGATTAATAATTTATTTATACAAGACATGCATTGATATTGTTACCCTAATTAATTATTTGAGCACAAAAATTACTCTATGATCAATATAATCTATTTATAGAAGACATTGATATTGTTACCATAATTATCTGAGCAGAAAAAGTAGACTCTAAATTATAAAAATTAAAAATTGTCAACTCTTACAAATGACTCCAGCGAGTCTTGAATTCACAACTTCTGATTTGATGAGCAACTTACAGACCATTAAACCAAAGGCCTTAAGTAATTTTTAAATAGATTTAGGGTTCGTTTGGTAGGACGGAATGAAAAGTTAAATTAATGCAATAAACTACGTAATGAAATAAATGATGTAATGCGATGATTTATTACCATTATTAATCATGTTTAGTTAGCATGATAGCACGGGATGGAATCAATATGGAAAGGCTAAATTACCCATTGATGATAGGAAGTTTATTTAATGTGATTAGTTAATGATGAACTTTTATGTAATTTTGATTCTATTACAAGATGGAATGAAAAACAATACAAGGACCTCTACGGAATAAAAATGAGTTTTTTTTTTTTTTTTTTTTTTTTTTTTTTGTAATAGATATAATTGTAAACAAACAAGATTTTTTCATTCCATCGTAATAATCTTTCCATTCCTACTTTAATTACAATATACCAAACATTATGTTATAGCATGCCAAATCTTCAACTTATAAAAGTGTTGATACTAAAAATCTAGGGTTAAAGTCATCAAATAGCAAAGAACTTTTTAAATGTTCACTTCATGGACCCATAAAATAACACAATACCCATCAAACTTTGTTGGTATCATGTTGATATACTAAAACACAATTTTTACAAATGTACATGTCACATCACAAATAGAAACGTTATTGTTCATGTTTCTTTATCTTATATACTAGTTATAATACCTGTGCACGCACAGGGTTTTTAAAATTTCTTTTTAATTATATATTATTGTCGATTAAGAAATGAATCACTTATCATGTTTCAAATGGTTTTACTTGGTAGCAAAATCATATGATGATACTTGACTTGCATAAGATATTAGTGATATATGCTTTTAGTTTTGCTAACCCGTGCTATCAATTTACGATGTATTTTGTAATTGTGGTATTTCTCTTACTTATATTATCGTTAAAATATGTAGCATATTTAGATAGCTTTGAAATTGATTCATTTCGTTAATTATGAATAACCATCATACCATGTTTACCAATGTATCTTTTCGTTTGAAAAATTGTATTTTAATAAGTTTGTGCTATTTACCTCTCATGTTTGATCATAAAAATACCAAATTAAAATAGATGCTTACACTATAGCCTCTTTATTACATAAAGAGAAAAAAAAAAAAAAAAGATGTAATAGTAGAATATGTTTATATATAACGTATAAGAATAATTTTTCTTTGAGACCGAACTATATAAGGAAATTATTATTACTTGCATACGTAAATTATAAATGCATGAAAGAAAATGACAAAGAATACATTCGTAAGTCTTTTAGGATTGTTTGAATCCTTACCGACCTTTCACTTTAGTGCAACTTTCTTCACAATTAGCCTAAATCATCAAGGTAAAAGACACCCATATTTTAGACCGTTGGTTGACACCTATAGTGTTATCAATGACAACAAATACCTGCTAAGTTTCATTAACTCATTCAAAGGCACCAACTAAGAATTCATGCCATAAAATTCCTCATATAGGCACTAAAACACATCTTTGGTACATTAAAATACATTCATATATTATCTAAATCAGCAACTAAACTTAATTATATATTCATACTTTGAGCAGGCGTAGAAAATTATTCCACGACAATCGTGTGTTGACACTTAATCCTCCACTGAAAAATGCTTACAACGAATTGCATTACATTTTAGTGTGTGTGATAAGATCATAAAACTGCAAACACCACTAACATATTGCATTATAGTGAGGATATAACAACAAAGTTATTTCTAACATCAAATAAGAAAACTTCATATTAGAACTAAAGGGGTGTTTGGTTATGCTTATTAAATGTGCTTATTGGCTTATTCAATTACTATAACACAATAAGTTTGTGATAAAGCTTTAAGTTTTTTGAGAAGCTTAATAAAAACCCCTAAACTCACAACTAATTCTATCATAGCTTAATGTGTTTATAGTAAAAACACAAATATTAAGTGTAGAAGTTTTCAATAAAACATTAAAAAGGTTACTAAACGTTGGTGTGTATAAAAAAAAGTTAAGCCATCAAAAAAGTTACTAAAAATTATCAGCTAGATAAGGCATAAGTCAAAGTTCAATTGAGGTCTCTTTCGGATTCTCTTCAGAAGAAAAAGAGGTTAACACATAAATCATAAGTATAGAAGAATCGTTGTATCTCACATCCGTGATTACCAACTCAATAACATTATTGCAGTTTAGTAATGTATTAATCTCATTAAAAACTATATATACTTGCTTAATAATTCTAATTTACATACTTTTAATTCCTTTCAACAGTCAACTATTATATATTTTTTTGATTAAACATCACGTCAATGAATAAAGTTAGGTTATCACCTACGTAGTTTTTCTTTTTTTTGATTTAGGAGGTGATTATTATCAAATAAAGATTGTGATACGTGATTTTTTTTTTTTTTTTTTTTTTAAAGGAGAACACCTTCTAAATTAAACAATGACTATCTAACCCCATGTGTTTGTTTGTTTTTGTTTTTTTTTTTTTTTTCAATAATTAGCTTTGTATAACGTTTTTAACTGACAAATATGTTGAGGTTGCTGTTGTTGTTTAACTTTAACTATTGATACACGTTGTACAAAATGTGTGAGTTTATTAGCACATAATGCACGTTATGTGAGTTTAGTAGCACATAATGTCAATGAATAAAGTTAGGTTATCACCTACGGTTTTTTTTTTTTTTTTTTTTTTTTTTTTTTTTTTTTTTGGATTTAGGAGGTGATTATTATCAAATAAGAATTGTGATACGTGCATTTTTTTCTTTTATAATTTAAGGAGAACACCTTCCAAATTAAACAATGATTATCTAACCCATGTGTTTGTTTTTTTTCTTCAATAATTAGCTTTGTATAACGTTTTTAACTAACAGACATGTTGAGGTTGAGGTTGCTGTTGTTGTTTAACTTTAACTATTGATATCATGTTGTACAAAATGTGTGAGTTTAGTAGCACATAATGAGCGTTGATAAAGTTTAAATATGCTCCATAAAGTTTTTAAAATGTTTTTATGGATATCCATATATCCAAATAACAATTTCATGAGTCATTGTTATAAGTTGAATCATGTATATTTATTTTCATATCACACTAACTCGTGCTTACCATTTGATATTTATATTTCCATTACTAATAATTTAGTCGTATTTAATATTCAAAACCGTGTAAGCATAAATTAAACTTTTAAATAGATGAGTCCTTATTTAAAAAAATATTATAGAAACTAACATTAGTTTAAAAATATTTAACGTGTATTAAAACTAATTCGCATATTTACCAAATTTTATAATTTTAAATTTTTAATGAAAGTCTAAAAACTAATGCAAACACTTATGCAATTTTAAACAAAGTTAATATTATAAAGTATCGGAGATATAAAGTGTAATAGGTCATTCTTTATAATGAATCATTACATAGTACTCCGTATAATTTTAAACAAACAAGATTTTTTTCATTCTATCGTAACAATCTTTTTATTACTACTTTAATTACAATGTACCAAACACTATGTTATAGCATGCCAAATCATCAACTTATAAAACTGTTGATACTAAAAATCTATGGTTAAAGTCATCTAATAGCAAAGAACTTTTTAAATGTTCACTTATCAGTCATGGACCCATAAAATAGCACAATACCCATCAAACTTTGTTGGTTTTGGGTTGATATACTAAAACCCAATTTTTACAAATGTACATGTCACATCCCAAATAGAAACGTTATTGTTCATGTTTCTTTATCTTATATGTGTTCTCCCCTAAATTGAAAGCTATTTTACCAAGAATCCTAACACTTTAAACCCCCAAATTGCACAAGGTAAACCCCAAAACTAATAGGAAAATTGGTTGTACCTGTTTCTATCTAAGTATTTTAATGCAAGTTGCAAAGTAGATGTTAATATCATTACCATTGCATTGAATAATCGAAACTAGATAACCATAAATGAAAAAAATGTAAATCCAACTATATATATAATAAATTCATGGAAGACATTGAACCGCTTGTGTATGGATTATGGAAGCTGTAAGACTCTTCTTTCTTTCAAATTCATGGGCAGTTTCTGAAACAGAAATGCGCCTACAAGTTTCCACAAGTGGGACCTGTCCATGTGGAAACGACGAGAGAAAAAATCATCTCCACATATTGGCACTGAACTACTAATCATGGCAGCACATCGCCTACTCGTCTGTATTAACATAGATAAGGCTTGCCTCTAATAACCATCCACAACTCGCCCTTTGAACACACCACGGTTGATTCCTTTATTATAAAAGAACAATGCCACGCAGGAGATGCTTCGATCTTAAAATTTGGTAATTTGGTATTGCAATCAGTGACCATGTATCCTTATACTAATACTGATTTTTAGTCGTAAGATATTTTGCAATACTAATAGACTTCTCATAAAATGTGTTGCAGCTTACTTGTGATCAATAAGTAGGTATGAATGTTCGGAGGCCGTTACTACATATTGTACAATACTAGAATCAATAGCTAGATTGTATGTACCTTAAAAAAGTATCACGTAACTTTGATCTTGATGTTGTTGGTTTAGCGGATCGATTTGATATACATATGGGTTAATTGGATGATGTTGTAAGTTGCATTTGAAAGGAATAACTTCACGTGGGTTGTTGATCTCAAAACTTTTGATGTGACAAACAATATTTGAGCATCATTTGTGTGGCCAAGAGGCAATATTTGTAGGATTGGTGAAACATAGAAGCATAAGTGTTCCAATGGTTTCCATATTTAATACGTACTAGAGCAATCGCATGAGCAGAACTTGATAGAGTAGTTAATTAGTTGTCCAAAGTCAACCCACTTTGTTTGTAGAGAGATATGGAAGAAATGAAGAAAAGAGTGATAGGATGAGATTGTATATGGGTAAATAAGTCATTTAACAAGAATAACGGGATTTGTCAACAAAAAACGAAACATTGACTGAGGGAAAACGGTCAAAGGGACGCATTTGGCCTCAAAAACCTAGACGCCAGACGATGTTTTTTAAAAGTTAAGGTGCCGTGCGATGTTTTGTGGAAAGTTTAGGGACCAAAGGTGTATTTTTGTCAAAATAAAATTTGGGGGTCGGTACTAGTCATCCTAATCAACCATCACCATTCACCAACATATTCATTCATATCTTTCAATTTCAATCATCAATTGTGAGCTCATATTCTCATTTTTCTGTTTGTTTTATAATCATTCAATCGGTACCTAATATTCAAAATTAGGGTTCTGTTCTACCAATTAGTTAGTTTTTGTCTTCCCAAAACAAATTATTATCCATCATACAATCAAACATCTATTACTAATTATTATCCTTTATTCATGCTTCATGCTATAGGAGATATATATGAGCTTATGAAAATGTACATGGAGTTAGCGAGATCTGTTATAGCTTGTGGGTCATGTGCAATTATTCATTGATTGGACTGTTCAATAGATCTGTTGGAATCACCGCAAAAGCCCTTTTTTGTTAGTTCTTAAAGAGCTTCTCTGTTAGGTTTGCCTCTATTAAGTTTTTGATCTATTGAGGTGGCTTGTTACCTTAGTAAGTTCAAAATCACACTTAGATGTCACAAGTAATCATCAAGCAGGGCCTTTTTATGTTTTATAGACAAAAAATCATCTACGATTAAGCAATTTCTTAAGCAAATTTGTTTACAGACGTTAAAATTAAATAAATAAATAAATAAATAAATAATGTATGATTATTCTCGCTGATGAGTAATATATGGTAATATAGCATAATTTGGTGTTTCACTCTGTTAAGTTCTAGAACGGCTTAGGTTTTCCAGAATTGCACCCAACATTTGGAAAGAAAATATAGGTTCACTAACATTGACAACTCTTTAGTATAAAATTAGTTGGAGTAGGGACTAATCTCATAATCTTTACAATATATTGGCTTATAAATGTTTATAGTTCTTGTTTATTCGATTTCTCAACTGGCTTGTGGTTTTGAGCTTTCTGAATTAGTGGTCACGTGTTGCCTCTGAACTTATCAAACTTTTGGCACTTAAAGATTAATACAAGTGATTTCCCAAATCTGGATGTGAAGCACGGAGTCCCAAAATTTATTGCAAATAAACTTTCGCTGAGTGTGATGAACAAAGATGCTGATAATTATATATTTTTGGGCTATCAACAGGTACATTCAAGCTTTTCTGATCTACACATGACTAATACAAATCTGTCAAGGCAATCCTCACGTGTCTCCGAATGCTTCAAGAGGTAATTGGAAGTTATTTTAGCGGAATATCAATGTCTTGTTTGTCTTTGTTAGAGAGAGGTTACCAGGATAAGTTTCACAAATCACTGGACTACAAGTCCTTAGGTGCGAGTAATATTAAGGAGCTCGTTGAGAAGATGCGCAACAAAGGCATGGTGTTTTTTATAGTGCGAGAGGAGACCTACGTGATGTCTGCTCGTATGGTAGAAATGAGACGACAAGTCCTTTTGAAGGACAGGGTTAAAAAATTACTCGACAGGTGTTCCGGTGAAATCGCCTTTGATTCTTTTGAGGTTTCATATAAGGATCAGTTTACGTGGGAATTCAACTATGGTTACTTTGCTTTGACCGATCTTGATCATCTTTGTGAAGTCTTGCAAGATATTCTGGTGGTGGAAGTAAATCCCTCAGGAGAGAAGGTGATAAAGGCGGCAGTCGAGTTCTACAATTTAAGAAAAAGGAAGAGAAATAAATGAAAAGATAGAGGGTTGCCGGACATATGAAGAAGATGATGATATTTTACTTTCTTGCTCTTTGGGAAAAGTATTTTTGTTGGATTGTTTCAGGAGCATGCTTTTATCTTAGTTTTACGGTTCGAATGATTATTATTATTATACTTCCATGTCAAAGTTATCTGTTTATGTTTAAAAACCTCGTTGGATCGTTTCAGACTCTTTGTTTTGTTTAGTCAATTGCAAGTTTTATTTGGAAACCCGTGGCATCTTATTTTGGCAAAATCAATGTTTGTTTATGTGCCTCAAGGCACAATGACAATCCTATAAAACCGTATATATCTTTGGTGATCACTCTTTGGTACAGAGCACCTAAGCTACTATCCAAGAAACCACTTTTTGATGGAAGCAAGGAACTTGAATAGCTTAACATGACTTTCCAAGCTCTTGGGACACCCAATGACTCGATATGGCCTGGGTATTTCGACGCTGCCTGGGTCAAGGGCAAGCTTGTTAAGCAACCTTAAAATACTTTTTCAGTCTTCAGGCTTCTAACATACGACCCACCAAAGAGGATAACTGCAGAAGAAGCTCTCAATCATGGATGGTTCGTAGAGGCTCCTATTCCTGCTGAACATGCTAGGAATTGTAGATAAATATTGCTGCACCTGTTTGATTATTCTTGGTGCGAACCTTGTTTCATTTGCCTTCCGTGACACGTGTTGTAAGACCCCAGGCCAAAGCAACAGGCTAACCAAATAACATTCAAATCAACGTAAAACCAAGCTACACAGTTGAAACTTAACAATCAAGAATTTGGATGACAGTACAAAACAAGTTACTATCTTACGCACATATGTGAATGATGATAGAATCGTTAAAATGTGTCACATTGCCCATTTAACCCACTACAAATGCAAACACCTAAAACAAAATGCACTGAACATACATGCAAGTATGTTTTATGCCATTTGATCAATTTGCAGATTAGCGTTAGTCTAAAATATTCTAGAACTGCGGTTAAATGATTACATCTGTTTTGAGTAGAGGTGGCAAAACGGGCGGGTTCAGGCAACGGGTACAACGGGCTTGAGTTTAATGGACACCCAGGTCAAACGGGCAAAAAAGACACTAAAAGACTAAAATTTTCTGAACATCCAACTGCCAAAATTAACTAATCATTAAAGTTAAATACATAGAAAAATAAACTGATCAGCATGTTAACATGTCTCGACTATGTAACTGGTAACACGTTGACACAATCAGAAGGACATTGCAGAGAGCTCGCCATCTTGGTCCAGCCACAGCCACAGTGCATGTGTCAATTCCTTAACGGCGACGGCTCATTTATTGGTAATGAGGTTAATCAAACTCGGGCTTTTGAGTTGCCTGTGACCTGCAATGTTGAGATACCGCCAACCAGTCAATGACTTAACTAGTAATCAAAGTAAGTATGCAATTAGTTTTAAAATCAACTTATCAACCAAGTTACTACTGTTTGCTAATGATATGTATTTAATTCCAAATAATGTCTCAAAATCAATGAGAGAGCATCTAATTCAGTTATCAGTCCTATTTGTCCTTTACCATTCTAACACCATGGATCTCAAGATTGGATACATCAACCGTATTGAACATCATCAATTATACTAAATGAAAAGAATCGATGCAACATGTTTCGTATGTCCTATAATATAATAAAACATAATACTGACATACGAATAATGAAATCACCTATAACCAACTTGGTTCAATCCACGCATGACTTGACAAATAAGATGTAGTTCCAAAGAGATCAGGTTGTTGAATGTTTTCGCCATCAAATGTGTGATACATGCATGTGTCAAGTGAATAAAACACTATCTTTCTGTTCTTGTTAGACTCTCGTGGAAAGAAGATCTTGTTCTCCATTTGTGGTGTTTTGGCTTCAATGCAAAGACATGTTGTACCACAAATATAAATCATATGCTTTCCAACACCAGTTATTTTCTCCCATTCTTGTTTAACTTCATTCAACTTAAACACCTCAACATGTTCACCATACTCGCTCACATAAACCAGTAAAAGATGTTGATCACATTTCGTTAAGAATTTGTGTGTCCAAGATCCGCAAACACTTTCAGGTGCTTCGGCTTCAACAATCTTCAAAGAGTAACCTCGTTTGCCCAGATTATTGAAAACAATAACTTCTCCCTCTCCACACAATGCATACAGATATCGACCATAAAAACTTGAACAACAGATAGTATGTGGATCTGGACCCAAACGAAATATACGCCATGTTGGTTTCCGATTTACAAAGTGGATGTGAACATCCCAAACCTCCCATGTTGTAAATCCAACCACAATACAATCAGCGGAAGTAGGTGGTGCTGAAAAATTTAAGCTTTCCATATAATATATATATTCCGATTGTGGAAGCTTTCGAAGATCATTTGTGAAAGGGTTATATAATGCTAAGCACATCAAGTCATTGCTTTTAAACAACAACCAACCAAACCTTGAAAAAACTATTTTGTCACCAGCAATTGACATCTGGGATTTTTTCATCAAGTAGCCGTCACCCAACATAGGATCTTTGAATGTGATATCGTCTTGGTTTTTGTGTACCACCATTAGCCAAGGTGAAGCAACTGAATACGTTGGCAATCTCCATAATGATGATGTTTTGTTACTCCATTTTATCATAGGTGCTGCTAAATGACATTGTCTGCCGCATAGAAAGATTGGATAGCTCCATTTTATCATAGGTGCTGCTAAATGACATTGTCTGCATAGAAAGATTGGATAGCTGATGGACTCGGAGTGCTTCTTGATCAAATCCTTAAGCCTTTGCTCCTCGAGGTATTCAAGCTGGTCCTCCTTTAGGTAAAGAGTCATCTTAGAGCACAAGGTGCAACAACAAGCACTTGGCTCCCCATTCGGGCCCCACCATGCCACATCACCAAAACACCTCAACTTCAACTAACAACAACAAACCCCCCCTCACCAAACAACAAACCTCAACTTCCCCATTCGGGCCCCACCTCTTACACACTTATTTTTTTATTCATTTTTTTAAATAAATTAAATTATTTCACAAATACTAAAAAATAAAAAAAACATACTAATTTTATTTCATCAAATTAAAAAGTTCTAATACGGAAAAAAAATACGATACGGGAAAAAAAATACAACACATACGACACTAAAAACCGAACCTAATTATTATTATTTCGTTGAAATTCTTCCCATTGTTGTTGTTGCCAAACATGCTCGATGAGACATAGTTGAAGCCTTGAGTGTGTGCGTTTATCATGTAGTTCTTTGGTTTTTCTTCTTTGCGTTGCGCAACGTTCGACCCATGACTGTTGTATATTTGGTGTCGGCGGAATATACATTTCGGCAGCGTCGGCTATATGAAAATGTTGATCTTTCAAAATCATGTTATGCATTATGATGCACGAGTACATGATTCTCCGTAACTTGCCCACAGTATATGCACGCGCCGGTTGGGCAATAATATGCCAACGTCCTTGTAGGACACCAAAAGCTCTTTCGATATCTTTTCGCGCACTTTCTTGTTTCGCTTTCCATGCGGCGTGTTTTGGGTTGTTTGCAACAGTAAAGGAATTGAC
Organism: Artemisia argyi; assembly: GCA_030686995.1. Taxonomy (NCBI): domain Eukaryota; kingdom Viridiplantae; phylum Streptophyta; class Magnoliopsida; order Asterales; family Asteraceae; genus Artemisia; species Artemisia argyi. Next base: position 171,839,515 of record CM060691.1, read on the forward strand.
AAACGATGCCCACTGCGGGTAAATTCCATCTGCTAGATAATAGCCATTTTTAAATGTACGTCCGTGTACTTCAAACGGAACTTGAGGGCCAATATCGTCAATCAGGTCGTCGAATAAATGAGAATTATATAAAACGGTCAGATCGTTATTCGCACCTGCCACACCAAAAAACGCATGCCAAATCCACAAATCATAAGACGCAACAGCTTCAAGCATTATAGTTGGATATTTTTTATCACCTCTGTGAAATTGCCCTTGCCATTCTTTTGGGCAATTCTTCCATTCCCAGTGCATACAATCGATGCTTCCCAACATTCCCGGAATCTTATGAACCTGGCTATGTGCGTCGTATAAGTTACGAACGTCGTCCTCAGTTGGTTTTCTTAAAAACTCCTTCCCAAACAAATGGATTATGCACATTGTAAAAAAATCAAGACAATCACGTGCACAATGTTCACCTATTTGTAAATACTCATCTAATGAATCAGGTGCTACCCCGTACGCCAATTGGCGTAGGGCACATGTGCATTTCATAATCACACTAAAACTCATTACACCCGCAGCATTGGGTCGTTGTCTAAAGAAATCAAAATGAGCAGGAAGAGGATCATGAGTGTCAATATATGTTTCAATACCTTCGACAATTTCTAAGAATAGTTTACGGCTCATACGGTAACGACGTCGAAAATTATCTTCGGTATACTTTGGCATATCACCAAAATAGTCGGCCAGTAGACGTGCTTCAGCAACATCACGTTCACGCTGAATGTATGTACGGCGATTTGAAGGACCGGCTTTTTGATTTTGCAACTCTTGCTCGTTTTCGAACTCTTGTATAATCAGCTCTAACTCATGTAGCTCTTCAAAGTCACTAACTTCAGAATAAGATGATTCACTTATTGTTTTTGCTTTGGAATGAAATGAGTTAGGTTTTTTAGAATGAAATGTTTTGGGTTTTTGGGAATGAAATATGTGTGAAATATGTAAATATATATAGGGATAGTGTATATGGTTTTAGGGGTTAGCAAAAAAAAAAAAAAAAAAAAAAAAAAAAAAAAAAAAAAAAAAAATGACGAACGTTATATTTTAAAACGTTACACAACGTTTACAACTCAAAAGCTGCAACTTGTCAGAATCTTACCTTCGCCGTGGCCACGGGGAGGTGACCATCGGCGAGCAACGGCGAGGCTATGATGGTGTGGCGGCGAGCAACGGCTCGCCGTTGCCCATGCCACATCGGACGGCGAGGTGCTCGTTTTCGTCTGCACCCTGTGCTCTTAGTACCTCTGCCAAGGGACTCGCCAGAAGTGTCCCTGGTAACGGTGAACGACCCTCCGGCTTGTGATTCCCATACATACTGCTCGTCGTCGTTGTGCTTGGTGGTGACCACAACTTTATCAGCGACCAAATAAGCAGAGTAGAACCCGACACCAAACTGTCCAATCATGCTAACATCGGCACCAGCAGCAATAGCTTCCATGAATTCTTTGGTTCCGGATCTTGCAATGGTGCCCAAATTGTTCACCAAATCTGTAAAATATATGCATGGTTAGTAACGGTTAAGAGTTAGTAGAGTAGTAAAATCAGTACTGACCAGCCTTGGTCATTCCAACTCCACTGTCGATGATGGTCAACGTGTTGTTGGTCTTGTCAGGAACAATGTGGATGAAAAGCTCGGGTTGTCCATCAAGCTTACTCTTGTCAGTCAAGCTCTCAAAGCGAATCTTGTCCAGAGCCTAAATAATCAAATTAAACATCGATTCATGTACAAGGTATACATATAACATCTTATAATGTAACGTTTAACATTGTATTCTGTTAGTGACAGGTTCTAGAATAAACTGCTTATATGACAGGTTCTAGAGTTGAAAGGCACAATACTTGGATTAGCTAGCACATATAAAATCATCTTATTTTGTGATAATCAAATACTAATACATTATGAAGCCACTTGACAATTGATGCAAAACAGATTATCACTTACTGAAATGACTAAAAACCCGATGCTACCATGGTCAGTTATCTTAAAAAATCAGCTAAGAATTGATCAAGTTAATTATCCAACTTGCTAATGTCATGATCAAAATCTTTTATCAGCTATTAAATAATTCATGTACAAGCTATACATATAACATCTTGCTGTTAAAGATCAAATCTGCTATATTAATTTGTAAATAAATAATAATTGGAAAATCGCCAAGGAAAAAAAAAAAAAAAAAAAAAAAAAAAAAGCATTAAAATTTGTCAATATGGGGTTCAAGTAATTCTGTTGCTAAGAAGTACAAGATTCAACCTTTATGAATAGGTTATCAGTAAAAAGTGTAGTCAAATTAGTTAAAAGATAAACACTCGGCTCCTAAGCTAATAACGACAAAATTTTGAACATGTGGGTGTTTGTTTCGGCTTATATAGCTTTATTATGTCATAATAATCTTATATTAGTAAAAAATAAGTAACAAAAGTGAGCTTATGAAACATTAAGCCTAAAACAAAATAAGCGAAACAAAGATCGCCTAAGAAAATTTCACCTAAACAGTCATATAAACAAACAACAGATCGAAGAGTAAAATAATAATAATAATAAAAAGGGGGGGGGGGGGGGGGGGGGTGGGGGGGGGGGGGGGGTGGCTTTACATGAGAAGAGTTAGTGATTAGCTCACGAAGAAAAGGGACCTCCTTGTTACTATAAAAAGTAGTAATTGAACTCAACAACTGGTTAATCTCAACATCCGACATTGTGCTTTAATCGAATGTACTAGGATAAATTGTTATAGTATTGTGATCAATGAATGGGTTTATATAATGGATTTCTTTCCTTCCTTGTGTTATGGGTTTATCGGATTTTATTTAGGAATGTTTGTGTAAAACTCCAAAAGTTGTAAGGATGGAAGCTTGTTTTATTTTCACATGGATAATAATGCTTAGGTTTGACGATATTTTTTATAGGGTAAATTGCAAATTTAATTACTAAAGTTGTATAAATGCGTAAAAAATATACTGAGAGAAAAAGTTGTGCAAAAACAACATTAATGTTTTATTTTTTTGTGAAAAAAACCACCGAGAGCTACAAAGTAAGTTATTTTAATACTAGTAAGTATTAGTAGAAGAAATGTTAAATGAGGGATTAATTACTACTCCAATTGTAATGCTACATGGATTGAATGACATAGCTCTAATGGTGTGGCAGGCAAGTGTGCCATAGTGGATTAAATGACATGTTCAAAAACTACTCAAAGTTTATACCAGTCAATGAGCTTGGCTCAAGTCAACAACAACTTGAACCATTAAAGGGACCTCCTTGTTACTATAAAAAGTAGTAATTGAACTCAACAACTGGTTAATCTCAACATCCGACATTGTGCTTTAATCGAATGTACTAGGATAAATTGTTATAGTATTGTGATCAATGAATGGGTTTATATAATGGATTTCTTTCCTTCCTTGTGTTATGGGTTTATCGGATTTTATTTAGGAATGTTTGTGTAAAACTCCAAAAGTTGTAAGGATGGAAGCTTGTTTTATTTTCACATGGATAATAATGCTTAGGTTTGACGATATTTTTTATAGGGTAAATTGCAAATTTAATTACTAAAGTTGTATAAATGCGTAAAAAATATACTGAGAGAAAAAGTTGTGCAAAAACAACATTAATGTTTTATTTTTTTGTGAAAAAAACCACCGAGAGCTACAAAGTAAGTTATTTTAATACTAGTAAGTATTAGTAGAAGAAATGTTAAATGAGGGATTAATTACTACTCCAATTGTAATGCTACATGGATTGAATGACATAGCTCTAATGGTGTGGCAGGCAAGTGTGCCATAGTGGATTAAATGACATGTTCAAAAACTACTCAAAGTTTATACCAGTCAATGAGCTTGGCTCAAGTCAACAACAACTTGAACCATTAAAGTATGTACTTGGACCATCAAACCCTATTTGGTACATTACATTCAAGTTCTTTCGTTATTTTCATTCAAATTCAAATCCATAGTCGGGCACGTTGTATGTCAAAAGATTTATACACATCCGCCTGTGTTTTCGTATAAAATATACAAGGTACCTGTTTAGCTATGTGTTGTTATTGTTGTTTGTTGAAATCATATAGTTATGCTGTTAAAAATCATGTTGATTTAACTTGTGCGCATGATATAAGTTAAAGTCAATTGCAACTAAAAATAAAATCAACAATAACTAATTAAAAAAGAAGTACTTCGTAGTTCATTTGTAAATACAAACTGAGTTTATGAAATAACTAATCTACAACTCCACGTGTGGTTCGGTGCATGTGCTCGTTAGTTTCGTGCTTCACTCAACATCTCAACATCGTATCAAAATTCCCTAAAACACACACAAAGGCTTATTGGTTATAAAAGAATTGTAGAAGAAGTTCACAACAAGAACGACAATCTTGTTAGTATTTTTTTCACAAATACAAATGACTTGCAAGAACAAATAATGACTCAAAGACGATGGCAATCTATAAAACTCACATCCATCATAGTCGGTGATGGTGAACTCGAATTAGCGGACGAGGAAGACGGATGAAACATATTATTCATGAGCCAGTTGTTACTTTGTTGTTGTGACATTTTTAGAAGAGGATATGGAAATTTATGTGAAAGCGTATATATATACGCTATGATTTGGTTTGAATGTTTAAAAAATATAACGTAAAAGTAGGTATCTATAGCGGAAAAAGGGGATTTTTTTATTTGTTGCTTTTTAAACGTTTAATAGCGGTCACAGTTTAAAACAAACAAACAAAAAAGCGAAAAACAGCCGCCGGTAGAACCAAGATAGACCCAATGGCGCCGGTACGGCGTGTGAGGTGGTGCAACTATGGCGCCGGTGTAGGTACCAAAAACACCGACTAACAAGCTGCACCTTGAACTCTAAGTTATTAAAAACGAGAAAAAGTAGTTGTGAAATAATAAATATCATGTCAATATCGTACAATTATTCATTTTCTCTAAATGGTCTCCTGCCAATGGATATATAGGTTTCAAAGAAATGCTATTTTCTCTACAAGGAATCTCTTTGATTTTATGGGCCTATATCTTACAAGGCATCTCCAAGTTTTTATTTTTGTGAAATAATAATGTACTTGTTTATCCATATATTCAAAAACTATGTGTGAAACAAGTTAACGTTGGCATGAAATCGACGAGTATTAAGAAAATATAACGATACTGAAACATGCATTAATTTACTTATGCGTGGGCCGGTAGTACAACGCGAAGGTTGAGTCGCGCTGTCGAGGTAGTGCCATGTAGGTGGGTTGGTCCCACCTACATTGTAGAAAATGCTCTTGAATGCTAGCAAAAATACTATTGACGAAATACGATCTAACACATGCAATACTAGTTTTACTGGATGTTACAAAATGCTACTCGTAAATTAAAAGAGACATTGTGAAAATTAAAATAACTAAGATCTCGTGTATGCTAAACTAGTAATATTTTAGAGAAAGCAAAGATTTGAGATAGAAGGTGTGAAGATAAAAGAAAAGTATTTCCTGCAAAGCTAGTAATATTTATAAAACCTGTTAACGCATGCAAGCTACAATTCTACCATGCATTAATATTCTTTACCTCTTTGAGTTCCTTCCCCGTCTTTATACTTCTTTAAACGCCTTACTATTTTCATACCGATAGAATCATTTTGATATTGTGGGGCTAACTTCTTACATGCCATTTTACTAAGTACAAGCTCTATATATACACACACTCACCCAAGACACACACACACCAAACGACTCTCACTCAAACAAAACCCACACTCACCAAGATACACACACCAAAAGACACTAGTACAAAACAGGCTTTCCCCGGCGACTTTTTTAACCCCTACCCGTCGACATGTCGACGGAATAATACAGTCCCGTCGACATGTCGACGGCACCATATCGATGGCTATCCTTCGACGGGAACCGTGTTCCCGTCGAAAATCGCCGTCGACACGGTGGGTCCCACATCGTTTTCCAGTCAAAGGATTTGTTGTCCATCAAACCCCTTCCCGTCGACATGTCGACGGGAACATATAACTAATTAATGTTTTAATTAGTTAATAATAATTATGTTTTATATAATACCGTCGACATGTCGACGGTATTATTAAACAATAATAGTGTTATTATATTATGCCGTCGACATGTCAACGGCATAAAATTAAAAACATTATTTTTGTTTTAATGATACCGTCGACATGTCGACGGTATTATAAATACCCAATTACTATGTTTTAATGATGCCGTCGACATGTCGACGGCATCATTATTAATATCCTGCTAACAGCACCTATAACTGTAATAGCACCTATAACTGTAATAGTTACCAAAACCTGTAACTGTAATAGCACCTATAACCACTCAATATCAACATGTCCTAAACGTATAACTCGCCATCGGCTATAACACTTGCAAAATATCGCTAAACACCCTCAAAATGCATAAAAACATATAAAGTTTACAAAACGGGGTGTGGTAATATCTAAACCTAGCTGCCATATCCACAAATGTTTTAATATCCGCGACGTTCAAGTCGCCAAAAGGTTAAACTATACAATACTAACATATGGGTCGCCAAAATATTGTTTCAAGCATAAGTACAACACAAAATGCCCAAGTTTGTACCTCTACATCCAAAATCACTCGTGATCATCAGTAGGACCCTCATCATCGCCAGAACCATCCTCATCGCCTTTGCGACTCCCGCTCCCTCCAGCTAAGCCACTACCTCCAACGCCACTACCTCCAACGCCACTGCCTGAGCCATCCACGTGCTGAGAACCCGCCTGACTAACATACTCATTCCATCGCGGGTTGGAGGACATAAAACCTGTGACCAGATCAATCTGCGCCTTCAAGACCTTACGCTCTTCAGCTTCTTTACGGCTCTTCTCCTCGGCCTCAGCAATCTTCTTCTCGGCCTCAGCAAGCTTTTTCTCCATCTCAGCATATTCTGAAAATGAAATAATCAAAATTAAAAAACATCTATTGCAATACTTAATTTGAGTCATGATCGAGTAATCTATAATTAATATATTATCAAACTGTACATACCTGGAGGTGGAGGCGGGGTGTATGGTAACGGTGGCCTGGAGAGCCCGGGTACGACCCTACCCCGTCCGGCGATGTGGCCCCGCTGCTTGCCCTTCAAAACCATCGCAAGTATCTGCTCCTCCGTATACGCCACCCCTTCCGGCGTATTCGCTCCCAGATCTCGCAGCCGGACCATCTCTTCCTATTTAATTGAGAAAAAAATTGAGAAAATTTATATATATATGTAAGTGTGTGTGTGTATATATATATATATATATATATATATATATATATATATATATATATATATATATATATATCGGGTTAATTACAAGATTATGTTTCAATGAATCATTAAAGTGCGTGTTTGGGGAAATAAATAAATAATAAATTAAAAAAAAAAAGATACTTACATATTGAACACGAGCCTCATCCTGCAACCACATACCATCATTGTCGCAGTGTGTGTCGTAAAACGACTGGATGAGGGACGGGTATTCTTTGTCCTTGCTGTTCAGAAACTGTATATACACATGCATATATATAAGATGAAACAAATTAAAAATGGCAAATCAAACACCATATTTATTCTAATTAAACTTAAATATTTTTATAAAATTAAAATTAATTACTTTTATCGTTGTTGTAATTAAATAATTTTATAAAAATAAAATACTTTTATAAAAATAAAATGTGTCTTACATAGTCGTGGCGAATAGCGGCCAATGACTTGGAACCGTGGCGGCTGTACACCTTCAACTTCTTTCGGTTCTCCTTGTTCACAGCAGCACGCTTCAGGTTCTTCCCCTTCATGTAAAACTTGATATGCTCCTCCCACACAGATGGCTCGACGTTCGGAGGAGGGTTTCTTCGTATCTCATCCACTTTTTCAGGCCCACCCTCCCCGTCGAAGTAAACCCTCTTCATCGTGCCCTTGTTGTCGGAGTATACCTTAGCAATGTAGGCATTGAGGCCCTTCGAAATGGTAGTCCAATTGGGTGAGAGCATGTGGCTCTGCAAGTCGAAGAATTCCTGCAAACAAATTTAAACAAATATACACAATTAAACAAATTTAAATAAATGTACACATTCAAAGATATAATTAAAAGGAAAATAAAATAACTGACCCCGAGTCGGTTCATGAAGCCCTGTCGAGTCGCTTCGTCAAGGTCGTACCAGGAGGGATAGTGCAACGGCAAGGACCTAACCAGCTCGCCAACATAGTTACTGAACCATGCGTGGTGGGGCCCAACATGCTTAAATGTCTTCTGATCACGCCACTCGAACTCGATCGATTGCGGGCCCGAGGCAGTCACAGCTTTCCTGAGGTCTTTGTTTTTGTTGGCTTCACGGACCTGTGCCCTGCCGCCAGCCCGACCTCCACCCCTGCCGCCAGCTTGTCTCGCTCTACCTCCTCGTCGAGGTTTTTGTGAGGAACCTACAATTGAAGTGAGTGAAAACGTTAAAAAATAACAAGTAACAAAATTCAAATTATCAAGTTTAATTTTCTTACCACTACGGTGACCGCTAGTAATCGAACGAGGAGGGGGTGGTGGGTCATTGGCACCGTCACCACCGTGACCTCGCGCTACTGCTGCCATCTGTAAAAAGTACAAGTTGAATTAACATATAAAAATTCGGGAACAAATTAACATAAGCATGCACACATTCAAATACATACACATTTAAAATAAATATACACATTTAAACAATCCATAACAATTTCATTCAAATAAGCTAAGTGTCATTTTACAAGTTACAATTTAAGATCAATCTGCTACATCTACATCACTATCATAAACAGCATGAGTCGCATCTTCAACTTCATCATCAGAATTGTTTGCGTCAGAGTCTGCTAAATCATAAGGATCGTCGTCCTCATCATCAATAAATTCATCGTCGTCATCAACATGAATGATTGGTGGTGGTGCCTCAACTAACGTTGATTGACCATCGATATTTAAGGTTTCAAATGCCAAATCATTCAAATTAGCAGACAGTTGGAGATTTGATGAGTTGTTTCCCTGTATCACATCATCATCGTCTTCTGCCACAATGACATCCCAGGTCGTGTTGTGATTCACTTCTTGGACGACCTTCCAATGGAGTGGTCGTCTGGCAGGATCTTCAAGGTAGAAGACTTGTTTTGCTTGTGTTGCGAGAATGTAAGGTTGATCTTCAAACGCTGTGCTACATGCCCAAATTTGTGTCATGTTGTTTCTAGTGTTATAACGTTCGACTCTACCTCTTTTGACCAAGTCGAACCACTTAACTCGAAACAGCACAACTTTGAACTGGGTATACGCGAACTCCAGAATTTCTTCTAGATGACCATAATACATTTCTCCTTCCTTCTCGCCAGGAGAACAAATTCCGCTGTTCTGAGTTGTACGTTTTACATCGCGGCTGTGTACAACAAACTTCACACCGTTGACTACGCAAGAGTGAACTGAGGTTACGGTCGATAATGGTCCACAAGCCAAAGCGAATAAGTCGGGAGTACACCTTGGGTCATTGTCTGTGTAAAGTTTACCTATCTATGAACAAAGATAAGAATAGATGGAGATGAGTAATATATATAGTCGTTATTTATACAAGGAATTACATATAATAAGTTTACCTTCGTCTGAAACCATCTAGGAAATTCTTGTTGCATGTCGCTATTAGGATGTTCACTGAAAATGGACATGATATTAGAATTAATCGAAAAGATAACTTGGGAAAAGGAAATTTCAAAATAAAAACGCGTACCTCTCGAACTCGTTCATGTACGCGTCGATCTCAGGACTGTTGTGAAGTACATACCATATCACTTTCTTCATTTCTTGGAGACCTAACCGAATAATTGTCACTTTACCAGACGTTTTACATAGTGATCGGAACACCTGGAAATCACTTGTTGGGCGAGGACAGCCCTGAGATGCAGTGGGACGATTAAATTTCGTCCCAATTTCGTCCCGAAAATAACGAGAACAAAAAGTTAATGCTTCGTCTGCAACATAACCCTCCGCTATTGAACCTTCCGGCTTAGCTTTATTTCGTACATAGTTTTTTAGCTTCTTCATGTATCTTTCAAATGGATACATCCACCGAAATGAAACAGGCCCGCCTTGAAGAGCCTCTTCAGGTAAATGCATAACCAAGTGAATCATAATGTCAAAAAAAGCAGGAGGATATATTTGCTCGAGACTGCACAAAATTTTGATCAACTGTTCTTTAGCTTTCACCATGTCATTCACCATCAAAGTTCGGGCACAAATTTGCTTAAAGAATGAACAAAGCTCGATTAATGGTGTATAAGTCGGTGTGTCCAGGTATTGCTGAAGTCCATAAGGAAGTAACCGTTGCATCATTATATGACAGTCATGAGACTTCATGCCCGTTATATTGTTATCATCTTTGGTCACTTTCGACTTGAACTTGGATCCGAACCCATCTGGCAATTTAATTGTTTTGATGTATTGACAGAACAGTTTTCTTTTATCGGGTGTGAGGGAGTACTTAGCTTGAGGCTTCGAGCACTTCCCGTTTTGTTTGTTTCCGAGCCACAACTCCTGTCGAATGCCCAAAGCTTGCAAGTCTTGTCTTGCCTTAGCAGTGTCTTTAGATTTGTCATTCATTAACAAAGTGTTCAAGATACTCTCCAACACATTTTTTTCAATATGCATGACATCTAAATTGTGTTTTAGAGTAAGAGAAGACCAATATTAAAGCTCGTAGAAAATAGACCGTTTAGTCCAGTTCAGGTCGGTTGTAGTATTACGTTTTATCTTCCCACCCCCATAATCTGGATGTTTCCCCGGCAAACGTGTAGGCAATATTGCAAGTTGAGTCAAGATATCAGCCGGACATTCTTTTTTAGGAGGATCTGTAAAATCAGGTGCACCATTGAATGTAGTAGTATCCCTCCTCCAACTATTCAATAACGGCTTGCAATGTTCAACGAATGCGGCAAGACCATCAAAAAACTCTTTGGAAACACGAGTGTCTAAACGGGTCCAACTCTTATCAAGTATCATAACTGCATATTGTTTTGTTCAACTCTTAGTTATTACACATTCAAAATAAAGGAAAGTTGTTTTGTTCACCTAGTGCAACTATGGAAGGCAATCCTAACCCACTCTTTGAATGATTCATCTCATATATGAATGCGTATAACTGATTTACTATCTGAGAAAATTTCGGCAGCATTTCCCCTCAACTCCCCAAATATGTACATTAAAGACATATTCGTAGGAGTAAAGGAGAAACACTGTCGAAATCATCTCAAACAGTAAATCAATTATACGCATCCATATCCTAAATGAGACAAAACATTCAAAAAGCAGTCCCAAACAGGGGACTTTCCGAAATTAATTTCTAATAAATTAATTTCGGACGGGTTTTCTATAGGATGATTAACTTCGGACGGGGACTTTCCGAAATTAATCACTAAAATCCTAAAACATTCACAAAAGTCTAACAATATCATATATTTTAAGTTAAACAATTAGACTATAAACAATTGTTTGGTTTTCGGTTTATGTTTCATAAAACTATTTTGTTATTTTGAAACTTGTTTTTGTGACTTATTTTTGAAACTATTATGAAACATAAGCCGAAAACCAAACAATATATCTACGGGCTTATGGCTTATTTGGTTTTCGGCTTATGTTTCATAAGCTTTTTTTTTTTTTTTTTTTACTTATTTTGAAACTATTTAAGTTAAAAAGTTTCAAAATAAGCCATAAAAATTAAGCTTGTGAAACATAAGCCGAAAACCAAACAAACCATAAGCCCGTTATATAAGCAGAAACATAATCAATCCGCAAAAATTCTAACACAAAACATAACCAATATATTAAAAGTAGTATACCATATATACTAACCAAGTCCCCCAAGGTGCTATTTGCACCGTGGGTACACAATGAGCACAACCGACCTTGGTTGTGTCGTAAACTAATACTTAATCACATTTCACAATCCGCAACAATCCCTTTTATATCAAAACCTAATATACTAACCAAAGTCCAACATACTATATCAAAACCTAATATACTAACCAAAGTCCAACATACTATATATACTGATATGTAAAAAATAATACGGATACGAAAAAAAAACAACATACTGTCTCGGCTGTGGTCTCGGGCACTGGCTGTGACCTCCAGCTGCAGTCTCGGGCTGCGGTCCCGGGCTCGGGCTACATTAAAAGAGAGCACATTTATATCTCAAAAGTTTTAAGAAAAACTGTTGTCGTCGACATGTCGTCGGGAAACCAAAAGTTATTAAAAAAAATAAAAAAGAGACACATTACCTGTGGTCTCGGGCTCTCGGCTGTGGTCCTGGGCTCTCGGCTGTGGTCTTGGGTCTCAGCTGTAAAAAAAAAAAAAAAAAAAAAAAAAAAAAAAAAAAAAAAAAAAAAAAAAAAATTATTACAAAATTAACACTTAAATTAAACTAATTAATACAAAACAGTAACAAAAATCAAAAAATAAAAAATTAATCAAAAAATAAAAATTATTACCTGCGATGGTTTATTTTTCAAGAAAGAAAGGGGGGGGGGGGGGGGGGGGGGGAGAAGGGGAAGAATTAAACATGTGAAGGGTTGGGGAAGAATTAAACAAATGAGGGGGGAAGGTGGTGCCCGTGTGGTGGTGGTGGTGGTAAATGTGGTGGTGGAGCGCTGTGGTGGTGGTATAATGTGGTGGTGGTATAATGTGGGGTGGAGGAGTGGTGGAGGTGGAGGTGGTGTGGTGTGGAGGGAGTGGTGGTGGTAGAGTGCTGTGGTTGTGGTACAATCGCCGGAGAAGAATCGATGGTTTATTTATTTATTTTTTTCTCTAAGTTATGAGCAATAATTTGACCAGATCTGGTTTTGGTATAACTTTTTTTATCCCGTCGACATGTCGACGGGAGTATAAACGAAATTTTTTATATTATTACTAATACCGTCGACATGTCGACGGTAATATTACACTATTTTGTCGTTTGCGTTTGGCGGGACGTATAAAATTTCCACGAAATTTTTGGCGGTTTTATTACCGTCGACATGTCGACGGGAAAATAGCTTTTATTAAAAAAAATTATAATAAATACTTTTATAAAATTACTTTATTATAAATACTTTTATAAAATTACTTTAATATAATTAAATAAGATTATTTATTATAAATACTTTTATAAAATATTAAAAAATAAGTTTTATAAAATTAATAAACTAAATTAATTATATAATTGAAAAAAATTATTTATTATAAATACTTTTATAAAATTAAAAAAAATATAAATTTAAAATTAATTACTTATATTATAATTAAAAAAAATCATTTATTAAAATATAAAATAAAATAATTAAAATATCACAAAATACTAAATCCCAACCATTATAAAATTAATAAACGAGTCGAGATGTTAAACGAACGAGTCGAGATGCAATGGTTATACATGAGATGTTAAACGAACGAGTCGAAATGCTATGATTATACATGAGATGTTAAACGAACGAGTCGAGATGCAATGGTTATACATGATATGTAAAAAGAACGAGTCGAGATGCAATGGTTATACATGAGATGTTAAACGAACGAGTTGAAATGCTATGGTTATACATCTCGATGTTAAACGAACGAGTCGAAATGCTATGGTTATACATGAGACGTTAAACGAACGAGTCGAGATGCAATGGTTATACATGATATGTAAAACGAACGAGTCGAGATGCAATGGTTATACATGAGATGTTAAACGAACGAGTCGAAATGCTATGGTTATACATGAGATGTTAAACGAACGAGTCGAGATGCAATGGTTATACATGAGATGTTAAACGAACGAGTCGAGATGCAATGGTTATACATGAGATGTTAAACGAACGAGTCGAGATGCAATGGTTATACATGATATGTAAAACGAACGAGTCGAGATGCAATGGTTAAACATGCGATGTTAAAACGAACGAGTCAAGATGCTATGGTTATACATGAGATGTTAAACGAACGAGTCGAGATGCAATGGTTATACATGAGATGTTAAACGAACGAGTCGAGATGCAATGGTTATACATGAGATGTTAAACGAACGAGTCGAGATGCTATGGTTATACATGAGATGTTAAACGAACGAGTCGAGATGCAATGGTTATACATGAGATGTTAAACGAACGAGTCGAGATGCAATGGTTATACATGAGATGTTAAACGAACGAGTCGAGATGCTATGGTTATACATGATATGTCTCATCTCACTATATCTCTCTCTCTACCTAACACCTTATCATCACAATATAAACACACACACACACACATACTCATCTCACTATATCTCTCTCTAGCAGTTTCTGTTTTCTGGCCACACCAGCATTTTCCGGCCGCCGGAATCTTTTTCTGGCCACCACCTTTTATCACCTCAACTTGTAGATCGGGCCACACCGGTCACGATTCAACCACTCAACCTCACAACCACAAACATACACTGTTATCATGGTGAAGAAGATGGCAGAATTTGAAGCTTTTCCTTGTCCTTGTGAACGAGGAGACGTGGTTCTGCGAGAATCGTGTAAATCTTACTCCCGTGGTAAACTATACTATGCGTGTCCTTTCTCGCAGGTGAACAATTACACATTTTTTCTTTAAATAATTTGGTTAGTTGTTAAAAATAATAGTTTTTACTCTTTAACAGCCTAGGACAGACGACCATGGATGTAATTTTTTTTTATGGAAGGAGGAACGTGATGAGGCGAAAAATGATCCGTTTTTAGGGGGTCATTTAAGCTCGAATCCGAATTTATTTGAACAAATATTGCCCTAAATCGTTCCTTTTGTGATTTTAGGTGTTTGGAGAGTGAATTCTGGAAAAGAAGCCATTTTGGACGTTTTTGGAGCATAAAAGTGAAGAAAACGGCAAAGTACCAAATTTCCATGCTGAAGATACAAGGTGACGGCGTCAAGAGTAATACCTTGACGGCGTCAGACATGAAGATTAAAATACCGAAGGTGGTGACGGCGTCAAACGCCTTCATGACGGCGTCAAAGTGGCAAGAATAAAATATTGTGGTCGGTGACGGCGTCACATAGGCCGTCATAAGTAGATCAAGGCCGTCCGAGGAAGTATATGGCGGCGAGGTTCGACGCCGTCAGCCTACTTTTCCTATATATAGTTTTCTAGTTTTTTCATTAAAAAGAGAGAAGTTTTGGTGAAACCCTAAAGACGATTTTGGTGTGTCTTTTACAGGTTTTTCAAGGGTTCCAAACCCTTGAGACCTTGCATTGTAATTGAGATAAGTGTTCTTCCAATTCAATCAATATGTCTATGTGTTGGTTGTTTATATCTTGTTCTTGTCTCAATTCTACTATGCTAGGCTAGATCTCTTTTGTGTTTGCTTAGATCTAATGAAACCTAGATGTTGATTATGTGTTGATTACGTGTCTATTCTTGTTTTGGATGAATGATATTATATGTTAGGCTTAAGAAAACTGGCAGATCTCCAAATGGTAACATGCTTGAACGTCTTAAGAAACATGAACCGAGGCGTACTAGGTCTTTATTGGTTGTATTTAATGCATGAGCCACTGTTTACAATCCCTATAGTTGTGCTGGGTCATGGTGTAGGAGGAGATAAGAGCTCATAGAGTTGGGGAGTTATGTATGCCACCCCACGAATGGTATTAAGGAATACAATCCGTCATCCATACAAGTTTAACAAGTAATTAACGTGTAAAAGATATCTAGGGAGTAGTAAAGTCTAAGTAAACACAATTTCTCCAATTACTGCTCACAACCTTAGTATAATCAGTTTATTTTCATTTTTAGTATTTTATTTTGATTGCATCTTAGTTTTGGGTTAGTTGAACAGCAACTAATTCCGCCCACTCTTCCAAAACCTGAGATTTTACTTGCTTTTATAAAAATATAAAAATACAAAAATAATCATCTCTCACCTTTAGAACTATTAATTAGGTTTTCTAATCCTAGCGACACTATTCCTAAGCTGAACGATCAATCCCCCGGTACTTGTCACTATACTATACTACAACGATCAGGTACACTGCCTGGTGGGGGTTGTAAGCTTCTCGAGATCCCTCGAGAGGTAAAGCAAGGTGCGATTCCCACGCATCAAGTTTTTGGCACCGCAGCCCGGGAAATAGTTATTGTCTAGGTTAGGATTTCTTAGGTCTACTTGCTAGATTCCTTTCTAGTAAGATTTTATTTTTATTTTCTAGGTTTTCTTTAGTCTATCTTTTTCTTTGTGTGTTTGTTCGTAATTTCCATTGACTCTTCCGTTCACGATTATGGAGTACGCGAATCCACCATACCACCAACCACAAAGGCCATTCTACCCTATTGACATCTCGAATTTCAAACAATATCGAGATGAACCCATATATGATGCATGGACTCGTTTTAAAAATTTACTTTCTAAAATTCCCTCATCATAGTTTCTCTTTAGCATCCCTAACCGAAACCTTTTACTATCGTGTCAGCAGATGTGACCAAATGTGCATTGATGATTTTGCCAATGGGGGCCCTAGGGAATTAAGTGATGAAGAAGCATGGGATACCATAGAAAACTGTGCCCAATATTATTATAGAGTAGACAACCCAACAAACAACATCACAAATCAATCAAAAACAAGTTTGAAGGAGCAAACAGGAAGCTTGTCTGGGGATGATTACTCAGGGATACCTGTGTGGATGTCACCTAAAGCCATAGTACAAAACAAACACATAGGTGACCTTGATGTGATGGAGGATGTAGCCGAACATGATCACATTGATCAAAAAGACCCAGGTTTTATGATCGATGATGATGAATCTCAAGAAACAGATGATGAATCTTTTGGGCAATTTGTATATAGTAGTCATAATATTGAGGATGATCCTTATGATTCGGATATAGAAGTTGAGATGCCTAAAGAAGCACTTGAGATACTTGGGAAAATGTTAGGGTTAGATTATAATAAAAGACATGTTGAGGATATTGGTGATCCTGACACAAGGAATGATGAAGTAGAAAATCTAAGCCCACCAAGTACCCCACAAGTCCTAGCATCATCTGAGGCACACACACCGCCCGTGACTTATTCGGATGAAGTAGAAGAGACTATAGGAACCCCAATTGAGGTAGAACCCTTGGACCAAACACAACTAGAGGATATAGGTTTGAATACTTATAATGATAACCTTACTCTTAGTTCTAGGGAAGTTCCTAGTTTTGATGAACCGGAGCCTCAACCAAAACCGTTACCTAATCTTCCATCCTTGGATGAAAATTTAGGAATTGAAATAGGTTTCGATCCACCCATCAAACCATATAGTCCGGGTAGTCTTAGGACAAAGGTAGTGGACTCTAAGCCTTGTAGAGAGGAAGCCAATATAGGAGTGGAAAATGACCTTACATGCTTACATCACCCATTCATGATTGATCACAAAACACATTATGGGTTTAAACCGGGTTTATTAGGTCAAGATGGATCCCCAACTAGTAGTCTCTTGAAGATGATAGAAAATGATCCCTTTCTAGGAGAAAATCTTAATCCACCCATTAACCCGATTGAATTAGGTAAGGTTATGATGATAGGAGCACAACCCTTTGAGCATATAATTCATCTACCACTCTTTCCTCACGTGGCATATTTCCACCCTAAGGGTGTGTATCGCTACTTCCACCCGCACTTAATCCTAAGTGTAGGGAAAACCTCCCCTATTTCCATTAAATAAGGGTAGAGTCAGGCTCGTGACTCGAACAAAAACAAGCGCTTCTTGGGAGGCAACCCATGTTTTGTGTGTTTTTATTTGTTTGTTTGTTTGATTGATTTTATTTGTTTCCGTATGCATGTTTTATTTTTATTGTTTGTGGCTCATGTTTCAAAGTAAATTTTGAAAATGCTTCATTTTATTTTTAACTTCGTCTTAATTGCATATAAAGGTATTTTGCAAAAGATAAGTGTGTGGGAGATCCAAATTTGTTTATAAGAACGAAATTGAGCATGAACCACAACAATATTAAATGGACATGTGTATTAGTACTTGTTAGAGTCAAATGCTTGTATCGAGTCGTAATGATGTTTTGTAGGATTTTCCAGGAAGTAGGACAAAGTTTTTCCAGAAATTTTCAGGAAACTTAACATAAAGATTTTTGCAGGTCACTTCTGACGGCATCATGAGTTTACTCTTGACGGCGTCACGTGTAAAAATCTGGAAATTTTACCAGTTTTGTTTTTCTAACGGAGTCTTATGGTTTTTGTGAATTATTAAGTTTTATAATCTCTAGGAAATCTGAAAACTTCATTCCACAAGCATTATATCTTACTTTGTTTTCTAGGATTTAGTAACTTATATAGGATGCCGCCGATTTTACGCGAGGTTGCCTTGTCTATTGTTGTCAGGATTTACAGGTTATTTATGACAAGAAGATGATTTATATTCTGGAAGGGAAGCTTTGATTGTTGGTTTCTTGGAGGAAGATTTAACCTGGCCAACCTATAATCCATACCGAGCGAATCAGGGGAGTATTTGATTTCATTCTCTTTACCTCTTAACTTTTACATTCTTTACTTGAACATTGGGGACAATGTTCATCCTAAGTGTAAGGGGAGGGTAAAAAGATGATACCTTACATATGCACTTTCGCTTGAGTTTGTTTTGTTTGATAGTAGATGTGTAATAAAACTATGAGAAATACTTGTTAGTGTAATTTTAGCGCCAAATTTAAAATTTTTTACAACATTTAGGAGTGAAACTTTAGCCATAGCAAGCGTCTCATGGATAGGAGATTGTATGACTAGCACATAACCGTATATTCAGAAAAATTTTCCACCCAAAAATGTGAGGTTCGCCTTTAGATTTGATAGGAAAAGCATTTACTATTTAGTGCTTATGAGTGTACCGGTAGCATTTAGATTCTAGAACTTGCGTTAGTGATGCATCCCGAGACCGCAAGTGAGACTACATTGTGGTAGGATTTACTACATGATAAGAGGCATTAGGATCACCCTTGTGTTAAACCCGTATCATAATTACTTGACCATTTAAGTCATATTACTTGGCTAGTTAAGTCAACTAATTTTTCCCACACCCTTTGCGTTGTACTCATTTTTAGTACATGAAACCCCTAGTACACCCCTCCGAGCCTATCTTTTCGTTTCTAACTTTAAGCATCTTACTTAAAGGAAGAATTTGTTACACCCCACTTAAATGTACACCCAAATCGCCTTAGCCTTCCGTGTATGCGCTCATTTTTAGTGCATTATTGTTATTTGTTAAACCCTAAGTTAACTTTCTAATTGATTACATGGTTGCTAAGTCGAGTCATATCATTGTACATATTGTTTTGGGATTATTGGGACTCATGGGTAAGTACTTATTTTATGGAGTAATGGGGAAGAACATAATATATTACCCCCATATGTGCGTTAATCTTAAAAGTGCTCCAAGTGTTTTGATTTTCTTAAATCGAGTCATTAGAATAGTTTATTGTAAAGTATGTAAAGATTCAAGTGTAAGGGGAACGTTCATACCCCTATGATGTATTATTTTGGATGGTAGGGTAAGAGTGTAAAAAAAAAAAAAAAAAAAAAAAAAAAAAAAAAAAAAAAAAAAAATCGAAAAAAAATTAAGAAAAAGAAAAAAAAATAGAAAAAGAAAAAAAGAAAAAAAACATACGGACTACCATCCCATTTTTATTCTATGTTTATTTTATGTTTTTGTTATTTTTCATTTATTAGCTTAAGTCGAGTCTAGTCTTGGCTTAGCAACGCCATCTTGTACATGTAATTGACCAAGATTGTTAACTCGCCACCAGTAAAATTTCCTTTATCCAACAAAACCGTGTAACTCATATCGCTATACCTAACGTTACAACCCTTTTAAAAGACCTCTTTGATAGTTTATCCTAGGTGCTTACGCCATGTGGTGGAGGTTTGATCCTTTCCCAAGCCTATGGTAATCTATTTTGCTATGACAGGTAGTGAGAGATATCTTCCATTTCCATAATGTTATATTACTTTATTACACCCGAGAGATGTGAGTATCTAAACACTATTTGTGAGGTGCTTGTGTATGACCTCCGTGCTTGTCTATTGGTCTTTAGTGGAACGATTATTTGTTGTAATTACTTTTATATTAGTGTTAAATGACCCCTAACTTGTCTTTCGAGTAGAATAAAAGCGCATTTGCTTGAGGACAAGCAAATCTCAAGTGTAAGGGTATATGATGAGGCGAAAAATGATCCATTTTTAGGGGGTCATTTAAGCCCGAATCCGAATTTATTTGATCAAATATTGCCCTAAATCGTTCCTTTTGTGATTTTAGGTGTTTGGAGAGTGAATTCTGGAAAAGAAGCCATTTTGGACGTTTTTGGAGCATAAAAGTGAAGAAAACGGCAAAGTACCAAATTTCCATGCTGAAGATACAAGGTGACGGCGTCAAGAGTAATACCTTGACGGCGTCAGACATGAAGATTAAAATACCGAAGGTGGTGACGGCGTCAAACGCCTTCATAACGGCGTCAAAGTGGCAAGAATAAAATACCGTGGTCGGTGACGGCGTCACATAGGCCGTCATAAGTAGATCAAGGCCGTCCGAGGAAGTATATGGCGGCGAGGTGACGGCGTCACAAGTAACTCTTGACGCCGTCAGCCTACTTTTCCTATATATAGTTTTCTAGTTTTTTCATTAAAAAGAGAGAAGTTTTGGTGAAACCCTAAAGACGATTTTGGTGTGTCTTTTACAGGTTTTTCAAGGGTTCCAAACCCTTGAGACCTTGCATTGTAATTGAGATAAGTGTTCTTCCAATTCAATCAATATGTCTATGTGTTGGTTGTTTATATCTTGTTCTTGTCTCAATTCTACTATGCTAGGCTAGATCTCTTTTGTGTTTGCTTAGATCTAATGAAACCTAGATGTTGATTATGTGTTGATTACGTGTCTATTCTTGTTTTGGATGAATGATATTATATGTTAGGCTTAAGAAAACTGGCAGATCTCCAAATGGTAACATGCTTAAACGTCTTAAGAAACATGAACCGAGGCGTACTAGGTCTTTATTGGTTGTATTTAATGCATGAGCCACTGTTTACAATCCATATAGTTGTGCTGGGTCATGGTGTAGGAGGAGATAAGAGCTCATAGAGTTGGGGAGTTATGTATGCCACCCCACGAATGGTATTAAGGAATACAATCCGTCATCCATACAAGTTTAACAAGTAATTAACGTGTAAAAGATATCTAGGGAGTAGTGAAGTCTAAGTAAACACAATTTCTTCAATTACTGCTCACAACCTTAGTATAATCAGTTTATTTTCATTTTTAGTATTTTATTTTGATTGCATCTTAGTTTTGGGTTAGTTGAATAGCAACTAATTCCGCCCACTCTTCCAAAACCCGAGATTTTACTTGCTTTTATAAAAATATAAAAATACAAAAATAATCATCTCTCACCTTTAGAACTATTAATTAGGTTTTCTAATCCTAGCGACACTATTCCTAAGCTGAACGATCAATCCCCCAGTACTTGTCACTATACTATACTACAACGATCAGGTACACTGCCTGGTGGGGGTTGTAAGCTTCTCGAGATCCCTCGAGAGGTAAAGCAAGGTGCGATTCCCACGCATCAGAACGACTCGCCAAAATGATGATCGATTCTCTGGGAGCTTCAACATCAAGCGGTTCTGGATCTGCTCCAAAAAGGTGCTCAAACTGTCATGAAAAAAATCTTAGAATAAACTTGCTGGAGGCACAAAAACAGGTGTTGGAGGCACAAAAACAGGTGTTAGAGACAAACTTAAGGGTGCTGGAGGCAAAACTTGACATGGCAACGTATCCCAACCACGACCACGCATGTCAGTCGGATGCAATACTCCGTGACCTTGTAGGTGACATGGATAAATTTCATATGTAGTACTGTTATCGTTTTTGTTATTGCTGTTATCGTTGTTGTTGTTGTTGATGTTGTTTGCTGTTGTTGTTGATGTTATTGATGTTGTTTAATAAAATGTTGTTGTTGTGGTAAGTGATGTTGAACTTCCTTTACATTTTAAATTCGTACGCACAAATAATAGAACTGAAGAAGCAATAATTACCAAACATAAAGGCAAACTGTTTATTTAAAACAAGCAAGAGTTCTCAACCACATGCATTTTCATACAGACTAAAACTAAACCACTCGACAACTAAACTAAACAACTCGACAACCAAAGGAAACAACTTAAACTAAACAACTCCACAACCAAACAAAACAACTCAAACTAAACAACTCCACAACCAAACGAAACAACCCGTTTATTTTTTTTTTTTTTTGCGGCTACTTCCCGCTTTACTCGAAGTCGCACCATCTTTTCCCTTCCTTGCTCTCATTTCCTTGACATGTGCAAACGTAGCTTCAAGATTTGTGACCCTATTTAACATATTATCAAGTTTGGTTTCCAACATACTTTCAGCTTCAGCAGCAGCTTGAGCTTCAGCAGCATCTAGCTCGTCCATGTACACTTTGTAGTACGACTTTTTCCTACACCATTCGATAATCTTGTCTCTCATCCACGGTTCAGCATCCTTAAAATCACCATATTCCTCATAAACTGCATGACCAAAAGTTAACATAACTTCATTAAAAAGGAGCTCGTGTGACAAGATTTTTGAGTACTCCTCTTCAACTGTGCAACCACGCCAAGTCATGTGTGTCTTGTAAGAATTGACGATTGAATTATTTGTGAGATGTGTAAAATGAGACGGAAATAATTTTGTGAGAATGTATATATTGGTAAAAAAATGAGACGGGAATGTATTTGTGAGGATATATATCCTGATTTTTGAAGATATATTCCCGTCGACATGTCGACGGGAACAAGAAAGCGGGAAAATATCCCGCCCAATATTTTACCCATTTATTAAAAATGTTTATAATTAGTAACATGTCGACGGGACTCTTAAAACATAATAATTATTATGCTTAATCACACGTTAATTGCGGGATAAAACATTATTAATATATTCCCGTCGACATGTCGACGGGAATATTTAGCGGGAAATTTCACGCCCAACTTTTTGGTGAATTATTGCGGCTTAAAAAATATGTTAAAATGTTCCCGTCGACATGTCGACGGGACAATACGATTATGAAAAATTCAACGTAGTTGGGCTCGGTCAAGCGTTTTTTTTGTCGTTTTGTGCCTTATGCCGTCGACATAATGTCGACGGGAAAACCCTCGACGCCTGTTCTCGTGATCCTTGTAGTGAGAATGGTGAACATACTTGACAATGGAGATCTTCAATGTCAGCACTGCCTAAGGGTGGAGTGGCAATTGGGTTTAAAGTGTGGCAACTTTTATGGTGTTGCCAAACATGAGAGGAATTGCAACCTTGTAAGTAACTTCTAAAATCGTCTACTTTATGGCTTTTTTTTTTTTTGTTCATTTTTGACTATACATATACGGTATCATTTTGGTTGTATGTAGCCTGTTATTCACATTCCACCGCCACCGGTTCCAAGTGATGATGAAGATGACACGTCATCTGATGATGATGATGATGATGATGATGATGATGATGATGATGAGGAGGAGGAGGAGGAGGAGGAGGAGGAGGAGGAGGAGGAAGAAGAAGAAGCAGCAGCAGCAGCAGCAGAAGAAGAAGAGGATGATGAAAACGATGAAGATGACACGTCATCATCAGGTGATGACGATGATGAAGGAAGAAGCGGGGTGGTTTCACCATCTACAATTTAGTTTAAGTCATGTATATTTTAATCTTGCATTCTGTTCACTCTTAAACCAAGATATGTAATCTTGATGCATGTTTCTATCAGTTTCGATAATTAGTAGTCTTTGTAAGACATATAAGACAATATATAAATGAATGGTTTGCATTAGGAGTTTAATGAAGGCTTGCAATGATTTGATGTTGGTTGATGTGATTTAGCACAATGAGTACTAAATGTATGAATTGAAAAATGTGTTCCTCATTTGCGGAGGTAGCATATATATGTTGTAGATTCATCTTGAATATATATGGTCAAGCTTTAGTTTTGTTGATATGTATCGCGAAACTAAAGAGCACTGCAAGTATGTAAAAAGATTAATCTAAACTAGATAACCATACAAGAAACAAATGAATAATCGAAACTACATGTTAAGTTTTACAGGACAAAAAATGTTTTTGTGGACACAACTGAAATAGAATCAGGATCAATGGATGCAAGTCCTCTAAGGGCGTTCACATATGCATCTCTGAGTCCACCAACACCAAACTATCCCCACAACAATCCCACTCACCTTCTTAACAACACTTTCAAAAGCCGAAGCACTCTTTTTGTTCCCTGATATCTCAGATATCATCACCAGCACCGCCACTTGGACCTTTAAATCTGAAATCTCAGCCAGCATCGAACCGCTTCTGTATGGAAGCTGTAAGACTCTTCTTTCTTTAACATTCATGGGATTTTTCTGAAACGGGGATGCGCTTACAAGTTTCCACAAGTGGGACCCGTCCGTGTGGAAACGAGAGAGAAAAAATCACTTCCACATATTTGCGCTTAATCACGGCTGCACATTGCCAAGTCGTATGTATTATTACAAATCATTATGTAGCTTCATTTTTAATAAATGGGTCAATTAGGGCTACAATTTATCTCACACGTAAAGAAAAAGTTTGAAAAAGAAAATGGGTCAAACGGGTCAAAACGAGCCACGGTGTACCTAAGTATCATTTTTATCCAATAGATCAGACTATCGTTGAACTAATATACAGTTTGTATTCATATTTGACACATTATTCATATGTAAAAAATAATAACTTTGAATAAAAAGGTACTTTAGGTCAACCTGCTTCCACCCGTACCATGATATGACCCGGTTTTCACCAGAACACCCATTTTGACCCGTTACCCAACCTGCCCATATTGCTACCTCTAAATTCCAATAACGAGATATATTAAAACGTGTTCTTACCAGTGGTTTCCCATTTCGGATACAGGCAACCAAGAAGGGGCAAGTTTTATTCATGGCCCACCGAAGAGGATAACTGCAGAAGAAGCTCTCAATCATGGATGGTTCCGGGACTGAGAGGCTTCTATTCCTGCTGAACGTGTTTGGAATTGTAGATTAATATTACTTCACCTATTTGATCATTCTTGGTGCAAACCTTGTTCCATGATTTTTGTAACACGACAGCAGTTAGAGAATAGATACTTAATTTGCCTTTCATGACTCATGTGTTGTAACACCCCAGGCCCAAGCAGGACTAACCAAATAACATTCAAATCAACATGAAACCAAGCTACACTATTAAAAATTAACAATCAAGAATGTGATTAAGCAGAACAAAATAAGTTACTATCTTAATTAGGCACATATGTGAATGATGACAGAATGTATCCCATTACCCATTTAACCCACTACAAATGCAAGTATGCTTTATGCAATTTGATCAATTTACAGATTATTCTAGAACTGCTGTTAAATGATACATCTGTGCCAGGTCAAACGGGCAAAAAGAGATAGCAAAAGACTAAAATTTTCTACTCTACAAATAAAAAAATTTCCTCGAGCCAAACACCTCATATTGATTAGATAACTAGTTAACGAGAAACAAACTTTAAAGTCAAATATGTAAAAAACATAAGCATCCGATTGCTGAAACAAACTAAACATTGAAGTTGAATACATAGAAAAATAAACTAATCAGCATGGTAACACGTTGACACCATTTTCAGAGAGCTCGCCATCTTGATCCAGTCACAGCCATAGTGCATGTGTCAATTCCTTAACGGCGACGGTAATGATATTAAGTTATTAACCAAACTCGGGCTTTTGAGTTGCCCGTAACCTGCAATGTTGATATACCACCAACCAGTCAATGCAATGGTGATGATATTCACATCTACTTGGCAACTTGTCAATAAAATACTTAGACATAAACAGGTACAACCGATTTTTCTATTAGTTTTGAGAATTCAAGAGAAGGTGCCGTTAATCGTTTCTTGTATCACAGGTCAAAATATTGAATTATAACAATCATATAACCTGAAAGTTTCCATTCAATCACCATACTTTTTCCTTCCAAATTCACCCCATTAAGCTACCACCTTATGCAAGGGATATTATATTGTAAACTGTCATGAAATCTTGAAAGAAAGGCAATGTTCAACCCAGAAAATCACTTATGTTTAAATGGGACTGAAAAGTGTTCAATTTATCTGCTAATAATTGTTTAAGTCACCCATCATTCGTATCCGATCCTAACAATATCTCACTGTTGTTTTCTGTCTCTACTTTATAATCAACTATGCATTTAGCTTTTTCATGGTCATCTTCTAACTATGTGTCATTAAAAGTGTCCCAATCGAGTAATTTATCTAAACACATGTAAAACATATGATATAAAAAATGAACATGAATCAGGTTATAGCAATACCTGCATTCCCACATCGACACATGGCTTGTCGGCAGTATTGGAGACGGTATAGGAAATTGGGAGATGGTCTTATCTTTCACATGGTACGAGTATATTGTTTTGCCCATTTTGCCACGAATGTGTACATAACCTCCTAACTCCGAACGGCTATAAGATACCGATTGATCAAGAGAAAGATCCAAAAATAAATTAGCGTCTTTGAGGTCATCTATTTCTTCCCATATTTCATGACTCTTGTGGAAGTCTGTGTAATCATCGTATACCCAATCATCAAAATTGAGATCACTTATGTCCCAGTCTTTCAGGCCTTCTAATTCTTCCCACTTTATACTAGTCATGTCCAATTTAAACAGACACACATCAGCAGGTGTTTTCAGTGATTTATTTTCATAATATATTATGTAGAATAATTCTGCACAAGACCCTTTCAAATATAACTTTATGTCTCCACCACTACAGCGACAGGAAGAATAGGAAGGAAGAGGGCATGCCCCAAACAGCATTAGTGTTATCACAACTTCTTTCTGCCTAACCATAATGTCAACTTGTATAACCAAATCAGTAAAAGAACCATCGGTACTTAATGCATATACCTTATCATTGCAACAAGTTAGGTTACGTAGTAATTTACCATCAAAGCTTAACCTCTTGAGTTGTTTGGCATATGACATTTCAGTCCACCTAAACTTGTCTCTTTTACTACCTAGTTGACAAAATACAAAGGTAGATTTATCAGTTCTTGCTAATAAAAGGACTGAACTCGGATCATCTGGAGGGGCTGACAAACAACAGTGTCCGATAGATTCATAATTTCCGTCTTCTAAAATCAAGGTGGGGAGACTTATGATCTTAGAAGTCACTTGGTTCCAAAGAGACCATTTATTGTTATGCGGATGGTTGGAGAGTACCACCCATCCATGAAAACAACCTTGGATAATTTTCCCAAGCAACTCGGGGATTCGACATTGATAAGGAGGTAACTCATCGTGTATGTTGTAGAAATACTGGTCTTGTGTTATGATAGAGACCTATTTGAGATGGTCAATCTCCCAAGAAACTAGATAAGAAAGTGATTTGATAAGGCCCTTGAGCGGGCAAGACTCCAAGAACAAGATACGAACTAGACTTTAATATTTTCCATTCATTCATCTCCAATCTAAATGAGTTACAAGTATTTATAAGAAAGAAAGATGTAGTTACATATGCAGTTACGTACTAGCAACAAAGGAAACATGCAATGAACATGGGATCATGCTAAAACTAATAATGAAGAAAGGACGTGGGATATGTATGCTCCACTAAACACATGCATGCACTACTAAAAACCAACTGTTGACCATGTCTTGTTAGACTCCAACTCGTATCAATACTCCCATCCTGAAAAACGGCCTTGTCCTCAAGGCCGAGGTTGCCATAGTCCACGGGAATGTCTCCCAAGGTGGCTCGTGTTCGGATTCAAGAAAAACAAATTTTGGCGGAGGACATTGGTGATCGGGAGGAAATATCTTTGGCCAGCAAAAATGAAGCTTAATAAAGATTGAGAGTGACAACGAAACTCCGTTGGCTGCTAACTTGTCCATGATGAACATGACATCGTCGTATGTTTGTGTAAGTTCTGATGGATGGATGCTGAAATTCCTTGTTAGCAGGTGTGACAATTTGAGAGTGGTGTTTGAAGGTGAATGGGAAGTTTGGGCAATGACCTTTGTGTCGGTTTTGATAATTGTTGTAACACAATTTGGTATAGTCGTGTTTATGGTGACGAGGTCTTTCGAGATGGCTCCAATCTTCGCGGTACGTGAAACAGCTACGGGGAGAACCCGAGCCATTGTATTCTCGGGTTTAGTAATATTGGTAATGAGAGCGGCTGTTTTGGTGATGACCTCGGTTGTGGTCTCGGTGAAGTCAGTTTTGGTGTCGAGGGTGTGATCATTGGACTTGGCTTTAATGATGGTGGAAATGAGTGTGGTGGTTTGTTCGAACTGCTGAGCCAACTGTTGCATCATGGCGGCTTGATTTTCAGTTAATTTGGTTAGAGCTTCTGATATGGATGCCAAGGACTCTTCGATTGATGGTATGTTACGTTTTGGAGGCATAGTTCGAAGCAATGAAAGCACCATTGTTATGATAGAGACCTATTTGAGATGGTCAATCTCCCAAGAAACTAGATAAGAAAGTGATTTGATAAGGCCCTTGAGCGGGCAAGACTCCAAGAACAAGATACGAACTAGACTTTAATATTTTCCATTCATTCATCTCCAATCTAAATGAGTTACAAGTATTTATAAGAAAGAAAGATGTAGTTACATATGCAGTTACGTACTAGCAACAAAGGAAACATGCAATGAACATGGGATCATGCTAAAACTAATAATGAAGAAAGGACGTGGGATATGTATGCTCCACTAAACACATGCATGCACTACTAAAAACCAACTGTTGACCATGTCTTGTTAGACTCCAACTCGTATCATCTTGATTGTCGTCTTCTAGGTTCTGGGAAATCAGCCATGGATATCTTGCTGTTAAGGGAGGGAACTGATCACATACCGAACCACACGAAATCTGCTCCATCTAAACATGTTCATAATAATTTTTCAAGGTTAATAGACAGAATTAGTAATCAAAGTCATCCTACTTTACATCTCTTTTCAATTAAGTCTGTGTACCATTTTTATGGTTTTTTGAGCGACTGTATTTAGAGGAAAAAAAATAAATAAATAAAAAAAAAAAAAAAAAAAAAAAAAAAAAAAAAAAAAAACCTTACATTAAACCTTATAAACAAAGTACATATAGTACCTTAGGCGTTGTTAAACATAAATTAACTAATTGGCCGGCCGGCTGGCGACATAATATGTTATATCATCGCACAAGCTAGTATACACGGCAATTAGGAAGAGCTCCACATCAATTCTTATAATAACACTTTCATCATATAAGTTACTACATTGCATCTAATCCATTCTTATTTCTAAACTTGTCAAAACTCTTCAATATCAATAATTAAATTTAGATATATGTACAAGGTTATTTTACAAGGTTATGACCAAAAGTTGAACACGATATGCAAAAAAGTATTTGTGGCATGAATAAGCTAGCAAATCAAAAAAAATATCCAAAAACTCTTAGACACCTTAATGCTCACTAAAAAACTGCTTAATCTAACCTTATAATTCTAATAAGCTACTTAATAGGCAATCGAATTATCCAAACACAAGAAAAACCTACTGCATGAAAACGTGTGTCTTTAGAAACCGAAACACTCAAAAAGTTTATTGCTTTTATATATGAAAGTAAGTGTTTATTTAGAAAAAAACATATAACCTTATAAACGCTTAAAAAGCATCAAGATATAACTGAACATCATGGTACTAATTAGTGATAAGTGATAACTTAATTTAGCCAAAGCAAACATATGTAACTTAATTATGATCGAACAATAATAACAAAACAATGGGAAAAAAAAGTTTAAAGATATAATTCATACTTCAAACTTCACCCAAATTTGGAACACCGATCGATGGATTTCTTTGTTTATTTGAATAATTAAGGGTTCATGGGTTTATATACATATTAGAATGAATAATGGAGTAATAATTTATTTATAGAAGACGTTGATATTGTTACTATAATTATTTCATTACCTATTTTTTATAAAATAGTATATAATATTTCAATTTCTCAAATCCAAATTGGGGCATGCATGTCGTGTGTCAAAAGATGTATATGCGACCAGTTGTGTTTTCATATAAAATATTAAAATAGTATATAATATTTCAATACATTTCATAAAAGTATTTCAATAATTATAAAAACTATCATGTGCTCTTTCAATCTTTGGTTTGATCATACAAATACTTAGACACATTGACGCCCAAACACTCTAAACTAAGATGTTGTACAACGGTGAGACATTCGGGCAAGTTAGCTACGCGACGTTCTTTGTATGTAGTCACGGAGCCAGACTTTTGGTTTCGGCTTGGCGAAACAAAATGTTAATCCATTACATAAAATTGATATCTATACTACGTATAAAGAAAAAATGGTCAAAGTGAAAAAGTGATTAAGAGAAAAGTCAAGGAACGTGAAATGTTAAAAATTTTTATTAAAGGAAATTATGAATTGTAATTAATATTCTTATTAAAACACCCCATTACTTAAAAGTACAATGATTTATACACATTGTACAACCAATTAAAACAATTAATACAAATCACAAACCGGGTTGACTCGGGACGCTTCAAACCCGACGGGTTGAACCGGTTTAATTTGACCCGTTTTCGACCTAACCTAGCAAGCTGACACGGTTTAAATCGACCAAATTTTCGACCAGAATGGTTCAACCGGTTGAACCACCCGGGTCGAACCGGGTTTCAAAACATTATGTTTAATTCCCAAATCTTCAAACTTTTATTATTTTTCATTTATAACCAATTAAAACAATTAATACAAATCACAAACCGGGTTGACCCGGGACGCTTCAAACCCGACGGGTTGAACCGGTTTAATTTGACCCATTTTCGACCCAACCTAGCAAGTTGACCCAGTTTAAATCGACCAATAGTTGACCCGGTTTAAAACGACCAATTTTTCGACCGGAACGGTTCAACCGGTTGAACCACCCGGCTCGAACCGGGTTTCATAACATTATGTTTAATTCCCAAATCTTCAAACTTTTATTATTTTTCATTTATAACCTATAAACTTTTTTTTATCAATAAACTATATGTCACTATAAAATCCCGTTGCTATGCACGGATATTCGTCTAGTTACGCTAAAAGCCTAAAAGTGAATTATTCAATGTATAAAATTAGATTATCTGTCAATAATTTATCATTCATCCCATCTGAAGCAATGCACTTCAACAACACGTACGTGCTATCGGGAAACAACATTGGATGTGTCACGTGTGCATGCATGCATGTGGGTACGTTCGACCTTGTTATTTAACTCTACATACACCTCGTATATTATTTAGAAAATTGCGGAATTAGTTGAATACGCGGCATGCATCAGCTATTTTTTGTTATGTAATTTGACAATTTCTATATGACTTATGTTAGTAGGCTAGCTGGTTCTCTAGAGATCAAAATAATCCATTAACACCGTACAAATTAAGAATTGAAAGAACACATGTGAGTGAGACTCTAGTTAGCTATAACAGCCAATATGCTTTCAGCTTTCCTTTAAACAAGTAAGCTAGCTGGTTCTCTAGAGATCAAAATAATCCATTAACACCACAAGGGTTGACGATGAAGCATCTTAAACTGCTGAGGCCCAAGTTGCCTGCTTTATGTTGCAACATCAAACTGAATGCCGACTCCTACGTACAAGGATGAAGAAGTGTCGTATCGATCTTAACATAACCACCCTAATACAGCCAGTATATAGTCAGTTGAATATAGTTTGTAAATCTTATAGTCAAACAAGCAGAGAAGCAGTCGAAATATTGCATGTAGCAATCTCTCGGGCAAAAAAAACAGTGAATTGTCTATCAATTTACTAGTTCCTAACAACTGACATATATAATACAAAACAAGTTGTGACTCTCATTTGCATATTTGTTTCTGTTTTTACGTACGCAATACATATTATACTGTATGACTCGTAAATTTTATCAAGTTATGAGGTGGTTCGGCTATAAATGACAAATAATGATGCCAATATTTATTGCATGTACATACTAATATACATCTGTGATGACCGGTAAGGAAACTAAGGCTTTAAGTGTTGAGTATGCTCGTGTCATAATAAATAATTATATGACTAGACATATGTGAGCCTATGGGGTCACACACTTATACACAGAGACACCATTATATATATTGTATTTATCGTATTTACACTATATATACGACTACGTAACTCGGGATCAATAACGGGCTACTAATAACTAAGCTAGTACTTAGTTTATTGGATTAGACCAACAATGGGCAAGCCCATTTAGGGCCCCCATGGCAAGCCTAGGTGAGAAAGAAACAAGAGGAAAAAGAGCAAGGGGTTAAGTGTAACATTATTTGTTATAACCTCCTATTGATTTGGTCAATTAAGGGGATCAATGGGAATAACCACTTACCAAAAGTCTCTCCTCCTTCCCCTCCTCAAAAGCCACGAAATTAAACTCAACCATATGAGTTTTTGGTGTTTTTGATCTCATTTAACCTTATTCTAGTGCAGTTCAAGGCTAGATCGCGTGTTACGGGGTCAAGACTAGCATCGGGTGGTGATCTATGACGTGTAGTGTGTTTCCATCATAGAGGTGATCTATTTTGGTCACTTGGTTTCATAGGTGGTTCATGGTGTTGGTGATGGTCTCCATATGATTCTACCGATAACGCTACAAAGGTATAACATGTTGTTATTTATTATTTGATTGATCATATGCCTATATGAGATCCGTGTGGGTGATGTTATTCCGCTGCGTTTATTTGATTCTTATATATTTTATATTCATACATCACCTATAGTGGTATCACGAGCCATCATATGTGCCATATGATTATCGGGTATGCATAAAAATGGCTAAAACGGGTGTTTTTTGATGATTTTTGAAATCATGGTTAAAACAGCCCTAGGGCTCCAATTTTTTTCTCATAGGACGACCCTTTAGGGGTCTTATGATCTGCACTTTTTGGTCCCATGGCAATTTGTTATGCATACGCTAATTGGTTACTTGTCGGGTACGTGAAAAATGGCCTAAAACGTGTGTTTTTGCTCGGTTTTTGAAACGGTTTTAATTCAGCCCCTAAGGCCATATTTTCTGTGGTTAAATGGTATTTGGAAGGTCCTAATATCAGTGTGTTTTGACCCTTAAGTCATAGGAAACACGTACCTAACGGGGTTTTAATTCTTGTCAATTAATTTCTTCGTTTTCGTTGGCTAACAATTTAATTCTTGTTATTATTTTGTTTTCCATGGCAAATACATGCATGTTTGTCCATGGAGTTAGCCAACACCTTTTTTCATTCATAATATTATGGTATTATTATGTTTATATGCAAAGCCAATGAAAACCTAGACCACTTGTGCATTGGATGGTTGTGATGTTGTTTAATTTCGTGTTTTGGGGTTTTGCCATTGTTTCGGCATTTATGTAATTATATTCTTTTGGTTGTATCCTTTGTTTGGGCACTTTTACAGTAGATTAAAAGTATATTAATTGTATTTTACTTTTAATATAATGTAATCGTGGCTTGGTGGTGAATGGCGAAAGAGTTAAAGACGTTTTTGCCGAAAAATGACTGATGGAACACCAGTTGGTAAAACGGAGTTTCCCGGTGATTGGTAAGGTCTTTTTGGCTGAAATTTTTTTTGCAGGTACCCAAGACATGGGCCTACAACTTTCTAGTTTTAAGCTAAGCCTGGGGAAGCCTCCTTCATGGACTTTTGGGCCCTATAACACAGAAATTCTGGAAAGACAGAAACTACTTTTCATGTGCATCATGGGCTTCCAACTTGCTCTTGATTGTCTTGGAGCAAGTGGGAGTCCTCCGTGTGGTTGTATGGTTGTCCCTAGTTGACTCTTGGTTCTCGTGATGGCTCACGAGACCAAGCATAGGTTTTTTCATCGGTTGAGGCTTTGCATATTGTGGTTGTGTGTTTGTTTTGCTTTTTATATATCTTGTTTCATATGTAAAATTGCAAATAGTTTTCTATAAAACTTAAAACGAAACACAAACCATTTTCAAAACTAAGTCTTATGATTTAGTTTTACTAAGTTTTTGAAACTTAAAATCATTGTTTCTTAAAATAACACCTAAACTTGTTATGTATGTTATTTCATTTATGTATTGTCCAAACTTTATTATCCACGTAGGATTAATATTAGTCATGAAAATGGACAACTCGACACACATAAATTAAAACAATGATTAGAATTAAGTTAAGAAAAGTTTTTAACTTGTGCTACGAAGGATGAATGCATGCTTCTTTCGTACACCTTTTGATTCATATCAAAACTTTTACCCGTCAAAATTTAAGTCATGCCGTCCAATTTTGAGAACACTTGCAATTACATTTTGCCTATGCGTGAGACCTAGGTTGAATTGTAACCCAAGGTGACTATTCTCTATGCGTGGGACCTAGATATATTCTCGCACGTTCTCAAATTGGATGACTTAATCGAGTTAAGCGGTGAGACCTTGACCCGAGGCAAAGATGGGACTAAACATGCCTACATGACACTAGTTGTTTTGACACTAGATGCCAAGAGTCCCATAAGGATCTAAGAGTTGCACTTGTAATGCAATTGGTGATCGTCACCTACCAATTGAATCTACTATTGCTAGCAGATCAACTGATGTGATAGTAGAAGCACAATGTGGATCTTAGCCTTTTACGTAAATTAATTGTTTTAAATTGTAAACATGGGGTAATTAATTTATAAAAGGATAATTATCGAAAATACTAAATATGAACCTTGAGAATTCAATTAATGAATTAATGCAACACAAATCGTAAACAAAAGTTTGTTCTTTTCTTGTTAAAAGGATCAAACTAAGTCTTCCTTTCCTTGTAAGAAAGAGACTTATTCCTATCCTTTCACTTATGAGGAAAAGCCATAATAGGAATATTTGAATTATCCTAATTCTAATCAAACTCAAAGCACACATACTCTAGAAATCGTGATGTCTTGTAAAGTCAAAACGGTTAAGTATGTTTGCACATCTTATTCTTTCAAGTTCGTTTTATAACCCTAGTTCCGGTTTTGAAACCTTCAAGAAATATAAGATATTTGGATAACTATAGCACATGTTTTCTATAGCTACCAAACTAATATGAGTTAAAATAATTAGAAAACAAAAATATCAATAAACCGAAAAGTGGTAAAGACAATTACTAGCATGATTACCTAGCAATGTGTCTTAACCCGTTAAACATGGAGGAACTGCATGCCTAATTTTCAAGTTTAAAATGATGGCTAGCCCATCATCTATATATTAGAACTTGATGCACTTCCTTGAATACCTAAGTACATGTTACTAGTCATAGTGACTCACATTAGCAATAATGTGTAGATATTCAAAGAAAGCAGGAAAGTATCCAATCATCACTCACTCTCCACTGGTGATGTAACACTTTTAATGTTGTCTAATCCAGTGGGAGCTACATGATTGTATTACTGGTGACGAAACACATGTAATGTTCTCTAATCCAGTGGGAGTTGTAAGCTCTATTAACTTACAAGTTGCCCATCTTATTTCTAGATTGTCTTGAAATAATACATTACTTTCCACATATGAAGCATCATAGTTTTTATGAGAACCATTGCATGAATTTATTAGATAACTTGTCGCGTTCCTGATGTTGCTTCCTGAAATGTTATCAATAAAATTGTTGTGCATGATTCTTTATAAAAGCGATAAAGTTCTACACAGCTATATTTTGATTTTGACTAAAATCATATGTTATCTGTGACATTGTCATATTTGCTTGCATAATGTTGTGCCATGCACAAGTGGGAGAAATATTAATTGTGTGCAAGGTACAACATATAACAATATGACTAATGGTTTTTCTGGTTCTACTAGGACTTATACACATAAAATGTATGTTGCCCTAATTAGAAAAAATGTCAAGATAACATGAAAAACTACTTCAACATATTTGCTGAATTGTTTAGTAAATATGATTATGTCTTCTTGTAAATTCATAATCATGAAGTATGTAATTAACTTGAAATTACTATTGAGGCCAATTATCGGCACTCATAATTACTTTAGTTGAATATGTTTAGGTCTCTTGTAAAGACATAAACATCAATTCCTGACGTTAATTTGTTATGTCTTCTTGTTAAAGACATGTACACTTACGACGTATAATAAAATATTTAATGTTTATGTTTTCTAGTTAAAACATACACATGAAGTCATTGACTTGGTCAAAGACTTTAAATATAAAGTATGCAGTAGGCTAAAAATACTATTGATGCCATCTGGTATGACTTGGTTGGCAGATAAGTAAGCCAAAGAGTATAAGTTCATCTAATGAGTTGTGTGATAGTCTCACAACATCTATCCACGTGGAATACCACAACTTTATGGTATGTCCATCATGGATATCATTTGATCTTTGATGACTTAAATTCTTTTACCTCAAAAGCAATCAAGGTTAGAAAATTGGATGTGCCATGCGTACACCCAATATGGTTTCAACCCAGAAGGAATTTAAGACACCATTGTATTATGGAATGGGATGAATCCCATTATGTCTTGATTGAAGTTCTGAATTTGTTAAATACCTAAGAGTAAGTAATTAGCAAACTAGAATCAAGAACTAACGATGTATTTTGGATGTCCCACTTGAAAACAATTTATTGTTATCAAGATGTTGAGTACTTGGAGATTAGTCTCCACTTACAAAAGCAAGTGGGAGCACCTTTAGATCTTGAAGTTATTTAAGAGCTAAATACACAACCTTCTGAGTACACTTGCTAATGTCATACTAAGGTTGAACATGCATATGTTAAACCATAGATTGATATCTCTCATTCATAAATCCGCAAAGATACCCCTAACACCTGAATGATATATTTTTTATATCAATGTTAAGGGACATAAGTTGGAGGATCATAGTGAACCTGCTAACTAAAGAGATGTATTATCAGATCTTGAATCTGATGAATAACTCAAAACTATGAATGTTAAGATGCAGTCCTTTGAAGATAATCACTCATGGAGCTTGATTGATCTCTTACCAATCAGTTAGACTGTGAGGTTTAAAATGAGTTTCTTGTTGAGAATACTCAAAAGGACAAACTTGTACACATATTTAATGCATGCGTAGTAGAAGGAGTTTACTCATGCTCAAGAAATTGATTATGATTAAATCTTCA
The DNA here is from genome assembly GCA_030686995.1 of Artemisia argyi. Lineage (NCBI taxonomy): Eukaryota > Viridiplantae > Streptophyta > Magnoliopsida > Asterales > Asteraceae > Artemisia > Artemisia argyi. The sequence goes on from CM060691.1 coordinate 171,876,779, forward strand.
TACTTACAAAAATTAAATGTATAAAGATGATTAATTGTCATACTTGTTTTCATGTAAATGAAATATGACAATAGGATTTTAGAACACTTTTGATTACTTTTGCGAGGACGATGAGTAATCAAAAGGGTTTATGAATCTGTATAATCTTTATTATGTATACAAGACATAAGAATCCAGGTGTGGATTAGATCATGCATCTAGGAGCAGAGATCTTAATTTAATCATTAATTTGATTTTGATTAAATAAGATTACTCCCGAGAACTAAGAGTGCAAGTAGGATAAATGAATTTATTTTCTTAAATCTCATATGTTGTTAACATATAAGAAACAATATTCCATCTAAGCTAGACTTTAATCCTTAGCCTGGAATGAAGTTTTAATTAAGGAATTTAGGAAATAAAACATAAAACCTTGTTGCATGTGTTTATTAGAATAAACATAAGCGGTTAATAATCTAAACACAATATGACATGTCATTGAGGGGAGTCTCAATGATCAATCTTACATGATGAGATTGAATGTATGAGTGGAAATCTTAAGTTTGACTAAAGGATTCATTATGTAAGTCATATTATGTATTGGATTATTTATATCATTTGCATGAATGCAAGATGAGTTGATAACAACAAATATCTAAGTGAAAGTCATTAGATAATTGTTAAACGAACAACCTAATGGACCTGCAAAGGACCAAATATTTGTTCAAATGTTTACGGATATTTGAGGAGCTCTGTTATGTTTTCATTCTTTAATGCTTATATAACTGAGATGATGCTCAACCCTAGTCGTAGTAGGATGACATCATGAATGATGACACCTCTAACTAGATGTGCTTGATTGAGAGCATTGATGCATTATACATTAAAAGAATAAGAATACTTTACAGTGTGGAAACTGTTATTGTGACTGTCTAAAGTGAGTGTTTTGCTAGCTTCAAACACACTATGGAATGTATTGTTGCAATACTCGTAATGTACTTGATTGCACACATACAAAAGGACAATCATCATTCAAAACATTTTTGAATTTTGAAACAAGTATTCTCAAGGTTTACTCAGATGACTACTTGTTGTCTTGTACAACAAAATTAATCATGTTGGAAACATCGGATTCTGATCTGTATGTAGTCTTGTGCATATCTGTTTTTAGTATTTGGATAATGGAACTGTAAGCAGTCGTATTATATAATGAATTGATATACCGGGTATTATCATCTTCATTTATACTACTGTATTCTATATTTGCATGTTTAATCCATGAATAATTTATTTATTCTAAAATTGTCCATTGCCAGTTGACGATACGGGAGTATCATCGAATTAAGGCAAATGTGAGTGTGTTGGCGATTTATTTGCCAAACTCATATGTTGTTCATTGTGATGAACATTGGACTGACCCAACCTTCGAGAATTCACTGCATGGATCGGCATCAATAGTGAATCTCGCAAATGGTTATGTCTCTTATCCTTAGACTTGAGTTGTAAGTAGGTCTTGCATGTGCGAAATTTTATTCTTTGATATGGTTAAACGCTGTCCTGAATAAGGTAGTTATAAAAACCATTTTCAGGAGTGATTTGAAACACATGAATGACACGTGCAGTCAAAATAGGATTTGTTCCTCTACATGTCATGGAGTTAGATACTATTGGGCCCCTCGATGAATTGAACGGATGTTTGTATGGCCGTACCCAAATGAGATTAAGATGAATCTTAATTCACTTGGTAATCTTGTTCAATATCTAGATCGAGAAACAGAATAGTTGAACAAATAGAATGACTTCGATCCATGTCTAGTGTTCAACATAGTATCTGTAACAAAAGGATGGATGACATTAAAACCATTTAAATGAGAAGTTTAAGAAACTACCCTCACATATTTCTAGGGGCATTGGCGTGTTGCTAGACGCAAACCTTTGCTTGTATAATTACTTGATTATTATGACGTCGCAAGTGGGAGCTGTTGGAGTATGCTCGTGTCATAATAAATAATTATATGGCTAGACATATGTGAGCCTATGGGGTCACACACTTATACACAGAGACACCATTATATATATTGTATTTATCGTATTTACACTATATATACGACTACGTAACTCGGGATCAATAACGGGCTACTAATAACTAAGCTAGTACTTAGTTTATTGGATTAGACCAACAATGGGCAAGCCCATTTAGGGCCCCCATGGCAAGCCTAGGTGAGAAAGAAACAAGAGGAAAAAGAGCAAAGGGTTAAGTGTAACATTATTTGTTATAACCTCCTATTGATTTGGTCAATTAAGGGGATCAATGGGAATAACCACTTACCAAAAGTCTCTCCTCCTTCCCCTCCTCAAAAGCCACGAAATTAAACTCAACCATATGAGTTTTTGGTGTTTTTGATCTCATCTAACCTTATTCTAGCGTAGTTCAAGGCTAGATCGCGTGTTACGGAGTCAAGACTAGCATCGGGTGGTGATCTATGACGTGTAGTGTGTTTCCATCATAGAGGTGATCTATTTTGGTCACTTGGTTTCATAGGTGGTTCATGGTGTTGGTGATGGTCTTCATATGATTCTACCGATAACGCTACAAAGGTATAACATGTTGTTATTTATTATGTGATTGATCATATGGCTATATGAGATCCGTGTGGGTGATGTTGTTCCGCTGCGTTTATTTGATTCTTATATATTTTATATTCATACATCACCTATATTAAGCCCTTGATTTATGAAGGTCTTCGATTTTTATATAATACTAGAAAGCTGCCCGCGCGATGCGGGGGCGGATTGTTGGGGTGAAGAGGAGGGAGGTAGGGTGGTGGAAAGTGGTTGTTGGGGTGGTTGTTGAGGTGGTTATAAATTGTTGTGGGTGGTTGTTGAAGTGATTATAAATTGTTGGGGGTGATTGTTAGGGGTGGTTGTTTCCATAATTAGTAAGTAAAAGTCTTAATTTTTAAGTCTTTCTAATTATAAAATAGTCTCAAATACATTATATAGTAGTATAGATAGATAAAGTTAGTCACATGATTTTTTTTACATTATTTTTAAAAATCCTGTTTATATAAGGCCTCAAATTAGCCGATAAATGTTAGATAGTCCACAATTTTGAGCCCATTATATTTGTACTTTTTAAGCCAACAAGTTGTAAAAAATTACGCCCAATATATCAAGCCTCACGGATAAAAGATGTCTTGTATGTGAACACAATGTCACGTCAGCGTCACATCAGATATAACATTTTCACCTTAAAAAAAAAAAAAAAAAAAAAAAAAAAAAAAAAAAAAAAGAAAAAAAAAAAAACCTTATTATAACTCATCTTAACTCAACTTTAGCTCAAATATTTTTAAAGTAAACCCTAACTAAAACTAATATTTCATTTAATAACTAACATAACATTTAAAACAAAAATTACATTAATTAAACCGAATAAACCATATTCGGGTTGGGTAACTCGATAATAACAATATGTTTAAAGGATGCCAATAAAACCTTAGCTTAACATAAACTCCTCTCTCGACCACTATAATTTATGACCAACTTATTCTTTATCATTTATTTATATCTCACTTAATCAAACACATACGCTATCATACAACACATTCAGACACTAAAAAATGATTTATTTGTAGCCCACCGATTTCCCTTACTTTTGGTTCTTCACATGTGAACAGACTCTAGTACTGTAGCAATCATCACGCGGGAAAAAGGCCAAAATTAATGCTTCACATACTTCATACGTAGTATTGAGCTTAGCTTACTTATAGAATTACAAGCTTATTAGATTTTGGCCAAGTCATATTCAAAGAAAAGAATTTCAAGGGGACATTGTCACACCCCGTCAAGGCGGAAACGCGAGTGTGTAACTTCATGGATATCATCACAACACATGGTGTCTATATAGAGAATAACTACATGCATAAAATAGAGCAAGTACAGACACGAAGTGTCGTAACAATACCCCAAAACAACACAACCAAAACGTAATCCAAAACAGTCCAAAAATCCAAGCATAGATGATAAACCACTTCCAATGCAACTAGGGTCTCGTCTAACCACATCCTTCTATCTTATCCTTAGAAAGCTCACCTGAAAATGATGCTTAAAATGTCAACATTACGTTGGTGAGATTCATAGGTTTAAGACTCATACACGCCAGGCAACCAAAATCACTGTGATTACAAAATATAGCTGGACAAATAATTATAGTTATCATGTAAGCTACATATATTTGCAAGTCAATAATCACGCACAAAGGCAACAACACACATAAGGCAACATCAGGACGGCTCGTGTCCCCCGATCCCACAATGATTACAACAGGACGGCTCGTGTCCTCTGACCCCACAATAATTACAACAGGACGACTCGTGTCCTCTGACCCCAATAAACCACAATTAGGTCGCATGCGTGAGCAACAGGATAAGCATCCTCCTAATTGGAACACATAAACTAGTAACGAGTAGGAGTATTACTCTCCAATTGGATACTCCCCCCCAATTGGACAACACAGCATTATCATCACACTATCCAATCCACATAATCTGGTACGAGTAGGAGTATTACTCTCCAATTGGATACTCCCCCCCCCCCCCCAATTGGACCACACAAGCAAATAATCACACATAGCATGCATACGATAACATTATAAGTCCAAGCTCTTTTGACACACACATAATCACAGTAACTTAAAAAATTTAAGACAAGTATCATTCCTATCCCAAGTTTAAAACAAAGTAAAAATATGGGACTATGAACTCACCTCAAACCTTGCAGCTTCCACAACACAAATCACAAATCTAAACAACACAAATAAGTCCACGTTACACAAGGCCAAGCTAAAAGCTACAACCCATGTAATACTCATATGATGGATGTCTAAGACTCATATGACCCACCATGGATCTCCTAGACACCACACTAACCACTACCATAACTTAATACTCACTAAATCCCTTGCACTTTTAAAATCAGAAAACGCAGAATTTTTTGGTACATTCGCCCACATAAAATCACGACAAATAAAGTTCAACAACTCACACCAAAAATTAACCATGGTCTCTCATAAGCATATAAGCTAATCCCAGAAGTCCATGGACCAATAACACACACAAATACTCATAAGAAATTCAAACTTGTCAACTACTCAAATTCGGATCTGAACACACACCAAAAAGTTTTGATTTTTAATAATTACTTCCACAAGTTTTTATCGCGAATCCTCTTTGTGGTAGTTTAATATAACCTAATACTTAACTATTCTAGAAGGCCAAGTCAAAATACCACTTTTACAACCACATGACACCCTCAAACTTTTACACAAAATCTGTCCCGGTTTGACAGCTTTGACACCTTAACAAAGAAAAATCAAAAGACCGACTTCCCGACCTTAAAATCGATCGTGGCTGGACTTTTTGGAAAGCTTTTTCATTATACTTCAATTTAGACCTAAAATTCATGACCTAACTCATCACCATCTGTTATTTACACTCACATCTTTACAGCCTTACAAATCTGTCCAAACCCTAACTCAATAACTAGCATGTTTTACGCTCAATTCTCTTAACCAATCATCATACTATTATCATTAATTGATCCCAACATGTTTAATAACATTAATTTACAAAATTTAACACAAACCCTAATCTATCATACTTAATATTACATGAATTAGATTAATTAATCAATTAATTGAACATAAGGTTTAAAGATTTTACCTTGATTCTTGATTATTGCTTGAAAACTATAAAACCCTAATTTTTTCTTCTTGATCTCCTTGTGTCGACTTCAATATGCAGGAAAAAGGGTTTTGGGAACTTTGATTTTGTATTTATAATTATTTAGTGAATAATTACCTAAGTTAGAGTTGTAATTGGGCTACAGTTGGGTTTCCTTTTTCCCTTATCTTTCTTTTCCAACCGATTTTATATATATATATATATATATATATATATATATATATATATATATATATATATATATATATATATATATATATATATATATATATATATATATATATATATTAATTTATTTATTACACTCAAAACCTTATACTTTTCATATTTTATGTATTCCCATAACAAAACCTAACGTCTTTCGCGATAAACCTTAATTTTACGACAAACCGAAAAATATTCATTTTCAAAATAAAGTTTCCAAAAATAGATTTTCACACACTCCATAAGCAATTCTTTACAAAAACAACATTCTCGTAACTTACTAACGCTCGATAACTTGAACGAAGACTCATTACGCAAAAACACAAAAATACCAAAACTACACAAGTCATTTCTACACCACCAAGGTGATCAAAATGAACTTTTCCAAATTCCAAATCACAATAAAACCATTTACGCAAAAGGATTTAGTGCTAAAATTCACCTATATCACACATATAACACTACAATCACCTATAACACATCAAACAAACGTCAACCGAGTCAAGACTATCAGTCAAACTGACCTGCCAAAACCACGGTTGTTACAAACATTGTTGACCCAAAAAAAAAAAAAAAAAAAAAAAAAAAAAAAAAAAAAAAAAAGATATCTCATTTGCTTAAGCCTAGCTCCTTACGAGACCCACAATTTTATTTTATTTTATTACAAGGGAATATGTTACATAATTGATGAGGCGAAAAATGAACCACTTTTAGGGGTCATTTAAGCCCGGAATTGAATTTATTTGATCAAATATTACCCTAAATCGTTCCTTTTGTGATTTTAGGTACTTTGGGAGTGAAATCTGAAAAATGAAGCAATTCGGACATTTTTGGAGCATAAAAGTGAAGAAAACGACAAAGACTTAATTTTCCATGCTGGGAACAGTGTTTGACGGCGTCAAGAGGAAAGAGATGACGGCGTCAAGAGTAAATTCCATGACGATCCTGTAGAAACGTGAAGGCGTCACAAGTAGAGAGTCAAGAGTTAAATGCGTGACGGCCTGCAAAAGGGGACTACATGACGGCGTCAGATGTAGATCTTGGCAGTCCGAGGAACTATTTGGCGGCGAGATGACGGCGTCACACCATTGTTCTTGACGCCGTCACCCTCAAAAATCTATATATAGTTTTCTAATTTTCATTCATAAAAAGAGAGAAGTTTTGGAGAAACCCTAAGGCCGAACCATATACGAATTTTACAGCTTTTTCAAGGGTTTTCAACCCTTGAACCCTTACATGTGTAATTGAGATAAGTCTTTTCTTAATTCAATCAATATGTCTATGTGTTGGTTGTCTATATCTTGTGCTTCTCTTGATTCCACCATGTTAGGCTAGATGTATCTTGTGTTTGCTTGGATCTAATGAAACCTAGATGTTAATTATGTGTTGATTACTTGTTTATGGTTGTTTTGGATGAATGATTTCAATGTTAGGCTTAAGAAAACTGGCAGATCTCCAATTGGTAACATGCTTGAACGTCTTAGGAAACATGAACCGATGTGTACTAGGTTTTATTGGTTGTATTTAATGCATGAGTAAATTCTAATGATCCCATGTTAGGAGTTTCTTAGCCGGCTCGACATAGGAGTGAAGTAGGCACTCATAGGATTGGGGAGTTAAGTACGCCACCCCATGAATGGTATTAAGGAATACAATCCGTCATCTACGCAACTATAACAAGTAATTAACGTGTAAAAGATATCTAGGGAGTAGTGAAATCTAAGTAAACACATTTCTCCCACTTATTGCTCACAACATTAGTATAATTAGTTTACTTTCATTTTTAGTATTTTATTTTGATTGCACATTAGTTTAATTAGTAACTTTTGGGTTAGTTGATTAGCAACTAATTCTGCCCCTCCTTCCAATACCTGAGATTTTTATTTGCTTTTCATAAAATATAAAAATACAAAAAGAATCATCCCTCATCCCTAGACTTAATCTTTAGGTTTTCTAATCCTAGCGACACTATTCCTAGCTGAACGATCAATCCCCCGGTACTTGTCACTATACTATACTACATCGATCAGGTACACTGCCTGGTGGGGGTTGTAAGCTTCTCAAGATCCCTTGAGAGGTAAAGCTTGGTGCAATCCCCACGTATCAATAATATTAATCAAATTTCATGAATGTTTCAGTTTAATCACTCAAACTTTATATCAACTATAAAAATCATCAAAGGTTCAAAACTGTTTAATTCTTATGTAATTTTCTAAAATTAGTGTGCTTAAAGTATCCATATATGCATTAATATGTTGTACATTAATTTTAAATGCTCACCTTTTGAATTTAACTACTTCTAACCAACTTTATGTATAAGTCGTTAATGCAAGACTAAACATAAACAATAACCACAAAATAATAAGTAACAAATCAGCCATTGGTGCACTTCATGCTTATCCTGGTAGGATGGTTGTCGATAATAACCAAGTTTGAAAATGTATTTCATTCGGATCACTCTAACATAAAAATTACTCAATAATAAAAAGGTGATATATTTGAGAGAGAGAGATGAGTGTTGGTGTTGGTGTTTGTGTTTGTGTTGTGTTTTTGTGCTAGGCAAAACCAACAAGGATGATTTTTGTAGGGTACTTAAGAATAATAATAATAATAATAATAATAATAATAATAATAATAATAATAATAATAATAATAATAATAATAATAATATGGGTAAGGTGATTAGGTGTAAAATACACGGACCAAAACCCGTAACTTTTTAAAATAATCTAACTCTCTCGAACCGAGCTCGTTCTCAATAATTTGAAATACCACGATACGTTCAATAAATATATAACCTGAACCAAACATTCAAAATATTTGAAAATTGTTAGGTTATCCTAGTGCCGGAGTCAACGTAGTGCCAAATGAAAATCTCAAAATAAATCACCACATATATTCAATATCCAATCAGTAAATCAACTTTTAAATTCCATAGAAACCGCAAAATTCAAAACCACGGTTCAAAGTTTACAAATTTAACGAGAATAAACTTTCAGATATTCCAAAAATCATTAAATTTAAAGTAATGCGGGTTTTTAAATAGCTCCCTAATTTTCCAGTTGTCACAATCATCCTCAACAATAAAGCAATAAGAGTATTGGTTAGAGACCTCACTCCTTGTACCTTCAATTAAGTATAACTGGAACTCAGGTCCAAATGACTTTGGAGTCCTGACCCTATTGCTCCTTCTGAGCTCAGGTTCAGGTTGTTGTTCCACAACCTCATCAGGGGTTTGAGATGATAATTCATCAGAGACCTCTGATACACCAATGTCATCAGTTCCATTTGGAATTCTTTGACTTGGTCTAGGGACTGATGAGAATCTATTCTCATCAAATAGTGCATCCCTTGATTCAATTATTGAGTTAATTGAAACAGATTCATTAGGTTCAATAACATAGAACCTATATGCCTTGGAATGCTCAGCATATCCAACAAAGATGCATTAAATGCCTCTTTCACCCAAAGTTTTCTGCTTTGGATCAGGGAGTCTTACAACAGCCCTACAACCCAAACCCTGAGATAATTCAGGTTAGGTTTCTTTTTAGTCCAGAGTTCATAAGGGGTAACCTTGTTCTTTTTATTGGGAACCCTATTTAATAAATAGCAAGCTGTTAACATACCTTCACCCCAGAACCCTTGACTCAGTCCTGAATAGGACAACATGGAATTAACCATCTCTTTTAGCACCATGTTTTTCCTTTCAGAAATACCATTTTGCTGAGGAGTATAAGGGGCAGTCGTTTCATGGATTATACCAACAGACTGAAAATACAGAGTATCCATGTACTCACCTCCCCTATCAGTCCTAAATCTTTTGATTAGAGATCCTTGTTGCAATTCAACTTCAGTTTTAAATACTTTAAATTTATCTAATGCTTCATCCTTAGTATGTAACAAATAAACGTAACAAAACCTAGAAGCATCACCAATAAAAGTCACAAAGTATTTCTTGTTCCCCAAAGAGGGAGTAGCATGAAGATCACATAGGTCACTATGAATCAGCTCCAAAACTTTAGTTTCACGTTTTACACTTTGAAATGGTTTCTTAGTTATTTTGGTCATCATGCAAGTTTTACACCTTTCAGTGTCCGTATCAAAGGCTGGAATTAACCCATCCTTAGACATATCTCTCATTCTTTTGAAGTGTACATGGCAAATTCTTGCATGCCATAGGGTTGAATCATTAAGAGTATGTTTGGCGAAAGTAACTGTTGCTGGAACTAGTGCTGGTGCTCGAGATTATAAAAAGAGATTATTTTTATAAGCTACATGAAGTAACCTTTGGTTTTAAGAGATTATTGAAGATTATTTTTTTTAAAATCTCTTATAAGTTATGTCTACCAAACAAAGATTATTTTTTAAGTAGCTTATTTTTTAAAAAAATAAGCACAATCTCTCAACAATCTTGTATGTCAAACATAGCCTAAGTTTAGAGGTTGACATAAAAGCAGAATTAACATTATCACGAACAATATTAAGTCTGAACATTTGATTACACAAATAACCAAAACCAATAAACACACCATGTTTAGATAAAATAAACTTATTAGATTCAATCACTTGTTTATAACCACAATTATTCAAAACACTACTAGAAACCAAGTTCTTTCTAATATCAGGAACATGTAAAACATTAAACAAAGAAACAATCTTTCCATAACTAAACTTCAAAACAACACATCATTTTCCATGCACCAGGGCAGTTGACTCGTTTCCCATATGAAGAATAGAACCATCATTCATTGACTCATAGGTGTTGAACCAGCATCTATCTTTACACACATGAATTGTTGCACCAGAGTCAACCCACCAAGCAACATCATCATCCTGCACAAAATAAATTTCAGATATATATGTAATATAATAAATCTCAAAAGAATTATTAAATATATTCTGACCTTTCAGAGAATTGGTGTTACCATTCCCTCCACTTGTGCCTGATCCATTGGTTTTATTGCCAATCTTAACACATTTACAATCCTTCCTGAAGTGTACAGTTTTACCACACTTCCAACAAGTCACTTTTGGTTTCTTGTTAAGATCAGATTTGGTGTTATCCTGATGCTTACGCTTGCCCTTGTTATCATTGTACCTGGTGGAGTTGTTATGCTCCACCATATTGACAACTGATGGACGAGTAGCATTGCTACTCTTTGGCTTGTCAATGTCTTGTGCTTTGAGTGAATCCTCAATGCGCAAGTGACTTCCCAACTCAACAAGAGTTAATTCCTCCTTCTTATGTTTCAGCATATGCTTGAAATCTTTTCAAGAAGGAGGTAGTTTATCGATGATACAAGAGACTTAAATAGTCTCATCCATGTTCATCTTGTGTTGTGTGAATCGACCAAGTATACTAAGAAGTTCATTGTATTATTCTATGACAGGTCTAGAATCAACCATTTTGTAATTGTTAAAATTACTTACAAGGAACTTCTTACTTGATGCATCCTCAGCAATATATTTGGCTTCCAAGGAATCCCATAGTTCTTGAGAAGTTTTTACATTCTAATAAATATCAAGTAGAGAATCAGACATACCATTGAGAATTAAACCCCTGCAAACATAATCATCATTCTCCCATTTGCTTCTTGCCCTCATCTGTTCCATAGTAGCATCATCTCCATAATCTTCAGGAATCTCAGTTGTCAAAACATAAACCACATTCATACTTAACAACAAAAAGTGCATCTTCTTTTGCCATCTTCTGAAATCAACACTTTCAAACTTTTCCAACTTGGAAAAGTTAGCAGCCATTTGTCTCATAGCAGCAGCCATTGATTATCACTAATAGTTTCTATTGATTGTTGGTTAATTATGTGTTTGAGTGTTCCCATAACAGGGTAAAGATAATCAATGAGTACCGGAGCCATCTCATGATGGAAGTGGATTTTCTTATCAAAAGGTGACTCATTTGTCGTGAAGACATTTCCAACGACATGGGTGCGAATGGCAGCACCACCAATGTATGGAATGTGAGCGTATCCAAAAGCTTCAATGACTTCATTGAAATCAAAAGCAGATGATACAGGAAAACCCCTAAAGAGTATGGCACCATGTTGGTGAAGTTGTAGTTCAAGCCAAGACTTAGATGCTTTTACTGAATTTACTAAATTAGAAAGTGTACAAGGGAAGCTGAGATTTGATGATACTATTTTAGGAAAGGTTACCCCGTTGCAATCTTTCTGCTGGAAAACCCTTGTATCCCTAAAGAACTCCCCCATGTCTCTCCAGTTGTTTAATAAATGATTCAGCTGGTGAGCCAATTATAATATATTTTCCTCCTGACAGTAAGCATAGATCTGAATTTAACCTGCCTTTGTTTGTTCAGGCAATAGAGGACAATGGATTTAGATTTACATATACATTATTATTATCATATCACATGGGTCATTTACTAATTTTCTACTGAAGGTGAGAAACAACATTATTAAGAACGAAACTTGGCGAAGAAGTGTGTGTGAGGAGATTTATTTTAAAGCACTGGAGATAACAACTTTAGATGCACGCGTAAATATAATAAAATTGTTGATAACGGGTCAAAACTAGTAATCTCCATATGGGTTGGGTCCTAAACATGTGTTTAATAATTGCAATTTTTGATATAATTAATAGGTAGAAAGTCTTACTGAAATTGTAATATATCAAATGCATTACATCACCGTTTGCAACCTTCCTTGGAGAAATCATTTACAAAAAGAAGCAAGTATGCGACGCGGTGGTGCAAGCAACGGCCTACGTGCATGAAGAACCGCCAAATTATCAAGCAACAAAACATCACCCTTTTGCCATTGCAATGCAACAGACTCCTCATCCAACATCTTTAACAAGTCCTGAACTTTTTCAGGAGGTAACGGTTCACCATCACCAAAAACGACTTCTTTTGCAGGATCATCATTCAGTTTATCCTTTATTCCACCATACGCAATTGCAATACTATTGAACCAGATCCTGCGTTTCCTTGCCTCGTCGTATCTGAAACTGGGCTTGGGACCTATTATGACTTTCACATTGTCCCCCATCCATTCTAGTTTCGTTCCTAATTTTAAAGCCCTGTAGATTAAATTGGAAGATCAGTTTATTGCACCTCAAAAATCAAATATGAAGAGTATTTTCAGCATCTTAGAAGGGCTCATTGGTTCAGTAATGGTTAAGATGGAAAAGTTTTTAGGACGAGTAAAAAGTAGTGTGATTGCGTAGATTTTCAAACACTTTACCTCGTAGTTTCTATGATTCAAAAAGAAATTTTTTTCTAATATGATGCTATTGTTAGGCGTACATGAGAGAAAAGGCATATGGAATACCTTTCCTCGGCCTCCTTTTTGTTATCAGTCATGAATGTAGCTTTCCAGCCACGGCCTACAGGCGATGTAGGATCAAACTCTTTTCCAAAAACTCTACTGTAAGTCAATCCTTTCGCCTCCAGTTGTTCCACAAACTCTGAATGGTTCTGTTTCATTTTGTCGTAAATTACATGACTCTTAACTATGCATGTTTCTCCTCCACTTCCTGGTTCTACTTCACAGAAGAAGAACAATTTTGTAGGAAATTCATTAGCCTGTTACACGAAATATCAAAAATTATAAGTTTATTTAAAGTAATTACCCAACAAATTAATGATCCTAATGAAGTAAATTTAGTAATTACATAGAAAATCATATTTTTGAAGTTTTCTCGATTATGAAGCTTATTTATTCTAGTAAATACACAGAAATGACCCATTTGAAGTGCTTAATTATTAGCTAGTTACACGGAAGATATACTGATCCATTAGGAGTGACTGCATATATTGTTGGTTAGATTTAATTATTAGCTGTTAGCTGAAGTGATGACGTGAAACTAGAGTTAGCGTTTAGAACTTACGGAAAGATGACATCATCGAATCACACAATCCATTTTAAGTTTATTCACATAAATACACAATAGAAGTAAATATGATTAATCAAGTCCATTTTACTTTTTAGTAATAAACAGATCGTGTTATTATGTCCTTGTTGCTACCATCTACGGATATTCAGTCATGAGTCGCTTAGATTCGTTAATTCAAAAGAAAAACACATACAAAAACTAATCATAAACACATAAAAACAATAACTTACATGAGACAACTCATGATGAAACCCGATCATTAGTTCCGGAGGCGATTCATTAGCAGTATAAACACGTCCACAAATCTTCGTTCTACTTCCTGCACCGCCAGCTCCATACGCAAAATCATCGTAACCAAAACACTCAACAACCTCATTAAACTCGACTGCAGTATCAACACTAAACCCTCTGAATAAAACAGCACCAGTTTCATGAAGTAGTGATTGTAAATATTGTTTGTTGGACTTAACTGCTTCAGTTAGTTGAAGTGATGACGTGGCGTTATGGTTGGAGTTTAGAGTTGCCGGGAAAGTAACGTCATCGTATGAAATGAATTGGTTTTGAGGTTGATCTTTTGTTGTCATGATTAGTTTTTGAGTACAAATGATGTTAATGAAGTATGTGACATGTACTTTGTTGTAGGCTAGTGTTTTTTTTAATAATCATATGTCAATTATTTATTGTAGTAATTTAGAATTTGTAAGCTACATAATATTTAAATCCGTGATTGTGATGTATACACTGTGCTAAAACGTGTTATTAGATTGATGTTATGTCTTACAAATTTATGGGTTCCAATTATGTATTATCATAATGGTTTATGTAATTTGATATTGATGTGTGTTCTATAGGTAAGCTTGTGGTCTTGTTGCATTAGTCTCTCACATCAAACCTTTATTCTTTAAATATTTGAGGATAGACATGGTAAGAGCATATACGTATGTTCCATTGTTTTATTTGTTTAGATATCAACTTGCATATTTGAATGCAGATAACCCACAAAGTACAAGAAAAACTCAAGTTGGTAACCCGTAACCCCGAGAAAGTCCTATCCATCCAATAATAAGTGTCCACTTTAAATATGCAAGTTCTAAAAAATCTACTAACTACACTTTCTACCAATCAAATACCATCGCTTCTCAATAAAACCTCTTCTCGTTGGTTGCAATACAAACTGAACATTTATTTTGAAACATCCCAATATAGCAATGCGGACACTTATTATGAGACGAATAGAGTATTATCGTATATGGTGTTTCACTTCACACTGCAGTTCTGTTACTAGCAAAAGAAATGCACATAAAAATCATCCATGTACAAGCATCATAAGAGTCGTGTAGCGTTCAAATCAGATCGGATAAAACTCCTTGTAAACTCGTAAGTCGTAATAGATCTGGCCATTATTGTTGGTTCATCCACTCCATTCAGATGATAGTGATGAATATCTTACTATGATGTAAATAAACATAAGATCGGTTTACAACATTCAACTTAAAAGTCAACCGAAACGTATTCAAAATCCTAAGTGCAAATTATATGAAGGAATGTGACGGTTCACAATAGACTCATAGACAAACAATGGTAGATTCAATTTTCAACATTTTAGTTTCTTGATGTCGAGTTAAGATCAAATTAATCAACATTACAATACCTCAGATTTTACATACGAGCAAGCTAGTCTATCTACAAAGAAATATCCTGATTTTTTTGTGCTTCTCTTTAAAAGTAAATGTTTCTTGTATAAAGAACTTTGCTAAAGTTGCATTACATAATACACAGATTTCGAAATAATTACTGTGTTATAATGGAACTTCAAACAGCTAAAAAAGGGGACAACGGATAACATATAAAGTTAAAAAGAAATATTACTTCACACCTGCGGATTGTGTATACTCTGTTTTCTACTTTAGCTCTTCCACGGTTACCCGTAGATATCAATCAGACATATATTCACCCCCACTTGATTGGTCCATATCACCATCATCGTCCATTCTATTATGATGTCGATCATCATCTTCCATGTCCATTCTATCGTGATATCTAGGATGTGAATTTCTCCCCTTCGAACCAGCGTAGCTCTGCATGAATTGCCAGTAAATTTATAGCAAAGACGATAGAAGAATCTTGTGCACCCAAAACTAAATGTGGGAATTTCAACCCAGCTACTTAAAAACGAGTAGATTGAAAAAATAACATTGAAGGAAACACATCAAAGGGTCAAACAAGTCCAAAGTGTATGTTTGTTGTACAAAGTATAAACCATCAGCAATTTATAGAACAAATATAAAATATAACAAGCGTTACGGTGCAAACCTGGCCGACATGTACTGAAAATTATGTAACATGTACAGCCAATCTGCTTGTAACTTTAATTATAGCCTTAAGTGCAAACGGTAACCTAGCATATGACCTATTTTACTTGATAAAAAGGAGCCACAATATTCATCAAACGCCCAAAAAGGGAGAGCGCAAGCAATAACTAGACAAAATAGACATATTTCAAACACCCATTAGTTAACATAAACAAAGATAGTATGTTGAGTTATAGGTAACGAAGGTAAGGTAACCTGTTTCAACCCATACTAAAAATGACCCATTTCAACCCAATCCTGTTTTGACCAACTGTACATTACCCAATGCACCCATCTTGCCACATCTAAGTCCAACTTTAGTGAGCAAATATATTTAAGGAGCAGACGAGTTATGAGACATCATATGAGATTAGTTAATAAATAATTTTAAAAAATAAATAAATAAATAAGTACCTCGGATTCCTTCATGTCAACTGAAACATGAGATCTTTGTCTGACTGTGATACTTGCAGGAACAGGGAAATGTTCAACCTCACCACTAGCTTTTCCATCCCTGGCTCTCTTTTTCCTTAGCATCAGTTTTGTTGGCAGAGGCTGAATAAAGAACAAAAATTAGCAAGGACATCGCTACACAGAAAGAATATCACATAACATAGAGGTAGCAGAAGACGGTAGGGTAGGATTACGGGTAATGTGTGCAAACATAAAAAATTAGTACGGAATGAAGCGCGAGAGGTCCGGTTGAGCCGAAACACTTTTTTAACAAAAATCTATTTTTGTATAAACAATTTGAATCTGAAGTGTGATTAGAACAATGATAGTGTTTCAATAATAACTTGAGCAACTCTCAACCGCTTTCTTTTTAAGCTAACCATTTAGATATCACCTGTTTGACCCTATGCCCATTACGCTTAAAAGATATACCGAACCAACTCATTTATTTGTAAATAATAAGAAATTGCCACCTCTACAGAGGAGTGAACCATGTAAATCTATTACCATGTAGCGAGCCTCTGATTCGCCAAATGACACTAGGAAATTCGTAGGATCATCCGCATCCTCACCACGGACCTGTTTAAAACAAAAACTCATCATAACACGTTATTTCTGTAAACAAAAACCTGGAATCTAAATAGTTTACAAATATCCAGAACATACATCCCAATGGTATTCGCGAACCCACGTGTAAGAAATATCTTCACTTTCATCATAAATATCCTTTGATAGCTGAAAACAGTAATAAACCCATTGTAGGCATTAGATAGACCAAAAAACATTAGCTAAGAATAATTACAAGTGATCAGAAATTAAGAAAAGATCTCAAACAAGGCCTTGCTTTACTAAATACAGATACATCTTGATCATTATCGTTCTTGCTATAAGGGAACTTTAAAGGCAAATATTACCTCACCAACCGAAGGAACCATGTAAGCCAAAAATTTGTCAGGTTTAGCCGCGTCCGAAGTGCTTGCAACAAAACTTTTCATAATAGCCTGGAATGAAGAATAAAATCAATTTAGAAGGTTTAATGCCTTAAAAACACTTTGGGTCACTTCCGATCCATGTGAACCGTTTTCTCTTAAGCTAAATTATTTCATTTACCCGTTTGATCCACAAGAAACAAAAATAACCTAAATTGGCCCATTGATACGTAAATGGGTCGCTATTACTACATCTACACTAAAGTGTAGGATAAGTAAGAGATGTCTTTACTCTGTTTTCACATATCAATATATAGACTACCTAAATCTCCAGGTTCCCTACTTCCTTTTTTAGTCAAAATGCCTAGAAAGGTAAACCTTAAAAGCTGCCTCTTTGTACGCCAAGATATACACATCAAAATTCAACAGTTATGCACAACATGGTGTCAAAGATCATACCTGAGATTCATGGGCATCTCTAACAGATTTCTCCATTTTATTGTAGCTTTCTGAATCCACAGTAGGGGGGCCGTCAAAGGTTGCAACAACAAACTGATCATCCCACCTGAAAAAAATCAGAAATTAGCAAACAAGGACAAATAAAATTATTTGTTTTTTCAGTGGGTAATTTTTAGCCAATCCCAGCTCGATTAAGATAACATGTATTGATGACATAACCTAATGACAGAAATACAATATCGAGTTGCAGTGAAGCATCTAAAACTACAGTACCAACACTTTATGTACTTATGCATCCTCTAGTTGCTCTTGGCATTTAGGGTTTAGAGATAAAACACGCGGTTGACCCATTCATAGGTAAATTGACAGCTCTAAAATATAGAGCGTAATGACAGATTTTAATATTTGCACCAGTAGGAACTTAGGTACAAAACATTTATTCATTGCATGCCCTTGATACACTTTTTTACTTATATAGGTGATTGCAAATTCGTCCATCCACAAAAGGTATCTAATCTATAGCAACAAATCTGCATGCTACATGAACGGCCATGCACGCAGTTTCAAGAATATATACGAAGCATTTCAATGCCACATTCAAGACAAAGCAAGAAACATAGCAGTGACAACATATATAGAAAAAGATTATAAAAATAAATAGAAAAATTAAGAAAATACCGATCAAAATCAGGAAACAATGGTAAAATCTCAACGGGATGCAATTTTTTGTTGGTTGCATGAACAGGACGCGACTTGCAAGCCTCAAATGAAGCCCGTATGTCCTTAATTTTCTTTTCCCTGATTTAAGTGGTAAAAATGTCAAGCCATAAATACAAGCTGCAAATTCTTCATATAGAGATGGAAACATGGAAACAGATACATACCTACTATTGAGGTTGTCCAGTAGCGCATTTCCGCGTCTTTCCCGTAGTTCTTTTGCTTGTTTTTCAGCTGACTGCAAGTTGCATTATAAGAATTTTACTTTTTTTTACCCAAACGAACACATATTTGCAGAAGTGCACATATGTAGTGTGGCAAAAATGGGCAGTCCGAGCAGGTGGGGTAACAGGTCAAAACAGTGTACAGTTTAGTAAGGGTCCTCTAAGCATTTCTTTGTTACTTTAATATAAAATAAGTAATCATAAAATTATATTATTACAATTATAAGACAGTTCAGATAACTTTCCCCCAGTTTGACCTCCTCAACCCATCTCTCCCCTTCCATTTTTTCAGTTAAAAGTTTTACCTCAGCTCATTTGACCTGACAGATATCAGACATAACCTGAAACCCATTTGTTTATGAATGGGTCCAGATTGCCAACACTGCTAATGTGTAAATAAGACATTAAGACTCCACAACAAGCTTTGTATTAACCTGTCTTGTCGCATCCGTGGTAATAGGAGATATGTATTGTGTCTTTACAAGCCAAGACATCCCTTTATCTGTAGGACGTTCCTTTCTCTTTAGACCGTCATTTTTTGATGGGGTCAAAGTAACATCCTCCTGCAACAATCTCTCGTCTTCAGGATCAACATACATCCTTTCATTCTTTGGAGCACTGATTCAGAAAGGAATAAAGATGTAACAGTTACTTGACTAGATTACAATTAACGACATGCATTTCGTACATAATTAAGTAAAAAAGATTGATATTGGAGGTATTACTTGTATACACTAAGATCAAGTAGATCCAATGGTATCCCAAGGTCTGGCTCAACATGCAATTGAGGCTTATGCACCTTTTCCAGTGAAGTGACGCCGTACCTAGCAGCTCTGCGCAAAGATCATTTTGTTAAATAATTCAGCAAACTGTCTTTAAAGCAGATAGATAATGAACAGTAACAGTCACATCGAATTTATGATACACTTTAAAAGTCTTTGCAAATTCTACATAAGTTATTACATCCTCCTTGTATTAATTTCTAATGCTCCCTAATAAGTAAAATGCAATATACCCTGCAGCAATGTGAATTATAATAACAGTTGCTCAACTGGAGAGTCAGAGCATTAACAGTTAAACGTTATCCAAACTGGTATTATAGTTGCTCTATCTCATCTTTAAGGTTATATAGATGTGGCCAATGTAGTTAAGCCAGGACTGGACCAGCTTAATTCACTCCTAAGACCTGATTATACTAGCTTGTATTTTGATAAATTCACGAAAAGGGGTAGGCTCCGTTTAGACAAGATCATCATACCCAATATTGCTGTGACTTTTGGCCCATTTGGTTTTGCCTCAGCTCTATTAAGTGCCAACATGGCAGTCCAATGGATTGTATGCTCTTCCATTCTAAGCAAAATAAATGAAAATTTGTACCCCCGGGGAAGATGAGTTCAAAAAAATCAACTGTTGAGTATTTTCAATACAGTGATTACCTTTTGTATAAAACTGTGAATTAAGAAAAGGGTTAGCTTATATGTAAACTCAAGTGGTGAGACATAAACAAGACACTAGCATGACACCTAAAGAACCATTAGCAGTATAAAAAGACACATAAAACAAATTTCGGCTAAGTATTAAGTAAAAGATCAAAGGTTAATCTCGGATCGATTAACCAAATTCGGATCGGATGTATTTTTAACTTGTTTTGCCGCTAAAAGAAGGTTGTAAATCTTTTTCCTCTAGTCAATTTAACTTGTTGGGCCTAAAAACACATATCCCAGTTAGCCTTAAATTTGCATTTTGTCTTTTTTTTTCATTAAAATGGATTTAACTCAATACTCTAGAGGAGATGATTGGAAATATGGTTTTGTCCTATACGCAGAGTATATAATCCTCATTTCATCTCTTCTATAATTATTAGCGCTTCAAAAGGTGATGATGTAATTGGTTGGGAGAAGGGGGGGGAGGGGGGGGGGGGGGTGGGGGGGGTAGATCTATTAACCTCATATAGTCATATGGTATAAACGGCCGACACTTATTGAAACAATTGATCAAATGGTTAGGCCCAAAAGCCTTTCGTACATGCCCTTGAGAATATCAATGCAAAGTTTACAATGGAATTCATTTATTATCAATAGGCTGGTTGGAAACAGTAGCACGGTATTAGTGTCACATCTAGTTCCTATGGTGCCATCTTTAAAGCTGAACACTACTTTTCAATTAAAGTTATACTGCAATGACTTTTCAAGTGATATCATGTCAGCATCTTGTTAATAACTCATCATATGGTATTAGTTTAATTTTTTAAGAAACAGCACTTTTACATATGAGATGACTCCATTTTAAATTCACAATCTTATGAAAGTATTTGTTATAATCAAAATACTAAACAATTCAATATTAATATTAGAGGTGGCAAAACGGGCGGGCACGGGCTACAGGCTAAACGGGCAACGGGCTAAACGGGCAACGGGCTAAACGGGCACGGGCTAAACGGGCGCGGGCCAAACGGGCGCATGTTATAAGAATCGCTTTAAAAAAGACCTAAAACAACAACAAAAATTCCTCAAACGTAACACCTCATTTATATTTAAGTAACTATCCATAAGTTTTTCATTAAAAACAATTTAATGTTCTCCAATTGGAAGAAAAACATGCGCCCATTATGCCCATTTAACTTCTAAATGGGCAATATATGCCCATTTCAAAAAAAAGAGGGACCAAATGTGTCCAAATCTTTTAAAATTTTGCCCATTTAGCCCATTTTTTTGATTTTGGGCACAAATTGCCACCTCTATTAATTTATATTCATTTTTCACCAAAGTACTGATTTAGCACTTACTCTAGCTCAGCCTTACACAATACCCAGATTTAAAGAAAATAAAAGAGAATACTTAATTAAGGCCTTAACATTCAGATATTTAACAAAGTTATAAATCCATATTACTCACAATTGACATAGTCGTACATTTGATAGAGTCAATAAACAAAAAGCGTTAATACGGGTTTTAGGTGTGAACTATAGTTTTCATAGCCGTTCGTTGGCAAGATAGCCTTACATCATTTTCAATGTACTTCTTTCTCAAACTACAAAATTCCCTATCATGTCACGTATTGCTCCAACACAAAACTATTAAAGACGTTCTTTTTTGTGATTATACAATAGATGACATTCAAATTCCTCTTCTTTTTTCTCTATGTCCATGCAAACATCAATAACTTACACCAAAAGCTCTCACTATCTAGCTGGCAGGTAAAAAATAGCACAATTCATAATAATAACATAATATGTCAATAACAATTCACAGCAATTCGACCAATGATCCATCTCCCACAGATTCTTAGTTTGACTAATGGTTTAAAACACTGGTTTAAAATCAGCAATATAAGCTCTTCGCTTTTCAATACAAAAACCAATGTCAACCTAACTTAGGTGGATGCTTGCCCAGTGGGTCCATCCTATTAGCCTCTTAAAGTGAGGACATTAGAACCTAATGCTAGTACATACATCAACTTCCAGTATTATATATTATGTCTCATAGACACGCAGCAAGGGAATGGATCAAGCATTTACAAAGTGAGAACGCGTACCGATCTTTATCTCTCCTTATAGACAGAAGCTTTGGCTGAGATGTTGGATCTGGTAACTCGTCCCGGAATCTTCAAAGAGCACAAAAGTTTAAAAAACATTCAGGATCGTGATATAACTCGCAACGAATTAAAATATATAAAATAAAAAAAGAGCGAATGTAAGGCACAGAATTATACTCACTTCAGCTTGCAAATGAACGTTGTCGGCTTCTTCAAACGATTTTCAATCCTCTCACCGCTTAAAAACGACGTCGCCCTCCTATCACCCATTTGGGACCCGCTAACCGAACCATGTGGCTTCATCCCCGACGACAACATTTGGGTCTTTTGCAGGAGCTTATTCTGCGATTCCTTTAACTGCTGCCGTTGCTTTTCTTGTTCCCTTTGCTTCTCCATTTCTCGCTTCTTACGCACCCTTCGTTCTTCTTCAGTCTCGACTCTACCCAAAGGCCCGTTTGATTTCCTACCCGGCATAGGCGGTAAAGAAGGCTTAGAATGGTGTCTAGACGGACCCGCGTGATCACGTCGTTTAGAGTTTTCCACGTCATTAGACGACCTTCTATATCCATCGTGTCGATTCTCTTTCGCTTTCTCAGCTTTGGCTTTACTATCTATAGGAACAGGTGGAGGAGGTGACGGTGGTTGTGCCGGCGGGGGAGGGGGCGGCGGGGCGGACGAACTCGGAGGAGACAACGGGGGAGGTGGAGGAGGCGGGGGCTGTAGCTGCGAAAACTGAGAAGACGGGAAGTACATTTGTCCGGGTGGTGCGGGTTGGGAAGGAGGTGGGGGCGGCGGATACGTAGACTCGGGTGGAGGCGGTGGGGGCGGGTACGCGCCAAATTGTTGCTGATTAGGTGGAACATTATTTCCCGGTGGAGGTGCGTAATTTGGATACCCCCAATTTGGATGGGGTGGAGGATTAAGCGGTGGAGGAGGAAGTGAAGTGTGGTTCGGTGGTGGCGGGGCGAAACTCGATTGAGGTGGCGGCGGTGGTGGAAGAAACGGCCTATACGACGCCATTACCTTCGTTTTTCAGCAATAAAATCCTACACTCCCGAATGTCACTGTTTTACTAAAATCCTAACTTGACCGATAACAGAATCAACGCTCCTTCAGTTTTCAACACTAAATTATCAACACGCCTAACGTCAACCCAAACAAACAAAAACACCGATTTTTCACCTTTCTACCATCAAATTTACACAAATTATCACTTAAAACCCGACACGCCTATCACCGATTCGCAACTAACGAAAAACGCCTATTTCAAAGCCCTAATTTCACCTTCCTACCTTCAAATTTACACAATTTATCACAATTTACAGAAAACACCTAATTTCAACTTTCTACGTTCAAATTATCGATACGCCTATCGCCGATTTGCAACGAACAAAAAACGCCTAATTTCAAACACCTAAAACAATCAAAACTCACAATTTCTTAAAATTGATAAGCTCAAAACCTAACAGAAACGAAGCACAATCTATAACAGCTTAATCTACAAAATTAATTTAACTGTTTCTCAATGAGCAAAAAACGCCTAATTTTGAAACCCTAGAAAACGAAATTAGGTCAAAATGTGTGTTTTTTTTTCGAAATTGAAAAACAGGTGATTGAATTGAGATTGATTGAAATGAAATAAGGATTTTTGGTGATGAAATTGAATCAGTGTGCGTGTGTTATATGAGAGTTTGATTATAGATGTGTTTGATTAAGTGTGTGTGTGTGTGTTTTAGTGTGTGTAAATTTGAGACTGTGTTTTTTATTTCTTTTTTAATTGAAACATAGGATTTAAAATAGTTAGCAAATAGAACTCAAAAAGTTGCTAAATTACAAACAAAGTCTTCTGGGGTGTTGTTTCGGTTTAGGTGAGCAAAACGGACCGTGGACCGGACTGAATCGAGAAATCAGCCCGAACCGGAATAGACCGAACCGAACCTATTTTGGTCCAGTCCTCAGTCCACACTTTACCTCACGTTCGGTCCTCGGTCCGGTCCGGTCTTGCGTACAACCGACCATTTTGCCTTCTCGGACCGGACCGAACATATTCTATCTGGTCCTCGATCCGTGGTTTCAGGCAAAATCGGTATCGGTCCGGTCCTGGTTTGACCCGATTGCTTATTTGATTTTTTTTGCTTATTTTAAATCTTTTCAACTTTTATAGGTTTCTTATGTTATAATAAGCTTATATAAGTCGGAAAGTTTCAAAATAAGACATAAAAATTGAGTTTGAGAAACATAAGCCCATAATCAAATAAGTCATAAGCTGGTTGAATAAGCCGAAACAAACACCCCCTATATAACGTGCATGAGTATCTAGTGCTCATTTTGCTATTATGTGAGCTGAAAATTTTCTAAATCGCTTAAAGTAGGTTTATTTGCATGAGTCAAATTGATGACTTAGATCAATAATATCGCTCAACAAACTAGCAACCGGAAGAAAAGGTTTATTTGAACAAAGAGACCGATGTTAACTAGTTGACACAACATGTGAACTTAACTTTAAATGATGATATGTAATTGTAATAAAGATATGTAAGATGCAATTGTAAACCGATCGAGAATAAAAATATGTGTGCTTACATACAAACTTCAAGTACATTATCACATACTTGAGAAATATCACAGTTTAGTTACCAAAAACTGTAAAGTCATAGTTAAAATATTTAATAAGAAATAGGGGTATAACTATCAAAATATCACTGTTAACACACTTTATGATAATTGCAGAGTTTTGATATTTCTGTGAAGAATAGAGGCCTCTACAAAATGGATCATTCTCGCTCTGGTGGCCTAAAAAGGAGTATTTAAAACACATGGTCTTCAAAACTTAAGTAGCAATCGTCGTAGTTAGCCTATTTATAAAGCACGTAGTTCATTGGATTGCGAAATGAAGATTCCTCTGCACGTGAAATAGTTAAACCTTTCTCTAACAATCCAAAGTTTCTTAGAGGTGTATCTAGTAAGAAAAGGAGGAACGATGACTTAGAAGATCATCTCGAAGTTGGTTCACCACAAATTGATATACACATGAATGATCCTCAAAATGAAGAGCACATTGGCTCAACTTCAAATGGCACATTTAGTAAATTAAAACAATGTTTGTTTAATCTATTTAGTTTGTACATTTAGTAAATTAAAACAATGTTTGTTTAATGTGTCTAGTTTGTAATGAATCGGCTTTATTGTTGAATAAATATCTAGGCACAACTGTTACTTGGTAAGAACTAAAGCTTTAAGTGCAGCAAAAGGAATCGCTTGAATAATAGAAAATTAGTGGTTGAAGTTGACGATTGTGTTGGACGTATAGTTGGGGAAGACAACAAAATATTCATCACCAACGGCGGATGTTTGGTGCAAGCGAGGATTTTAGGTTATAATCTATTACTTCTTTGATTTTATATGAGGATATCTTTGTATATAAAGCATTCTTAAGTTGTAATTATAATTATTTTTGCAGAAGATATACGCTAGAAATAAATAATTAAAAAAAATCGATCATTTCCATTGTTGGCACAAGATCGATGGCAAGAGTAATTCATATGGTGAGTAACATAATAATCAGAGGTTTTTAGGTTGTTGCAACTAGCTAGCTATCTCTTGTGTTCTTCGGTCATTTTAATGCTATTAGCTAGACCTGTCAAAGTTGACTCGAATATGTGACAATAGGATGAATTGGTTAATTATTTAGAAAGTTTAGGTCATTTGGGTATTTAACAAAAATGAAGTTGGCCTCTAGTGGGTTTGTAAAAACATCTTACAATTAAAAAAGTAGGTCCGTTGGGTTTTAAGAATGTGTCAAATAGGTTTTACATTAACCAATTTGCTAAAAATTGAATTTCTCATTTGTTTTTTTTTTTTTTTTTTTTTTTTTTTTTTTTTTTCAACAATTTAGATAGAAACTGACTCATTGCTTTTGCGGGACTTGTTGCCTTTCTTATTTGTCTGTCAACTATTATAAGCGGGGTTACCTACTGAGGAATATAAAATCAAACTAAGAAAAGATTCAAAACAGACGCATTTACCATGGCCAATTAGGAAAGAAACAAAGAAAATGAATATAACCAAGATTAGAGGTAAAGAATTCAAATCAAAGGATATTGTCACGTTCTATGAGTAAGTTCCAAAACTTATCAGATTCATTTTTTCATGCTTTGCACAGGCAAAAATCCAAGAATCTCCGGTTAGCTAAAGTCGTGGCTGTCATAGTTGACAAAAACGCGGAGGATAAGTTTAACAGATACGCGTCAAGAGTCACCCATGAGATGGTCTTTTATGTCATAAGCTTAGTGATCGTTATCGACTACCAAGTGACTTTTTCCTCTTAAAGGCTCGGATGCTATCCTATGTAAGGCTCCACGAACACCACGAGACAACAAACACCATGGTGTGTGTCTTTTACCTTTGATAGCCCACGATTTCCTATCTGTGGCAAATAAGAATAATGTTAATATGAGTGCAACATTTTTATGTCACTATAATAAAAACAAAAAATGTAGTGATGTTAATAGCAAATTATGCGAAAGACATAATGCATGTACAAAAATGATTAAAACTGAAGTTAATGATCTCACTTTGGATTCCCCGATATTTCTCTTTAACTTTCGGTGACTTGAGTTCTCCATCCGTTGAGATCTTTTACTTACCCTAGCATTCATCTTTCTATATTCCTTCGGTTTATATCAAGAAAACCAACAACCATTACAAAAAATATTCAAAGTAAACAAATGGTGTAACTAAGTAATAGCTACGAAAAATAGTAATTGACTTAGTATAAGCCCACTCTAGACATAGTTTTACCAAGTTACAACCAAATGCGTCATAGTGTTACGGTGAGAGCTCTAACTTATGAAGTCATGCACATTATATTTATAATCATATTATCCAACAATTACAAAATCACTAAAACATAACAAAAGATTTATGCCAACCACTGTTTTTGTTCAATCCATAGCATTTAAAAACAATATATTGAAACAAGTCACCATTCACACATTATGAACTCAACTTAGAAAACCTATAATGATATGTTATTATATCTAAAGTTCACAAATAAAATCTAAACTAGAAAACATGAACTAGCAGCCAACACCTATAGAATGCCAAACATTCAGAGAAAACCAACTGAGTCATACATTCACTTAAACTGCACGGCAGGTGAGTTTATTCAATTCACTACTTTAGAAGAAAATGATCATTTGTTGTTTCCTTATTGCACTCTTTTCTAATTGATCATAATATTATTTCAATAACTAAATGTTGACAGCATAATATTAGTTATTCAAATCGAAATTAAGACAACATATTCAACTTAACAAATCTTATTACACTAGAAATTCATTTTTTTACGTCATCGAACACTTTTGTATTCAAGTTTTGTTTCACAGTTCTAATTCTCAGCAAATAACATAAAAACCTACTTTAAGTAACCAAAATCAAAATACGGATCCTTATTTTATAAATTAGGTCATAATATAGTCACACTAAATGTATATGAATCGATAATCAACATCATTCGAACTCCTTATTTTATAAATTAGGTCATAATGCTATATAAAAAAAGTAAATTAACAACTAATCACATATCTAAAAGCGTTAAGGGTGATAATAAGTAGCATAATTATACCTTTGATGAATTGAGATTGATCATGAAGCTAGGGAAGATAATCGATTATGAAAACACGGAAGATGATTTGGTTACACATAGTCGAAGGTGTTTTCGTGTGTTTTGAGGAGAAAAGAGAAAAAAAGGCTCGGTAAATGATTTTTAGACTGATATCAAAATATGAATTGATATTGGGTTTAGTTCATGATATTGGGTTGGGTCTGGTTTATCAAGTCCGTTTAGTTGATAATATTGGGTTGGGTGGGGTTTTGGTGGTAATTGTTGTTAAACTTTTTTTACTTTATTCTTGTGACATTGGATTATCAAGGTATTATTTGTTGCAATCGCAAGTGTTCTATTTATTCACTTTTTTTGTAATTTAAATCATGTTCAGTTATTCATATTTACACATATATGAGATGAGATACTACTTTGGATTGTTTTTTCTAGTCTTTTGATCCTTTTGTTTTTATATATAACAGTTGCAGTAAACTGAATATTAATTGTGACATGGTTTTTAATATAACAGTTTGATGCGGAT
Organism: Artemisia argyi; assembly: GCA_030686995.1. Lineage (NCBI taxonomy): Eukaryota > Viridiplantae > Streptophyta > Magnoliopsida > Asterales > Asteraceae > Artemisia > Artemisia argyi. The sequence continues at coordinate 171,905,388 of CM060691.1, forward strand.
CTATAGTCCAATGACCAAAGAACAAGAGAAACGAAACACCAATAAGAAAAGTCACCCAAAGGGTTCTTGATTTATTATCACAAATATGAAAACTTGCACTGTCAAAGCCTTACTTTATAGGCAACAAAATAAAACCCGACCCACAAAATCCCTATCTTCTAGGAACGAGAATTAAGTAGGAATATAATTCCTATCCATTCTATTATTAAACACATATTAAATAAACATATAAGGAAACAAAATAACTTGCTTAAAACTCGAGATATTCGACCAAATGATTCGAGGCATGGGATGCTCCTGCATCACAGTTGCAGTAAACCGAACATTAATTGTGACATGGTTTTTAACTTTTCATGTCCAACTTGAAATCAATTTTAACAATCTTTCATCTCATTTTAGAAATTCTTTATACACTATACTTTTATAAATACGATATCACAAAACATTTAAGTGGTTGACGTAACTCGTGAACACCCAATAGTAACGAAACAATTGGTCACTATTATATGTCAAAAGTGATAGAAAGAAGTGGTCATTTACTACTAAAGACGAAAAACTTAGTTATGAAATTCTAAAAACTAACAAAAGTGTTTTATTTATTTATTTATTTTATCTTTATTTTTTAATTGGTCACGACTAATTTTTCTAGTTACTAAATTTTAAATAGTTACCAAAATTTAATGACGACTTATTTATGGTGACTAAATGATGTTATTAATAATCAAATTTTAAGTCGTCACTAAAGAGGGTTTCTCTTATAGTTGTTTTTAAGTCATATGTTAGCAACACTTTGTCATTGGCTTTAAACCTCTCAACGTTAATCTAGTTTGCTTTTTAGGCTCATTGTTTATTGTGACTTGATAAGCTTTTTTATAAGTTATAAATTCATGAAGGGAGGTTTTCTCAAGGATTTATGAACTAGGATGTTTTGTAGAAGTTATAACAAAAGCTTATCCACACTTAAACTTTAATACAAAACAAAAGGACACTTACCATGCTTTTCGGCTCTTACCAGATATAGATAAGAGGTAGGCGAGGAGCATCTTATTTATAAGGCTCATACCTCCTCGTTTAAAGACTCTAGAAAATAAATAATAAGACCATTCTATTGTCTTCTATACCATTCTTGGCCTAACATAAACATTTATAACTCTTATGGTGCGTTTGGTGTGTGCCAATCGAAATCAAGGAATACTTTGATTTTCATGTATAATTGTTTGGTTAGTTAATATTGGAATCCAAAATTGGAATGATACTAAATATAGCTATACATGAAAGTCACCCAAGAAATGTGGTTTGAAAATTGATTCCCGGACCCACCACTCCCCTTTACATAATTTATACTATACCTTTAATCTAATTATCATACTAAACAACATTTATAAGATTGATACCTCAAGTTATAGTCATTCTTATTCCACCCCTATATCAAATTCGTACTGATTATCATTCCGGACGACAAATCAAATGGCACCTTAAATCTAATACATGAAGTTAAACTATATTAAAATAAATAGGTTTAATAATTATACTATATATAATACACTGTCTATCCTGTCGTTTTTTGTTACGCAAATTTTGCGTCATCCAGGCCCGTTTTATTACTGCAATACTGGGAAGATTGGCCCAACAACCTGTAAGCCTACTTAGCAATAAATCAAAATAAGTAAATTATCCCATCTAGTCATAAGCCTAGGTAGAAAATTATTAAATAAAACTTTTTATTAAAACCACCCTAAACTATGCATCAAAGTGCGAAAATCACCCTAAACTTTATACTATTTACGACTTTTTTACATAACAAACTTTATTTGCCAAACATGTAAGAGCACTGGGAGTGGGTGAGTGAGGATGCGGGGCGGGATCCCTCACTCACGGGAACACCGCTTCCGGCCTATCTCTCGCGCACGGGGAGGCATTTTTGAGTGAGGAGCTCACGCACGGGAAGGAAAGAAAAAAGGAACGTTGGGGCTAGCCGTTGGGTTTGTAACGGTAACTTTTTTTTTTTTTTTTCTTGTATGTATGTAAAGGAGTGTATTGGAGGGTGGAAAGCGCAAAAAAAAAAAAAAAAAAAAAAAAACTTCCGAGAGAAAAAAAAACATATTGAGAGAAAAAATAATATGGAACGTGGCAAAAAAGTTAGAGATCCTAGAAGAGGTGGTCATGGATCGAGAAGCGCAATTCGTCCTCGAATTCAATCTCAACCCGGTCTCGAATCATCTTCTCAAGCACAACTTTACCACCCCTAAATGTACCCGCAATCTCCACCATTGGTTTTCTACACCCAACAACCCCTCCCGCAAATTCCTACTAACTTCGACCCGTTTGAGTCGAACTATAACCAACAAACCCCACCACAAATGCCTATTAACTTCGACCCGTATGAGCCGCGCTATACCCAACAAAAAAGGCGTGAACGGGTTAGTGAACCGTTACCCATTCGTGATGATACCGATGATGATGAATATTTCGACAATGTTAACGTGGTACCCGAGACACAACAAATTGATGAAGAACAAGTCGAAGAGGAGGACGAGGTCGAGGAGGTCGATGAGCGGTTTCAAAAGAAAAAAAACCAAGTAAGATGTGGACGCCCGATGAGGAGGAGGCGTTAGCTAAGTCTTGGATTAAAATTTCGGTGGACAAAGAAGTTGGCGACCGTCAATCAAAACTAGGATTTTGGAAGCGAGTTCTAAAGCATTTTAGAACTCTTGTCCCGAGAACCGAACACACTCACCATCAATTGACCTCGAAATGGAGAGACGTGCATACTTTGATCGGTGCGTTCAACGCTTACTACACACAAGCGGTATATTTTTATATTTGTGATTTTTTAAGTTTTAAATACGTTATATATATATATATATATATATATATATATATATATATATATATATATATATATATATATATATATATATATATATTGGATATGCTTTTATATTGTATATTGTATATTGTTTTATAAATATGTAGAACCGCTTGAGAGATAGTGGGTGCAACGATATTCAAGTCCTTGAGCGAGTCAATCGTGATTTTGAAAAACAATATAGGAAAACTTTCTCGCATTCTAAAGCGTGGTACATTCTCAAAGATCAAGCAAAGTGGAAAGAACAACCATTGGTTAGTCAGACTTAAGAATCCACGGGATCGAACAAGAAAAGAAAGTCGTCGGAGTCAAGTAGCGCTCAAACGCCAACAAACGAGACTCCAATAAACGTGGAAGATTTCGAGTGTGAATTACCGAACCTCAACGAGAACCCAACTCCATCACGTCAATTTAAAGGCAAAAAAAAAGATGAATTTTGGAGATTCAAGCCGAAGTTCGATGCGTGATACCCTTGCAAGTTACACGGCCTAAAAGAAAAGTTTAATGCAGGCGCAGTTGGAGGTTCAAAAGAAAAAAGACGAAAAATATTTCAAGTTTATTAATGGGGAGGTCTACAATCGTGACATGAAGTTCGTTATGGACCCGCACGACAATATCCCGGACCTGGCTTTTAAGGAATTCATCATCGCATGGAAACGCGAGATATGCGCCAAATACGGGTGGCCGTGTAGCTTGTAGGATTTAATGGTTTTAAGTTTTTGAATTTTAATGGAACTTTAGTTATTTTATGTTTTTTAATAATATTATGTAATGTTTATTTAATTTTAATGAAATTTTAATGGAATTAAAAAAAAAAAATGAAGTGAGTGAAGGGTGAGTGAAGTGGCGTCTCTAAAAATATGAGTGTGTGAAGGAAAAAGTGGGGAATGATGTGGCGCATTTCGATTGTTTGGAGTGAGTGAAGGGAGGGAGGGTGAGTGAACCACTCCCTCCCCCCTAATGCATATCTAGCAATTTCTTGAAAAAAAAAAAAAAGACCCCGACGGAAAGGTCTTTAGGTCACGAACAATTCGAGCTTAATATTGATATATTTTTAATGTACGCACGATTTTATAAACAAATGTGAGATAAGAAATCCCGTGTAATTATAAACGACATGAAACGACACCCCGCCGCAATGCGGCGGACCGTCGCCTACCTCATTTATATCAAACTAGAAGGGTACCCGCGCAATGCAGCGGTGGGTACCCCGTGACAATTTTTATGGCGAAATACATTTTTTTTCAAACATTACATAATAATTAAAAATACATTTAAAAACATTATAAATATTCGAATGTAGTTACAAGTCAACACTTAAATACATTTAATTTTCAGAATGTTACAAGTCTTAATTTTTAATAGCAAAATCAATACATTTAACTTTGGGTTGAAATCTCTTTATATGTAACTTTCTTTTTGTTGAAATGTTTTTGGTCTTATTTTTTTAAAACTTCTAAATTTAGATGTCCTAAATAAATTATAAGGTAGTAAAGAACTGTAAATACATAAAGTCAATTACTGATTATTAGCATTATATCCGTATAATACAACATCAAGAAAAGACGATGCTAAAAATGATGCACCGCATGTGAAATTGAGATGCTGAATAACTATCCTCAAATGCAATTTCTTAAAAAAATTAAAATATTATTTTATAATTAAACGACTATGCGTGAATAACAACAAGATTTTATAACGCTAAATAGTTATATTGATATTTTGGTTGCACAAAACACTTAACCAAAATATCATTATAAATATATGTCGCTATATAATCTCATCATTATGCATCGGTACTCGTCTAATTACCACAAAAGTAACAAAAATGTTATGGTGTTTGTATAGTATAGATTAGGATACTTATTTCAAAGTATTAAATATAAGTTTATGGTTTATGTCTAAGATTTTCAATAGTGTATGTTTAATTTGTATTTATCTATTTTTTCATTTGTACTTTGCAAACCGTGTATGTTGAATGAATTCGAGTTTCTATTTCATTTACTAGTATTAGGGCATCTACTATGGTAAATCTTTTTAAAGGTTTATAATTGTGTTTTGACATTAATTTATAAACATTTTTGTTTTATAAACCTATCCCCACTATGTATATACCTTTTCAAGTTTTATAAAAATCTCACATAATTCAAATGCATTAAATTATGAAAAGGTTCAATATCCTAGACATCTTCATGCCACATAAGCTTGAAATAGATGTTCACTATGGTTTACAAGTTTTTAGACCTCTTCATAACTTTATAAATCTTTTTATAAACCACCATAGTGGATGCTATTAGTTTATAGTTTCCAACCGTGTGCTTCATAGTATTAATGTCTATTAGTTTTTACTTTCTATTTCAAAGTATTAATTAAGAGTATTAAAGAGGGTAAATTAGACAATTAACTTTAATCTCATTTAAAAATTATTAGGCAGTGGAGCTACTCAACAGAGTTCAACGTGCTATGCATAGTAATGTTGTAACACTTAGATCCACAAATGTCGTTTTTAAGAGGATTAGTTTTGCAATTCAAAAAGAGCTAGCGGCGCAGCTTGTTGCTCGCTTGCCTTCCACCACTATGTAATTTAGTATTACATGATATAAAAGTTACGTTTAAAAAAAAAAAAAAAAAAAAAAAAAAAAAAAAAAAAAAACTGCACCTAAGTTTTCAAGAAATGAAATTTATAAGTAGTATAGATATGTTAAACTTGAAAGAATAACCTGCAAAGTACATTCATGTGTCAATTTTCACTCTAAACAAAATACTACCATAACTGAAATTAAAAATTAACTATAGATTGATGGAGTAGTTACCAAAACAAAATAATAAAATATTGTTACTTTATGATATTTTTTTATTAAATAAAAACACAACACAAGACAAAAACACATCACATAACTAATCAACTCAATTATACAAATCTTAAAAGGCATCAAAGACAAACACGCAATTAACTCTAACCCAAAAACTTAAAACAGCCCCACAAAACCACACTTCAAATTTATGGTCCCAAAATTCAAAATAAAAAACATCATTTTCTTGAAAACTAAAACATGGGTTTTCTTAATCTGATCATTTTGTCAAATGGGTCGTTTTCAATTTTGAAATTTGGGTCAAAATAGATGGTAAAGTTAGGACCTTGATCATTCTTTATATAGTTCATATATAACTTTATTTTTTAGATTTTTTTGTATAAAGATGTGAAATTCAAAGTTGGATTTTGATTTTAAAATGAGGGTCAAGTTCTTTTTTGTGCTTTTAATTTGAAAATTTTGTGTGCTTACTTTTTGTTAAAAGGGTTTGGTTTTGATTTTGATTTGAAATTTTGTGTTTTTTGTTTATAGATGTAAAGGGGTTTAAGGTTTAAATTTGAAATTTTTAGTTAGAAAATGGGGAAGGGGAAAAAGGATATGAATTTGAAAATTGGGCTAGCTTTAGTGTTCTCTATAGGTGGGATGCTTTTTAGTTTTATTAGGAACAAAACAATTAATCCGTCGAAATCGCAATCTGGTTCGTCTAAAGGTTCAGGTTAGTAGTGTTTTGTTCTGTGAGTTTTTTTTTTTTTGTTAGAAAGTTTTTATTGAGTTATGTGTCTGATGGATTTGTGTTTGTTAGATTGTAGTAATGAAGGGATTTCGTCAAGGGGTTCGAAAAGTGAGCATCGTGATGCATCTAGTAAAACGTTGGAAGCGTGTGTATTTGATCCTTTGGCCAGTGATAAAAACGTAAGATGCTTGTTTATTCTTTTGACTCGAGTTTCAAATATATGTGAGTTTGATGTGTTTTATGCTGATTGCCAGTTTCTAGTATCTTAGGGATGTTTAGATACATGACTGATATTTTAGTTGCAGTAATCTCCTTCAAAGTGTACATCCAAACACCCCTTACTTAAATCACAATTGGTCCCGTAGATGAAAAAAGCTTTAGTTTACTTTCAATATGATTGAACAACGCCCCCTTATATTAATTCATGTAAAGTTTGGTTTTAATGCTAATATAAACTATGGTTTCTTGATTGACAATATAGAGCTAAGCCTTATTATTTCAGCAAAATTTGAGCTTCAACATACGTTTTTCGGTATGTAACCTGTAAACCTCTTATGCTTTAACATGACATCTACTTCATATTGAACCTTATATTCGTTGGAAGACTTTGAAATTCAAATTAGATACAGATTTTGACTTTACATCTATAAACATTTCCTTACAAACACAATGAATTTAATCACGGGTCTATGATACGTAAGTATGTAACATAACCAATAGTAATATTGGATCTCGAGTTTAGTAAGTTTGACATCACATTTAACATTAGCTTATATGCGTATCTTGCAGGGGGAGTTGCATAATTCAATGCTCGATCTTTGTCCAAGTAGCAAGTCTGATGCAGATAAAGAAGCCTATCTTCTGCCTGAATTTGATGACCTCATGAAAGAATTCGATATAACTTCCATAAAAGTGAATCTCGACATTCCAGAGGCAGAATCACCACCAAAAGGAGGCCGTTCACGTGTCATAAATGAAACCCACGAGCAAGAAATCAAGAATCTACAAAACACAGTAAAAACGCTTAAAGAACGTGAACGTGACCTCAAGGCTCAATTACTCGAATACAACCGTCTCAAACAACAAGAAACGACAGTCAGAGAACTTCAAAGCCGTCTTAAACTAAACAGCATGGAGTCGAAGCTTTTAACTCTCAAAGTCGAGTCCTTACAGACCGAAAACAAAAGATTAGTATCACAAACAGCGGACTATAATAAAGTTTTATCAGACCTTGAAGCTGCACGAGCCAAGATCAAACTTCTTAAGAAAAAACTTCTATCTGAAACCGCACAAAACAAAGAACGAATTTTGGGTCTTCAACAACGAGTACAAAAAATGCAGGAAGATGAACGTAAGGGTAGTGTCGGGATTAGTTCGGAGATTGAGTCAAATTTATGTAAATTGAAGGATCTGGAAGCCGAAGCTGAGGAATTGAGAAAGTTAAACAATAGTTTGACTGTCGAAAAAACCGAGTTGATTCAAAAGCTGGAGTGCATTCAAATGCTGGATACATTGGTCTTAGAAGACGATAAAGTAAGATATTTAGTTATCCATTCATTTCCTTTGCATATGCATTTGAGGGAAAAAGGTTACTATCACAAAGACCCTATAAATTATCGCTAAAAGTGCAGTTTAGTCCGTTAATGTATTTTCTTTGTTGATTCGGTCTTTAGATCCATATATATAACTTGAAAAATATCAATTTTAGGGATGTAATCAGTAAGTTGAGATTTAACAACTCATACAATAGAAGTTTTTTACTAAAAAACCTCTAGGACCGAATTAAACTAGGAAATACCTTAGGAACTTAATCGTCTTTTTGGTTAAAGTATGTAGGTTCATTTTAACGATATAAACTATGAAAACGAAAGACACTTTTTAGAGGGGGAATATTATATATCTGACTATGGGTGTGCACCGGGTCAAAAGACTCAGAACTGGGCCAAAATAATCAAGCTGAAACAGAATTGATCTAAACCTGTTTGGTCCCAAACCGGACCCTCAATAGAATACATACTTGGGTTTGTGTTACTTTGTATAATCTTCTCTACAATAATAGTGGTGCCGTAGTTTGGTACCAGGCCGGAAACTTTTAAACAAGGAATAATAACCTAATAATCAATTATCTCCAGTGCCGTAGTTCCTCATTGTTTTTGGGTTAGTTTTTGATATATTATTTTCGATTAGTCCCTGATCATTTTCTTTTTGCAGACCGGAAAGCTTAGAGAAGAAAGTGAGCGTTTAAAGAAACAAAACGAAGAACTAAAGAATGAAATCGAGCAACTTCAAGCCGATAGATGCAGTGATGTTGAAGAACTCGTGTACCTTAAATGGATCAACGCTTGTTTACGGTATGAACTTAGGAACCACCAACCTGACCTCGGCAAAATAATGGCTCGAGACCTTAGTAAAACATTAAGCCCAAAATCAGAAGCGAGAGCTAAACAACTAATCCTTGAATACGCCAACAAAGAACACGAGGGCGAAATGGGAGTTGATATAGATATTAATATTCCCGAACTCGATTCTGATCAATGGTCAAGTTCTCAAAATTCTAACTTCACGGATTCTGGGGAGATCGATGATCCTTGTAGCAAGAATAATAAGTTTTTTGGGAAGCTCGTGAAGTTCTTAAGAGCAAAAGACGAGTCTACCCCTCACCACAACATCCACCACCGCGACCGTAGTCATAGTAGAAATTCATCTTCAGAAGATATACTTTCATATTCATCTAAACATTCTTTGGATTCCCAAAGGTCGATATATAGGCGTAGTGACATAGGAGTACATAAACGAATTGATTCCATTGCAGAAACTGAAGGTAGCTTGGATTCGCCTTCTTCATTAGATGGTCAAAAATCTGAGCTTGTGAAATATGCAGAAGTGCTAAAAGACTCAAATCAGAAGCCAACTATCAAAGTTCGACGGAGATCAAAAGGGTTTGTTTCGTTTTGATGTATTCTTGTTGTTGTTTATAGGTTCATTAGAAATGTCATTAGCTGATGTTATTTGTATAGAACTTAGAAACCACATTCCTAAGCTTGTTCTATATCAGGAACCTTAGAAACAGTTTGATCACTAATGGTTTTCTCAGTTGTATCACATCTATTGTAACCTGTAAATGGGAAAAATATATATGTATATTGGATGTTTTTTAGCTTAAAAGTTGGCATTTTCTTATGGAATACTGTAGTTGGTATTGCTTATTGTCTTATTATGTAGAAAGTTGCATTTGCTTACCGGGTCGTTTGATACAATTGAAATAATCCAAAAACAGATTGTGATTGAACTCTTTGTGATTCAATAGCCTCGACGAAGTCACAATCGTGACAAAAGTTATGTAAAACTGTGTTGAATAGGCTTAGATATATTTTTGTAGTCTATATTTCTACCGAGAGTTTTGCTATATACTCTTACATTATCTCTATTCATATAAACCGTTAAATCTGTCACGTGACACATTGTGTGAGTAGGAATATAAAGTAAGAGGTAATATCATTTCTCTTTCTACCAATCGTAAACATTAACCATGTTACAATCTTACTTGAGGTGTCCATGAAACGAGACAAATCGTGAGCTATTCAATATCAACTCGATTGAAACGAGCCGAGCTTAAGCTACTCGATGAGAATTTCGAGTAGAGGTGTATCCCCAAAATACTCGATGCGTGAAGCTCGGGACCTTTTGGGTCTAGCTTTTACTACAATTTCACTTTTTCATGGTAGTTACTTGATTATCATTGCTATATAAAGTAATATGTATACGAAGCTAGTCGAGTCAAGCTTATATGACACTTACTTATAGACCTCGACCTTGAAATGTAGGCTTGCTCGAGTTCAAATAAAAATTTTCGAGCTTGAGTTTTAGCAGCGGAGTCGACCTTGAACTTGGCATTACTTAAAATCGACTCGACTCGGTCAGGGACGGAACCAAGGGTTCCCACAGGGTCCGGGACACCTACGGATTTTTTTGATGTAGTGTTAATTTTTGAAAAAAAATCATTTTTTCCTAAATGCATCTTAAATGCACCCCGTCATCGAAATTTGTTTCTATATTACGGTTCAAAAGTTTTTGTACACTCAATAATATTTGGTCCTGGTTTCGTCCCTCACTCAGTTACCACCCTTCTTAGCTTGGACTAGGGGTGTTCATGGATCGGGTAATATCCACGATAACCGAAAACCGAAAACGAACCGAACCGAAAAAAACCGAACCGAATTTGTAACCAAACAAAATTGGTCAAAACCGAACCGAACCGAACTAAATATTCGGTTATCGGTTTTGATATGGGTTTGGCAATGAAAACCGAAAACCGAGCCGAAAACCGAAAATATATAAATATATTTATTATTTTTATGTATTTATATATAGAAATAATCACTAAAAGTCATTTTTAGTATAAATATAACATTATTTAAGCTTGAAAAAAAATTTTGTTCTAAAAATATATAATTAAATAAAAAAATAATTAAAATTACGTAATTCGGGTTATTCGGTTCGGTTTTCGGTTCGGTTGAATCAAATTTGAATTCGGTTTGGTTTTTGATTTGACTTGACCCAGAAAAAAAATTAACCGAATAAACCAAATCGAATAAACCGAATAACCCAATAACCGAACCGATGACCCACCAGCTTGGACACTACACAAAATCAAAGCTTGATAATTACTACTCGACTTGTAAAACCAAACAAGTTGCTCGGCCCATTAATAACAGCCCATAAAGGCCCATTTAAGCGTACGACAACTCGGTAAAAGCCCATGAAGCATTAGGGTTTATAACATCATGTTCTGCCGCTATAATAACCATTCTCAACTCATAACATTTAAACCTAACTTTTTATTTTTATACACCTTTATATATAATAATTTTTTTCACACTGTTTTTCAAACATATGATCAATGATGCATTAGAAGAAACTGCGTTATCTATCTGTTAATTCCTTAACCAGGAATCTGATGATATATTATTCTTCCTGAGATCTTTTTTGTAAGCTAGACCTTTTTTTTATTTTTTATTTTTATATATATATATATATATATATATATATATATATATATATATATATATATATATATATATATATATATATATATATATATATATATGTTACAGTAGCTAAAAATATTGGAGGTGATTTGTGCACGCATAGTTTTGGTGAGACACTCAACTGTACAAGCAGTTAAAGCTTCTAAAGTTTCTAATGCACACAGTAGGGTGTCTGATCAAAATTATGAGTGTGCAAATCAATTCTCTTAGAATATGGATCTATGATGTATTAGAAGAAACTGCGTTATCTATCTGTTAAATCCTTTTCAAAAGGGTCTGATGAAAAATATATTCTTCCTGAGATCCTTACAATTATTTATTTATTATTTGTTTTGTTTTATAAAGTTTTGGAAATAATGGCATCAATGATGATATATCAAACTTTGTTATCCTTGCACTTTGATTTCTTAAAATGAAGAAAACTATGGGGAAAGTAACTCTGAGATGCTGTTTATTTTCATTAGTACTAGTTGTTTTTTTGTAACAACTCCTTTCTACTGTAATAGATATTATTAGTAAGTTGTCATTAATAAGACAAAAGGATCAATGATATATTAGAAGAAACTGCGATATCTATCTGTTAATTCTTTTAAGCTGTGATATAGAGTTTAGTAGTTTTTGTTATGGCTTGATATGTGTATATTTTTTTTACTTTCTAATTAGTATTTGCGATCTATAGCACATAAGTTCTTCTTGGAGATGAAAATAAATATATTTCCAGGATTTTATTTGTGCTTATATCAATCTTTGTGATCATCCCTTCTGCTTAAGTCTTCTCCTTCAACATGGGGTTGCACTTCAATGTAATGGGCTTACATTACCCATGTTACAAAAAAAAAGTATTTGTGATCTCGTCTCTTAGCTGGAAAGTTTTAAGGATTACTGAAAGTATTGTCTATTATGTATTTCAAGTTTGCTTTTGATGGTTAATCTGGTTCTATTAATAATTCTGATGGCTTGTAAGAGGTTTGATAGAATGTTAATAGCGAACTTAGATTTTAGAATATACTCCTTTTTTTTTTTTTAAAAAAAAAAAAAACTGTGAGATCAAGAAACATTATAAAGGTTTTGTTTTATTTCAAGGTAGTAGACACTTTCTGTAACATGAGTCGAGTGTGTATGACGGAATGCTTGTTAGCTAAGGTTTTGCCGGAACCCTTGCCGAGTCTCATACTTGTTAACAAAATTTATGATAGAATCTGAAATAGCTGGTCAGAATTTTTGTTGGTACTCATATCAGGCATATGTATCTTTGGAAACCTAATGGCAAAACGCTTTAACTGCTACTTCTGCTTTTCCCTAACTTTATTATATGATTGTCACTTTGACAATTGACCTTAGGATGTGGGTTGTTTCAGTTGCGGAAAAAATGAAATATTATGCAACATTGGAATGGTCTTACCGACCAAAAGATAATGAATACCTAGACTGAAATATGACAGGTACTTGAACCAATAACTCTTACTTGCCACATCTCGACTTTACCTAACGTTATGGCCAAAATAATAGGCCATTTGCAGTGGAGTAATGGAGTATAATAATGATCTAATTTTCATATGTATCTCCAACTTTATCTGTATCAAAATTCTTGTTTAGAACAAGTTTAGAACCAACTTACAATGAAATTTCAGTTAATCAATAAGCTTAATGGTTTTCTGGAACTAATATGGCCTTTCTGTTAATCAGAGTACGCAACGCAGGATGATAAAACAATGCAGTCGACACAATTACAGAAGTTATAATAATGACAGCAAGAACTCATTTTGCCAGGTGACACGCAATATTTATATTGAAGAAAAACTTAACTCATAACTTCAATTGGTACCATGTAATTGTCTACCCCTCTATATATTGACTGATACACATCAGACCAAGGTTGTCAGGATCGGGATCCTATCTAGTGTTGTTTTCGGCTTCACAAGATCGTAGATCAGATCGGGATCGTAAGATCTTATGAAAATGTATATATTTTTGTATAAGGGTGTAGTTTTATACTTCTATATATTTTATATAATAAATGAATCTAAATGGAATTTCATTGCCTTTCAAGAAGAAAAAAAAATGATAAAAGAAAAAAAAAATTATATGCTCAAATACCGTAGTAGTAAAAAGGAGCTCAAAAAAATAGGTTAATAATGGGATTAGATTGTAACTGATCCTACGATCCTACGATCCTACGATCCTAATACGATCCTACTTAAATTATAGGTTAATATAGCAAAAAAAACTAACAAAAAATAGGTTAATAATAGATCGGATCGTAACCGATCATACGATTCTAGTTGCGATCCTACGATCCTACTTAAATTACGATCTTGTTAAGATCCTGATTGTTTTTTGTATGGGATTGTAGGATCGTACGATCCTACGAGCAGGATCGCGATCCTAACAACCTTGCATTATACTATAACTAGGTTTACATTAAAACCTATCTAAATCCGTGAGGACTACTCCATGTTAGGATAAACTTTATACGAATTGGACAAGCACTCTAACTAGGATTTCTGATATCTTGCAACATGCATACACCATATCCTGAACAAGAAATTCGCCAACAATCAACCCTTGAATTTCTGAGTCGAAGAGGGTAATTCTTGCACACCAAGTAATGATCTCATCTCCTTGAACTTTATAAGCGCCAAGGCCTTTGTCAATGAATCTGCTCTTTGTTCTTCACCGGATACATGCTCAACAATTACCTGCTCATTCTCCACACACTCACGAATGAAGTGATATCGAGTGTGGATGTGTTTGCTTTTACAATGAAAGACCGGGTTTATTGTTAGTGCGATTGTTGATTTGTTATCAACTCTAATTGATACCTTTTGTCTTTCCAACCCCGTCACTTCTGCCAATAACTCCCTTAGCCAAATTGCTTTAATCTTGATAAACTCTCAAAATGTCAGTGGTTGTTATGTTAGCTATCGGGTTATGAGCATTCAACTTTTTTCAACCATGGCGTGGTAACATTAACTTCTATATTTGAGAATAAATACATACTTTCACTAATTCACTTCTATAATACTGGCTCATGGCCTGGTAACATTCAAATGTTATTGCCTTATGCGCACACACATGGGCACTTTTACTTCGGGTTTAGGTGTATTAGGTATCTCAATTCGAATTGAAACATTGGAAAACCATAATATATTGATGCATTTAGAACCATTCATGTTAGGCTAGGCATAGTGGTGGGTGACTTCTCACCGAGTGAGGCTTCCGTCACGCACTAGCCCCACTTCCCACTATCACCTCTCACGCGCGAGGCTATGAAGAAAAAAGAAGGGAAAGGTGAGCCACTCACCTTTGGTTCATGTCCAAAATGTGAGGCTCCTTTAAAAAACTAACCGTTGCTATATATATATATATATATATATATATATATATATATATATATATATATATATATATATATATATTACATTACCCTATTTTTCAATTATAAATACCCCAAAACATCTTCTCATATTCTTACTCAGACAACATATATTTCATTCCCCATTATCCAAATGAGTTTCGAAACGTTTTTGTTCACCGACTCAGAAGAAGAACAAGAAGTTGTTAGTCTGGACTTGAATTTTATTAAAAGAGCGATGTTGTTTACTAAGAATTTATGAAGAGCAAATCGACCGACGAGGAACATCATAACGCGAGATCGTTACGGTGCTTATAATCGTTTAGTCGCCGCCTATTTTAGTGCAAACCTGATTCCGAAAGAGGTTCCGAATGAGTAGTCGCCTTTTCACATGGATAGTTCGGGAGGTAACTATTCATTGTCCATTCTTCCATAATATAAAGAGACCCGTTGATGAAGTGCACCGCCGTAATTCATCAATTGGCATACGACATGTTTCCTGATGCTCTAGACGAATATCTGCAAATGAGTGAGAAAATTGCTCGTCCATATCTTGATCATTTTTCTGTTATCAAAATTTTGAACCAGGGTATTTGAGGAAACCCACTATCACTGATGTCGAAAACTGCTCGTCTATATCTTGATCATTTTTGTAAGTCTGTTATCAAAATTTTAAACTAGAGTGTTTGAGGAAACCCACTATCACTGATATTGAAAAGCTTTATCGACATCATGAAGAAGTGCATGGGTTTCCGGGGATGTTAAGAAGCCTTGATTGTAATTGGAATGGTTTGGTTGTCTGAATGCATATAAAAGGGCAATATTGTAGCCGTAATCATGGTCCGAATCCATTCATTTTACTGAAAGCTATTGCGTCACAAGACTTACGGATATGGCATGTCTTTGGTGTTTCTGGGTCAAACAACAACATCAACGTTATAGCAATCCCCTTTATTTAACGATCTCAAATTCGAAAAAGCACCAGAGATTCTGTTTGTGGCTAACGACGTAACTTACCTATGAGAATACTATCTTGTTGACGGGATATATCCGGAATTGGTGATACTCGTTAAGACGATTCCAGAACCATCTGATGATGACTACAAACGAATAAGGTATAAGGAAATGCAGGAATCAGCGAGGAAAGATGTGGAACGAGCGTTTGGTGTTCAGAAGAACAAATGGGCTATACTAGACAATCCCACACGAGCGATGAAGAAAGAAAGAATAATGAATATGATGTATACATAGGCGATATCTTCCAATTGGTAACCGGAGGAAGCACATCAACTGGACAACTTCTTACGATCCGATGAACAAGTGCGACAAGTCATGAGGCAAATCAAATCGTCACGAGCACATCAAAACCTTCGTGCTGATTTGGTCGAACACTTGTCTCATAATGTAATTGCATTTTTAAATGTAATACTTTTAATATTCGAAGTCTATGTAATGTTTTTAATTTATGAATGAAAGTTTTTAATTTCATACATTTATATTCACATTTATGCTTTTAGTTTATGAATAAAATTTATAAGAAAATGGGTAGAAAGGTGATGAGTGGTGTGACACCTACGCGTGAAAGGTGAGAGGGAGTGGGAGAAAAGAGAAAGCTGAGATGATACTGATGTGAAAGGTGAGAGGAGGTGACCATACTTTCGGCCAAAGAATACTTTTTAAAAATTTATGCAGATTGATAATTAGGTTAAGATCACATATATCATAGGTGTAAGATTTAAAAAAAAAAAACAATCATCATAGGTGTAAGATAAACGAGTAAGATGAAGGTAATGATAGTTTCTGTATTATGGTTGGACAATATTATTATTATATATACTAAAAGGGGGAATTAAAAGGCAGAAATAACGGTTGCTACAGTGCTTTTACGGACTGCTACAGTTGACAAAACAGTGCTCTTACGGTTCCGTTTCCCGTTCCGTTACATTTCCCGATATTTCCCCCCATTTCTAGACCTTCACCCTCAGAAATACACACACACACGAGAAATAAAACCACTCTCTTCTCCCCTGATTCATCGAACATTATCTTAGTTTTCATCAAAATTAAACCCCAAAACAGTCAAAGATCCAAACTTTGTCACAAACCCACTTCACATTCACCTTAATTAACATGACCCAGATACCAATTTCATTAATTTACACCCAAATTAAAACCCCTAAAACTCATCAATTTCATAAAACCCCAGTGAAATCAAATTTCACCCCAAAAACAGTTAAAGATCAAATTTTTATCACAAACCCACTTCAGAATCATCATTTTTAACAATACCCAGATCTTAGTTTTACCATTAAATTTTATTTGCGATGACGTATATGGTGCGAGTAATGTGACAGCGAGTTTCAGGGCTGTGGCGATTTTTTTGAAAGTTGGGGGTGATTGCGATTAGTTTATTACTTTGACTGCTGCGGATTATCCTTTGCTGATGCAATATGGTATATTTTTCATATTATATGTGCATGGTTATATTTACATTGTTGTTTGATTAAACTAATTAGGCAATTTGAGGTTGTGGTTATTGTTATTGTGTGATTGGGTTGTGATTATGAATTAAGTGACTAGCTAGAGGAAAACTGATTGTTAGTTATGTTATTATGACTATGGTTGCTAAAGGTTAAACGATCAGTTAAATCGTACTTACGGATAGTTTATCGATGTTGGATGATGGTTTTAATTATCTGGAAATATATTCCCAATGAAAACTGTTCTTGAATTTGCTGAGTAGATATGATTTTTTAGTAACATTTATTTAGAAAATTGACAAACTTAAATGTCTAATTTACGTGGCGAAGGCTTGGTTATTGGTACCTTATAAGTTTGTATACATTACCAGGATTTTTTCATGTTCGGTCGTTTGGGTAGATAAGATGAAATGAAAAGAGTGGATAAAGGATTGTTTGTTATAATACTTAATAGGAAAGGGACAGTTGCAACAATTTGACTACCAAATAAATCTTGCGATCCAAATTGAATTAATGTTGAATGTATCTTCTGATATTGTTAGGTGACACAAAAACTATCGCCCCGAAAAACGATCTTAGAGACCCGAATGAAGATCTTAAACGTTATCGCTGCAAAGAAAAAAAAAAAAGAAAAAAAAAAAGAAAAAAAATATATATATTGTTCTTAAAATGGATGATTCGTCTCCAATTTTCAAACAGGTAAAAAAAGTTATATTCGACACAATTGTCGCAGTTTTAGCCGACTCATTCTGAATTTTATGTTTGCAGGGTGAGGTGAATCAAAAACTACTGTGACCGAGAGCATTTCAAGTGTTTTGGCCGATGATTTTGATGACGTGTTGAGTTTTACGGAGTCAATGAAGGGTACGATTAGAAGCAAGGCAAAAAAAGGTAAGGTGAGCAAGGCCCGCAAAGTATTTATTGTGAATGTTTAGTTAATATCATTGGGTGTTTGAGTTTGATGCAGTGTTTTATTTATAACAGATGCAAGCACCAGATTCACCATTTGACGAAGTAAGGGAGTACGTAAATCTGAGGTACTTTCCTTTGTAGCATATATATTGGTTGGTATGTCTTTTGTAGAGGTATGTGTGTCACGTGCCGCGGCTTAGTAAATAATAAAATATTCATTTCTTGATTTTTTTTTTTTTTTTTTTTTTTTTTTTTTTTTTTTTTTTTGTAATTAAGTTCGATTTGCGCAAGATGTAGCTGAAATGGCATCAATTGGATTTGGCATGCCAGAACAGAACGACAACTCCATATGTGTATTTGATATGCATTTTGTTGGTTCGAGTAATGTGGTATTGAATTGAACTTGGCCACAAAATGTGTTTGTTGAAACGTCTAAGATTTAAGAGAGTCGAGTTGTGTCTACCACTTTACATTATACATTAGACCATTGTTGATGAAGTTTATCTTTGGACTTTGGTGCAGGTAACCTATCCAGCTATTTATCCATTCCAGCTTTGAAAAAGGTTTTCTTGCTGAAGCGACTGTCGTTACGTTTAAACAAACAAGCTGGTCAGTTGTATCATTAGCAAACTTACCAAGGGCTGAGTCATTACAGCTCATGATTAACTTAATTGGGTTCCTCATTGGTGGGATACCCCACCACATCTCTTATATGTTCCACTTAATAGTGACCAGTAGACCTGCAAGAAGACTTATGATCAATATTGTCCAAGGACATGTATATTTGCTACTGATATCAAATTACCACTGTGCTCAAATTGACGTGTCCAAGTTGCCTATATGCTTAATATATGAGTGTAAGTATGTAAGCAAAAAATATACATGTTGAGAATAATCAGTTCTACTACAAAGCGTGAAACACCCACTTACTGTCAAGAATCAATAAAGCTGACGTGGGATGCGCTTGCCCATCGGCCGTGTCATGTGCTGACATATTGATTCTTGCAGCTAGGGAAGACGTTGTGTGTGTGTCTTGATTTTAATTTTGTTTATTTTCAGGGTTCGCAACGATATCAGGATCTCTTAAGCATTCTGCGTTGAAGATCCCAAGATGATCCTGCAACCTACTTTAACTAACAATAAAAACAAGATTATGGAAAAGAGAAGCAACGTTGGGGAGGAGAACGAGAACCTTTAACCGCAAAAGGAGGGGACTAAGTTGTCATAAAGAGGTGCCACCTTTTTCCATCCAAAGACATCTCATATCATGGTTTTTGAAGTTAGAAATTGTGTCTGCCCAACGTTTCAGGCCTCTCCAGATGAGGACACCAACACTTTTCAGGGTTGCCCATGCATTTCAGATACGTTTAGACACTTATCCCGACAATTTGTTTACCTACGGAAAACTGTTTTTGCATTTGCGACAATGTTTACTATCTAAATAAGTTGTTATTTAGGTGTTGAAGCTCAAGGTAAATAAGATTTCTGGTCTGCTTCCTTTGTTTAATTACCAATGTGCAAAGTTATGTTCTATATGTTTTAGTTTTAAATTTTTCCTGTCAGTTTTTTTGCTAATCATATTATACTGTGGGTGACATGTCAATTCAGTCCATATACAGCATGTGGTTATGGTGAAAATCTAATGTTCTATATGGTGAAAATCTCATGTGGGTGACATGTCAATTCAGTCCATATACAGCATGTGGTTATGGAAGTGCAGACCTTTTGCTTGAATTGATTTCTTTACTATATGGTGATGTCAATTTGTTATGGGACTGCATACCTTTTGGTTAACTTGGTTCCTTTAGGTCTCCCTTTACCACAAACAACACATGTCTAAACACCCCCGCTGCAACGCGCGGGTTATCCCACTCGTTTATACTACACAATAAAGTATTTGATAAATTGCTAAATAAGAAAGTTTTAAAATTTCAGCCAACACTTATTTATTATGGAATTTATATATTGCATTATAACGTACACTAATAACACATTAAATTTTAGTATCAAAATGGATGTTACAAACTTATAATAATACAAATTTATAGTTAAATTTTATCATAAACATCTAATTTTTACTAAGTTCAAGTGAATATAATTATGGATATTTATATTTTTTAATAATATATTTTATGAAAATTTAAATACATGTACATTTTTAAACCGTTAAACCGTCAAATACCGATTATCATTACTTACCGTTTAAAAATCAAGATATGCCGAAAAATGCATATTTGATATCGCCACTGCTTCGCTCAAAGAGTTGATTTATTGATGACATGTGAACCAAATAGTCAATTTCGAATATATTTTGACAAATTTTGTTCCAACCAACGTATCAAACAAACTTTTTAGTCAAAGTCATCCACAACGTATGGCAAACGAAAAAGAATAATAACGCTTTCTACATAGAAGAGTAGACTTTGCATCTTTTCATAGTACGGACAAACAAAGTTGAAAATAAGACGTGTGGTATAAGCTTTTTTAGAATATTCTTTTTTCACAAAATTGACTATTTGGTTGAGTTGACTTTACGTGCCAGATTTACGTAACAAAACTAGTAAAGTGTTTCGGCTAAGCACAATGGGACGTAATATATTGTTCGAGCACAAGGGGTGACCAACTTTGAAGTCGGTCGAGCCCAATGTGAGGCTTTTGGCAAATATCGGTCGAGCACAATCAAAAACAACAATTGGTCAAATAAATGACCGATTTTAAAAATCTTACCATTTGTATAAAAAAGTTTTTTTTTTTTTTTTTTTTTTTTTTTCTTCTTCTCTCTTAACTTTACCATTTTACATACTATAAATACTAACCTCAAACACACTTCTAAACACACAATTTCAAACACAATTCAAATAACAATTCAAACACAAAATTATGGCTTGTCGTCTCCCCCATACTGTCGAACAAATGCAAAAGTATATTAAAAAACAATGCGATAAAGACGACATAGCTCGACAACAAGCTCTTGTCGAAGTTATTAAGCAGTTTGAGCTCGCGAAGGCTGTAGCATCCTGTAAAATTCTCAGTTATTAATAAACGTTAATCAAGAAATAATCAAGTATTAGTGTTTACTTAACCATTTTTAGGCAAGAATTTATATTTTTTGCTTACATTGTGCAACAACGAATCAATATATTTATATGATTCACACTTCCTTGGAACGAGCTCACACGCGTACCACGATATTTTAAAACACTCACAAACCAAACCCTAGTATTGTTTTGATCACCCAAAACAACACAACACACTCACAAACCCCCTGGTTCCCCATTTTTCTAAAATGATCTGGAAATCAAATTGGACATTCATTATTACATGTTGGGCCTGATAACACATAAGCCCAAACTAATAAACCCATTATACACTAAACGGACCCTTATTCACTTTCCAATGGGCCTTGAATTCCCTAAGCCCATCACATTGTTCAACAACAAACCCAACTAAACCCTTACTTATTTCTATTATACGTCCCAACTCATGAACACTTTGGATCGTTTTCTTGGAAATTCGACATACAAGATACATAACTAATTACATCACTCGTTTATTCACATTACAAGGAATCAAGAACAACCAAGATATAAATCATATGCGTTCGTTTGGTCAGTGAATGAACATCAAAGTAAATCGAGTTCACTCATATGCTAAACATACCCATTTTTGTTCACAACTATTCGAAACCTCTTATATCTTGTCCGATATGATTTAAAATGAGTAACTATTAAGTATAAAACTCTCAAAAGCCTTACTAAATCCTAAAGGTACCCTTTTGAATTAATTTGATCACGTTACCATGCAATACGTACACAAACAAATTGCCAAAACCCCAAACGAGTGCATGAAGGGTTATGAGATATTTAGGAACTCATTTTTATTCATAATAACACAAAAGAACTATACACAAGACATTTCAAACCTCCCAAGTCCCTAAGATACACAATTCGATCACATTTTGTGATTTTGGACACGTTAAAGGTTGTATGGACCTATTGAGGGATTCCAAACCAAGCAAGCACCTTAAAAGGACACAAAGGATCATGTAATAAAAGTTCATGACACCCACAACGTTTTTGGTGACGTAAATAAGTTGTTTGGATCCTTTGCTAGTTTAAACCAAACGAGCCCTAATGATGTTTTACTAGACACAAACCTTGAACCATTGATATTTAAACCTTGCCAAGACTTCAAACACACCTTAGTTACATATCATCACATGTTTACATGTAGCTTCGACCTAAAGGATTCCAAATAAACTCATGGTCGGTTGTTTGCTTAGTCACTCACTAAAACTGAAACCTACAAACCATTTTATATTTGTACTAGCAACTTGCAAGTACTCAAGGACTCTACTATCCCTAGGCTTAGTTCCTACTTGTTATCTCCTTCCTATATTCCTTGTGTCTCACAACTTGTGTCCCTATCCGTGTACTAGAACCCATGCATCTCACCTTTATACGTACACACTCAAAAACACTCACAAACAAAACACTCTTAAGTCTTTTGCATTCTGTGCCAAGTCGAGAAGAACCAAACCAAGCCTGGGAAAATCTTAGCGAGTGCAAGCCATCCAAGAGTCCTACTGATGCGTGGGAATTGCACCAGGCTTTACCTCTCAAGGGATCTCGAGAAGCTTACAACCCCCACCAGGCAGTGTACCTGATCGTTGTAGTATAGTATAGTGACAAGTACCGTGGGATTGATCGTTCAACTCAGGAATAGTGTCGTTAGGATTGAAATTAATCTAACTAGGTCTAAAGGTGAAGGATGATTCTTTTTGTATTTTTATATTTTATGAAAAGCAAGTAAAAATCTCGGGTATTGGAAGGAGGGGCGGAATTAGTTGCTGATCAACTAACCCAAAAGCTACTAATCAAACTAATGTGCAAGAAAAATAAACTAAGGTTCTACAAGATAAGTGAAGCAAGTCTACCTATGATATGTTACTCCTTGCTAGCTATCCAATTCTACCTATTGAATTGTCACATCTTGTTTTAATTGACGGGTTGTATTCCTTAATACCATTCATGGGGTGGCGTACGTACTTCCCCAACTCTATAAGCTCCTACTTCACTCCTATGTCGAGCCTGAAAGAAGCTCCTAACATGGGATCATTAGAATTCGCTCATGCATTAAATACAACCATAATAACCTAGTACGCATTGGTTCATGTTTCTTAAGACGTTCAAGCATGTCACCATTGGAAGTCTGCCAGTTTTCTTAAGCCTAACATCGATATCATTCAATTAAACAATAGACAATAGGAAACAAGAATTATAAGCTAAACCAATTAGACCTATCGAAGTGTCACACCCTAATTGATGAAGATAGACACAACATCAACAAGGAATCAATAAGATCTAATCAATTATATATAAGTTTCACACAATCATAAGTAGACACAAGGTGAATTAGCAAAACATCATCAAAGAAGAGCAAGCAACAATGATAATGGAAAACATAATTAAGATAGAATCAACAAACCAATACATGATGTTAATGGAGTGACTGAAACCCTCTAAGTTGCTGGAAAAACACCTACCTAAACCCAGGAATCGACCTTAGGGTTTAGGGCCTACAAAAAGTGAAGTTATGATGTTATATTTATAGGCAAGTTTTCTGTCGGCAAGGCTTGACGGTGTCACCCCATAAAGAGTGACGGCGTCATGACCAATTTTTCTTCACCAAATTGTAGATTTCTTCGTCCTCTTCGCGTGGGCTTTTGAATCACCTAAATCCGAGTTCGTATGCAAAAGTTATGACCAAAACAATATCAGCTACTTCGCGCGCAAGTTTTGACAAGTTAACACGTGACGGCCTACGTGACGTCTTCAGGAAATTTTCTAGGCCATCACTTTTAAATTTTACACGTGACGGCCTTGGATGACACCGTCATCTCCAATGCACAAAACTTTCTGGACCGTCACGGACTTTATCCACTTCCACCTCTTGTATTACTTTTGACGCCGTCATGAAGAAGCTTGTGACGCCGTCAGGTACTATTCTCAGCAAGGAAGATTAAGACTTTGCCGTTTTCTTCACTTTTATGCTCCAAAAACGTCCAAAATGGTTCCTTTTCCAGAATTCACTCCAAAAGTACCTAAAATCACAAAAGGAACGATTTAGGGCAATATTTGATCAAATAAATTCATTTTCGGGCTTAAATGACCCCCTAAAAATGGATCATTTTTCGCCTCATCATATACCCTTACACTTGAGATTTGATTGTCCTCAAGCAAATGCGATTTTATTCTAGTCAAAATACAAGTTATGAGTTATTTAACACTAATATAAAAGTAATTACAACAAATAATCGTTCCACTAAAGACCAAAGACAAGCACGAAGGTCATACACTAGCACCACACAAATAGTGTTTAGATACTCACATCTCTCGGGTGTAATAAAGTATATATCACAATATGGAAATAGAAAACATCTCTCACTACCTATCATAGCAAAATAGATTACCATAGGCTTGGGAAATGATCAAACCTCCACCACTTGGCGTAAGCACCTAGGATAAACTATCAAAGAGGTCTTTTTAAAGGGTTATAACGTTAGGTGTAGGGATATGGAATACACGGTTTTGTTGGATAAAGGCAATCTTTACTGGTGGCGAGTTAATCATCTTGGTCAATTACATGTATAATATGGCGTTGCTAAGTCAAGACTAGACTCGACTTAAGCTAATAAATAAAAAATAACAAAAACATAGAATGAAACGGGATGGTAGTCCGTATGTTTTTTCTCTTTTCTCTTTTTTCTCTTTTTTTTTCTTGATTTTCGATTTTTTTTTTTTTTTTTTTTTTTTTTTTTTTTTTTTTTTTTTTTTTTTTTTTGCATACACTCTTAGCCTACCATTCAAAATAATACATCACAGGGAATGAACATTCCCCTTACACTTGAATTTTTACATACTTTACAATAAACTAATCTAATGACTCGAATTAAGATAATCAAAACACTTGGAGTACTTTTAAGATTAACGCACATATGGGGGTAATAATATGATGTTCTTCCCCATTACTCCATAACACTAGTACTTTTCCCATGAGTCCCAATAGTCTCAAAACAATATGTACAAGATATGACTCGACTTAGCAACCATGTAATCAATTAGATAATTAACTAAGAGTTTAAACAAATAACAATAATGCACTAAAGATGTGTGCATACACGGAAGGATAAGGCGATTTGGGTGTACATTTAAGTGGGTTGTAACAAATTCTTCTTTTAAGTAAGATGCTTAAAGTTAGAAACGAAAAGATAGGCTCGGAGGGGTGTACTAGGGGTTTCGTGTACTAAAAATGAGTACAACGCTAATGGTGTGGAAAAAATTAGTTGACTTTACTAGCCAAGTAATATGACTTAAATGGTCAAGTATTATGATACGGGTTTAACACAAGGGTGATCCTAATGCCTCTTATCATGTAGTAAATCCTACCACACGAATGTAGTCTCACTAGCGGCCTCGGAATGCATCACTAACGCAAGTTCTAGAATCTAAATGCTACCGGTACACTCATAAGCACTAATAGTGAATGCTTTTCCTATCAAATCTAAAGGCGAACCTCACATATTTGGGTGGAAAATTTTTCTGAATGGCACGGTTTTGTGCTAGTCATACGACTCATATCCATGAAATGCTTGCTAAGGCTAAAGTTTCACTCCTAAATGTTGTAAAAAATTTTAAATTTGGCGCTAAAATTAAACTAACAAATATTTCTCTTAGTTTTATTACACACTTACCATCAAACAAACAAACTCAAGTGCAAGTGTATCCTATTAGGTATCATCATTTACCCTCCCCTTACACTTAGGATGAACATTGTCCCCAATGTTCAATTAAAGAATGTAAAAGTGAAATAGGTAAAAGAATGAATTCAAATACTCCCCTGATTCGTTCGGTGTGGATAGTGTGTCAACAAGGTTAGATCTTCCTCTAAGAAAATGAACGATCAAAGCTTCCCTTCCAGAAATATAAATCATCTTCTTGTCCAATATAACCTGTTAAACCTGAGAAAACAATCACAAAAACCCAAAGCATCAATCCGTACAAAGAAAACTCACAACTAGATATAATTCCAGACTTAGGAATGAAAACAAAATAATTAAAGATATAATGTTTGTGGAATGACTGTTTGCAGATTTTCTGGAGTTTATAAAACTAAAGAATCAACAAAAAATTTTAAGACTCCGGTATAAACAAAACTAGCAAAATTTCCAGAATTTTACACATGACGCCGTCATGAATTAATTCCTGACGCCGTCAGAAGTGACTTGCAGAAATCTTTACGTTAAGTTTCCGGAAAATTTCTGGAAAAAACTTATGTCCTACTTCCTGAAAAATCCTGCAAAACATTATTATGACTCGATACAAGCATTTGACTCTAACAAATACTAATACATATGTTCATTTAATATTGTTGTGGATCACGCTCAATTTCGTTCTTATAAACAAATTTGGGTCTCCCCTTACACTTAGCTTTTGCAAAATACCTTTGTATGTAATTAAGACGAAGTTAAAAACAAAATAAAGCATTTTCACAATTTACTTTGAAACATGAACCACAAACAATAAAAATAAAGCATGCATACGGAAACAAATAAAATCGAACAAACAAACAAACAAACAAACAAACAAATAAATAAATAAAGCTTGGGTTGCCTCCCAATAAGTGCTTGTTTTTGTTCGAGTCACAGCCTGACTCTACCGTTATTTAACGGAAATAGGGGAGGTTTTCCCTACACTTTGAATTAAGTGCGGGTGGAAGTAGCGATACACACCCATAGGGTGGAAATAGGCCACATGAGGTGAAGGGGGTGAGTGAATGGCTTCCTTCATCCTAAAATTACCCGGATAATATTGGTTGATGGGTGGGTCGGTTCATCTTTTGTCTCCTAGAAATATATCTAAGGATGGAAAGGTGTGTAAAGATTGAGGTTCTGGTTCATCAACACTAGGAAATTCCCTAGAACTAGGAGTAAGGTTATCACTACAAGTATTCAAACCTATATCCTCAAGTGGTGCCTCGTCCAAGGGTTCTACCTCCATCGGAATTCTTAAAGTTTCTTCTACTTCTTCCGGGTAAGTCACGGGCGGTGTGTGTGCCTCAAATGATGGTTGAGTATTTTGTGGACTTATGTTATTGACCTCATCATTCCATGTGTCAAGATCACCTATATCCTCATCATGTGTTTTGGTAGAATCTATCCTAAGCATTCTCCTAAGTATCTCACGTGCTTCTCTAGGCATCTCAACTTCTATGTCCGAATCACACGGATCATCCTCAATAATCTTATATTCAGTTTGCCTAAAGTATTCATCATGTGTTCCTTGAGATTCAAAGTCATTGATCAAAAAACCTAGGTATTTTTGATCAATGTGGTCATGCTCGGCTAAATCCTCCTCAATTCTTTTCTTAGGTAGTGCTAATAGCAAACCTAGTGCT
Organism: Artemisia argyi; assembly: GCA_030686995.1. Classification (NCBI taxonomy): domain Eukaryota; kingdom Viridiplantae; phylum Streptophyta; class Magnoliopsida; order Asterales; family Asteraceae; genus Artemisia; species Artemisia argyi. Next base: position 171,933,054 of record CM060691.1, read on the forward strand.
TCATCCAACTTATGATTTGTTGCAACGGCTCTCTCCATAATTCCTTGGAAAACTAGGTCGCATTTCCTATTGGCCTCACTAAAACGAGATCTTAAACATGGAGGTTGTTCATAAGAATCTATCCTAGGTAAAGGCTCATATGATTCATAGGTGTCTCTAAATGAGGTATTTTGAAATCTTTGGTGTTCTAGCCACTCAACCTTATCTTGCAATCTTAGAAGTCTAAGTGAAAAGTCCATTTGAAGCAAATTACAAACAAAATCACAAAGAAAAGATAGACTACGAGAAAGATACAAAATAAAAAGAAAAAAAAAAAACTCACTTGATAGGAATCTAATGAGTAGACCTAATAAAAATCAAATTCAATCTAAACAATAACTATTCCCCGGGCACCGGCGCCAAAAACTTGATACGTGGGAATTGCACCAGGCTTTACTTCTCAAGGGATCTCGAGAAGTTTACAACCCCCACCAGGCAGTGTACCTGATCGTTGTAATATAATATAGTGACAAGTACCGAGGGATTGATCGTTCAACTCAGGAATAGTGTCGTTAGGATTGAAATTAATCTAACTAGGTCTAAAGGTGAAGGATGATTCCTTTTGTATTTTTATATTTTATGAAAAGCAAGTAAAATCTCGGGTATTGGAAGGAGGGGCGGAATTAGTTGCTAATCAACTAACCCAAAAGCTACTAATCAAACTAATGTGCAAAAAAAAAATAAACTAAGGTTCTACAAGATAAGTGAAGCATGTCTACCTATGATATGTTACTCCTTGCTAGCTATCCAATTTTACCTATTGAATTGTCACACCTTGTTTTAATTGACGGGTTGTATTTCTTAATACTATTCATGGGGTGGCGTACGTACTTCCTCAACTCTATAAGCTCCTACTTCACTCTTATGTCGAGCCTACAAGAAGCTCCTAACATGGGATCATTAGAATTCGCTCATGCATTAAATACAACCATAATAACCTAGTACGCATTGGTTCATGTTTATTAAGACGTTCAAGCATGTCACCATTGGAAGTCTGCCAGTTTTCTTAAGCCTAACATCGATATCATTCAATTAAACAAGAGACAATAGGAAACAAGAATTATAAGCTAAACCAATTAGACCTATCGAAGTGTCACACCCTAATTGATGAAGATAGACACAACATCAACAAGGAATTAATAAGATCTAATCAATTATATACAAGTTTCACACAATCATAAGTAGACACAAGGTGAATTAGCAAAACATCATCAAAGAAGAGCAGGCAACAATGATAATGGAAAACATAATTAAGATAGAATCAACAAACCAATACATGATGTTAATGGAGTGACTGAAACCCTCTAAGTTGCTGGAAAAACACCTACCTAAACCCAGGAATCGACCTTAGGGTTTAGGGCCTACAAAAAGTGAAGTTATGATGTTATATTTATAGGCAAGTTTTCTGTTGGCAAGGTTTGACGGCGTCACCCCGTAAAGAGTGATGGCGTCATGACCAATTTTTCTTCACCAAATTGTAGATTTCTTCGTCCTCTTCGCGTGGGCTTTTGAATCACCTAAATCCGAGTTCGTATGCAAAAGTTATGACCAAAACAATATCAGCTACTTCGCGCGCAAGTTTTGACAAGTTAACACGTAAAGGCCTACGTGACGCCTTCAGGAAATTTTCTAGACCATCACTCTTCAATTTTACACGTGACGGCCTTGGGTGACGCCGTCATCTCCAATGCACAAAACTTTGTGGACCGTCACGGACTTTATCCACTTCCACCTCTTGTATTACTTTTGGCGCCGTCATGAAGAAGCTTATGACGCCGTCAGGTACTGTTCCCAGCAAGGAAGATTAAGACTTTGCCGTTTTCTTCACTTTTATGCTCCAAAAAATTTCCAAAATGCTTCCTTTTACAGAATTCACTCCAAAAGTACCTAAAATCACAAAAGGAACGATTTAGGGCAATATTTGATCAAATATATTCAATTCCGGGCTTAAATGACCACCTAAAAACGGATCATTTTTCGCCTCATCACCTACTCAAGCCTTTGGTGTAACACCCCCAAAATTTGGTACAACGGAAGACTCAACAAGCTTTCGGGGTGCTACGGGGATTGGTATCCATTCAAAGTCATGAAAGAACGAGATAAAGTAAACATAAGTAAAACACAACCAAAGCGGGGTTTTAAAGTTTACATTCATCCCAAATTTATCAAAGTAAGGCCCAAAAGGAGTAAAATTAGGTCCAACATTACTTATAAGAGTTTTTAGAAAAATAGATCCATAAACTATGTGTCATAGCCAAGCCTTCCAATCCAAGCATCCAAATCATCACTTAATTACATGAGAAAACGTGCTAAAAGTCAGCTTTCGCTGATGAGATCATATGTTTAAATTCATAATTCAATCAAGTGGACATATACGCAAAACGCTTGCTAGCTAGACTAGGGCTTAACTCAAAATCTGCGGATACCCTCCGCTCCATCATAAATGCACGGATAACCTCCGTAGTATTATAATCCTATAGGTGCACACTATAGTAACCAAAATCCTCCAATAAGCCAATCTCATAATCCAACCATTATTTAGTCCACACGCGATGGTTCACTATGTGACTAGGGTTGATGTAACTCATCTTACCAAATCTAGTCCACACGCGATGGTTCACTATGTGACTAAGGTTGTTGTAACATTCGTCTAACCATAACTAGTCCACACGCGATAATTCACTATGTGACTAAGGTTGACAAATCTTCCTAGTTCCATAAGCATAGCAAGTTTTAAAAAATAAAAGCGATAATAGTCCACATAAAATAATTTGCACGTTTCTCACCCCAAGTATTGAAAACAAAGTTCAAGAGTAAAAGTGGGGCTATGACTCACCTCAAGTCCAGAAATCAGCAAGAAGAAATCGGTAGAAGTAAGATGTATCGCAACTCAAAAGACGACAACTACGGACTCGGCACTTCCTAACAATATAAACTCGTTTCAGGATCATTTCCTCAAAATCAAATATTCCCAATCCCGAATGTATTCCATTTTACTTTCCAAAAATCAATTTCTCGTATTATTCTCGTATTAGTAGTTTGGAGTTTGACGTTTGGTATCCATGCGGGTGGAGGGTCGACTCAACTCAAAACAAGAAATCACAACAAAAGAATAATAAAACCATCTATAGGTCTAATATTAGCCCAATATATTATTTAAATAAATTATCGAAGTTTATCAAATCCGTCGATTTGGTAATCCACTATCACTTTTTGGTTCGAGATATTCTTAAATTTTCTAGGAACATGCATGCTGGATATTGAACCAGTGGCGTCACATTGGTTTTGTTCACGTTAAAGATTGAAGAACCACGAATGAAGCAACTTGCTCTTTTCATTACGTCTGGACCGAACCTTCCTATTTTGGCGGACTGGTAGGAATAGAAAAAAGTACTCTTGCCCTATGTAACAGGGACCACATTTAAGATTATAGAACAAAAAATGAAGCAACATGCTCTTGTCATTATGCCAAGACCGAACCTACATATTTTAGTGCACTATTAGAATTAATGTTCTTTTAAAAATAAAGTAAACTAAGAACAAGTCTTGAAGCCCAATGTTAGTTACATACCTATCAAACCAGTGCTGCAACATTTTGGTTTTATTCACAATAAATTAAGATCGTAGACCTACGAATGAAGCAACTTGCTCTTGGATATTGACTAATAACAAACAAGGTCAAACGGTATGTAGTCTACAGTCTAAACCCTTGTCCACGTTAAGAATTCTTTACTTGTTATAAATACATTTTTTGGAACTTCGAAGACATGTCGCTGGCTGTAGAAATGATAATGTTTAGACATTTTATTTTGGTTTTGGTTCTTCATCTAGCTCGTCTGGTTTATGCTCAAAATGATCAATCTGGTACGTACAGTAAGCTCAAATGTACACTTTTTAAAGATGTGTCTCTGTGTGTGTGTGTTGAATGCAGTTCTGACCCTTTTCTTAGCAGGCTTCATTAGCTTAGATTGTGGAGGATCTCTACGCTCATACACTGATAACACTACTGGCATAAACTATGTTAGAGATGACGAGTTCATAGAAAGTGGTGTAAGTTATAAATTTGATGGTCCCAGTGATGTTTTCCAACTAACATCCCTAAGATACTTTCCTGAAAATGAACGGAACTGCTACACTCTCAGACCCCAACAAGGGAAGGATAATAGGTATTTGATAAGGGTGAGGATTGGGTATGGAAATTATGACTACAGAGAACAAAACCCTCAGTTTGATCTCTATCTTGGTGCAGATTATTGGGCTACAGTTAATATTACCGACTCAGCGGTGGCAGTAACCCTTGAGATGATACACCTCAGCTTATCAGATTACATACACGTTTGCCTCATTAACACAGGTCACGGAACCCCTATCATTTCAGCTTTAGAACTACGGCTTTTGGATATCACCATGTATGAAGGTCAATTTCAATCACTAATCCTCTCCCATCGCAATCATTTTGGTACAAATGAAACAGTCAGGTCAGCATGTTTAATTTCTTAAAGCTAAGTAAAAAATAAAACATACAACTCATGCTGCAGTCCTGCTTGACTATTATTAATTATTTTCTTTGGCTGATACAGATATAAAGACGACATGTACGATCGGATATGGAAACCGTTGCCTACGCCTGGCTATAGAGCCGTAAATAATTCTGATTTAGTTTCTGCAGGACCTTCAGACGAAGAAAAATTACCATTAAAGATCAGAAGTACTGCCGTTACACCTATAAACTCTACACATATGTTAACCTATACCTGGCCTGCTAATGCCACTGATGAATTTATCATCTACATTCACATTGCTGAAGTTGAAATACTTAAAAGCAACCAGAAAAGAGAATTCAACATTTATCTAAATGGCGCCCGCTTGTTTGGACCATTTTCTCCCTCAACAAGCTTAACCACCATAACCAATCAAACAACTCACACCGGTTTTTCAAGCTATGAGCTTAGATTAATTCCAACTCTAGATTCAACCCTCCCTCCTCTCTGTAATGCAATAGAGATTTATAGAGTGAAGCAACTTGTACAAAACCAAACACAAGATGGAGATGGTAAATATGTACTATAATAGTAACATGCAGTTTTTTTTAGTGAAGTGATTTACCATAATATTTTACTTAAAATTTATTGCTATTTCCCCTTTGTTCTTATCATAAAATTAGCTGCAGCAATCTTGAATACTAAGTCAACGTATGGGTTAAAAAGAAACTGGCAAGGGGATCCGTGTGTTCCACAGGCATATGCATGGGATGGTCTTAACTGCAGCTACAAAGATACGCTGACACCTAGGATCATATCCTTGTATGTATTCTATTTAACAATTATCACTGGGTAATATTTCTGTTTTATTACCATTCACAATTACTTATATAAATTTGATGTAGGAACCTGTCCTCTAGCGGATTAATGGGAGAGATAGCTACTGCCTTGGCTAATCTCACTATGATAGAATCATTGTAAGTTCTTTCTCACATAGTTGGCGTCTTCCAAACTATAGCATATACTACTTGATCATCTAAAATAACTTGTCTAACTTCGGTATATTTTTGTTCAGGGATCTGTCCAACAACAACTTGACAGGAATTGTGCCGAAGTTTCTTGCAAATCTAGATTTCTTAAGATTTCTGTAAGTTACCTGGTTGTAGATCTACAGTTACTAGTTTTTATACCGTACATAATGGCTTTACATGGTGTTTCTTATAGAAATTTAACAGGAAATAATTTCACAAGACCACTACCAGCAGAACTCCTAGCAAAATCAAAGAAACGGTCGTTATTTCTGAGGTTTGCTCTTTAGCATATAACTATACTCCAAGAAAAAGTGAACTGGCATTCACCTAAATTGTTCTAACAATCTCACATTTACTATAATCAGCATTGAAGAAAGTGGCGATCAAGATAAAGGCTATTGTCTCAATGGGTTATGTGAAAACAAAAAGCATACCAAGGTGGTTATTCCAGTGATAGTAGCAATTGTCGTAGTCATCCTCCTATTGACCACCTTCGTCATAGTATGGATAATTAAACGGCGGAAAACAAAAGGTTTGCCATATCCATACCTCATCATTGTATAGCCTAATTAATTTATATTATTCTCTGTTGAAAGAAATGGTAAATGGAAAAGTGCCTCGGTATTTAAATTAATGAATTGCAGACCCGATTATAAAAGAGGATACTTTTAAGCCAAGGAATCAAGAGTATACATATTCTGAGTTGCAGAGGATTACCAACAACTTCGAGACTGATATTGGAAAAGGTGGGTTCGGAACAGTCTTCCGTGGATCTATTGGGGATAACCAAGTTGCCGTGAAGATTCTTTCTGAATCATCAGCTCAAGGGTACAAAGAATTTCAAGCCGAGGTGAGTTGGGTCACTACAGCTCCTAGGATTAATGTTCATTACAACTCAAGTTACCAATATTACAATTTAAGTTAGCTATTATGCACAGCTACAAGAACGTTAAAGTACTATCTTCTGAAACATAACTTAAAACATATCTTCAAACTAAAGAATAAGAAATCAGTTATGACACGGGTAACAAAATAAATTTCGTGCACGTACAGGTCAAGCTTCTAATGGATGTTCGTCATAAAAACATAACTTTGCTCGTTGGGTACTGCAACGACCGCAACCGCAAGGGAATCATCTACGAGTATATGGCTAATGGGAACTTGGGACAACATTTATTTGGTAATTGGCCAATGTTGTTGCTTCTTCCTTAGTTTAAATACATATTTATCCATTTAATATCAAAAGTTCGTGCTTCTTAATTATTAGGCAAAATTGCATATATATCCCTCCAAAAGTGAATAATTGCATATATATCCTTTGTACAAGTTTTTTATTCACATAATACAATGGTTTTTATGCATGCTTTTGATATATATGCAATTACGCATTTTCGGAAGGATATATATGCAAAAACCTATTATTATTCTGAGTTGAAGTTCTATTACAATGTCCTAACTATTCCAGGCTCTTATGAAACACAAAGTTTAAGTACTAAAATATCTACATTTGAATAACTTGCTCAGATGGATATTCAAACGTCTTGAGCTGGGAAAGAAGACTACAAATTGGATGTGATGCAGCAGAAGGCAAGTAACAAGATTGTTTTTTTAAAAGCACTCAAACACCAAATTCCCAGTTGGGAATTGAGCTCACAACCACTGGGTTGATAGGGCATCTCATATACACCTATAGATTACTTCTTTAACATGAATGCATCTATATTATAGGACTAGCGTACATGCATCATGGTTGCCGGCCACCGATAGTCCACAGAGATGTAAAGTCTTCAAACATATTGTTAAATGAAGGTTTCCAGGCAAAATTAGGAGATTTTGGCCTGTCCCGTGCATTTACAGCTGAGGATGCCACCCATGTGTCAACAACAGTAGTTGCTGGCACTTACGGGTACATTGATCCCGAGTGAGTTTTTCTCTTCCAAGGTTTTTAATAATTTTTTCCTAGTTGGTGAAATATTGAATGTATGTTTTTTTGCAGCTCAACAAACAGGTTGACTGTGAAAAGTGATGTGTATAGCTTTGGTGTAGTACTCCTGGAGTTGATTACAAGCCGCCGGGCAATATCAGAAAACATAAACATAATTGACTGGGTCAAGTCAACTGTTGCAGAAGGACATGTTGAACATATTGTTGATCCTAAGTTACAAGGGAACTTTAACAGAGATACAGCCTGGAAGGTAGTAGAACTGGCTATTGCCTGTGTTTCATATGCATCTATCAAAAGGCCAACCATGAATGATGTAGTGATGGAGCTCAAGAACTGTTTGCAAGCTGAGCAGACTCATCGTTTCATACCAGATAATGAAAGTCTACCCTTGAACTTAGAAAGTATGAGTGATCCAATGCCAAGATAGTGAAGCCTTGAAACTATCAAGTGCAAATGTCGTGGTACTTATGTATTGTGCTATTGTATTCTAATATATTCGTGCTTGTAAGCGATCCAAGCATAAGTCAATCCAAATATACTAAATCTCATACATAACACCAATTTCGTAATATATAGTGATTCAGAGACCTTAATTAGACTCCAACATATGTATTTCTTCCTACTTCTAGTCTTTTGAGCTTACTATATAATTAACATCTTATAGATAAAATGCCCATGCTTCTATGTCGTGTTGCCATAAAAAATTAATGTCTATAAAGCCATCTACGTACTTTGAGAATGAGAGACATAAGCTTCCTCTCAAGTCAAGAGGGTCATCTTGACTTCCAATTTCACTTTTAAGTTCGTATGTTTAGTTAACATAAAGGTTGGGTTCATCATACTCTCTCGGATCTCATTTTCACTGCGAAATCTATCATTCCTACCTACTAAGTTAAGTTACAATTAATAAATCAATGATTTCTCATGGCATGCCACCCTAGATAGCCCAAAAGTTTGTGAATTCCTTCGGAACACTGTTAAAATATAGTATCATTCTCCATTTCTCCCTTCAATCAAATAAAGCAATAACTAAGGCTACAATCTGACATTTTTTGCATCAAACACTTTTGATATTCTAATACCTTTTTATTATAACCTCCTACTCATAAGTATTCGAGTTGCGCAAAGCAACGCTTAATATACTGAAAATAAGCAGCAAATGTTAACATCTTAAATGTTTTCCACATTAATGTTAAAATTTAAGAATTAGTGTAAATTTGGGGAAAAAAAGCTTGGGATAATCCCAACTCGAACTGTTTCAACCTGCACAAAATTCTTATTTCGACTCACCCATTTTTGCCACTTCTAGAGTTCTTGTTGCAATTTTAATTGGTTAGTGTTTTTGACCCGTTTTGAATCATTTATCATGCTACCTTGCGTTATACTACTCTTACAAAGAAATGATTATTAAGGTTCTACAGCTATTTTCAATCCTTATAAAGTTGTATATTTTTCACAAAAAGATATTACGGAGTATTAAACAAGAGAAATATGCGCACAACTATAATGTAATACTTCAAGCTTTTACACAGCATGAAAAATTGGAGAATAATATATATCTTCAAACTCTGAGTTATATACAAACTGTTATCAAAATCCTTAATTTTGAAGAAAAATAATTTTTGAAACATATCACTTGAATATACTTTATTAATTCAATATGTCCGATTAACAACAGATGCTATTATTACACAACCGGCGATAACTATATTACTGTGATAATTTTTCAACCAAAATAATAATAATAATAATAATATTGGAAGAAGTAATACCTCAAATTTACCAAGTCAATGATAGCTTTCTTAATGAATGGCAAAGGACCTACCTCGTATCTCCAGCATTTAATAGTCCATGCAAGTGGATACTTGTGGGTCTAAAACAAAAAGCCAAGGCTATTAGCCTCTTGACGTTTTCAAATTACACACTTGATTGATGTATGATTTGATGGTCGGAATATTCTATTTTAGTAATTGATATTTATAGTGGTCTCATTTTTATTTTCGTCTTCTGACAATAATTTTGAAACGGAAGTAGTACCAGAGAATTTAATACTTATATTTTACATAATAACATTACAACATTTTAAACTTTTCATTGTCTACAAAATACAACAAGATATAAATGCGTATATATACGTGATGGCTCAGAAATGGAACAATTCAATGAATTGCTGGATATGCTCAATAGCATTGAATTAAATCAAGCACCTAATGCATGGAAAGGTAATGTGGACTCTTCCAAAGTTTGTCATGTCACCTCCATGCCAAAGATAATTGAAGAAAAAGCGTTGACGTCTCTTGAAGAAAATATTCGATGGAACAAGTCAATCCCCATTAAGATTAACATACATGGCGGCTATGCAATAATCGGCTTCCAATAAGGTGCAATCTCAATCACCGCGGTATAGATATTGACTCGGTTCGATGTCCAATTTACGATCAAGCACTTGAGGACTCGCTACATCTTTTATAGATTGCTCAATCGCTATAGAATTGTGGACCATGGCAACTAGATGGTGGGGCTTGGATAGCTACCCAAAAGACTTTTCTAGCTTAATCAAGTGGGGAGACTCAGTCCCGTTTCCAAAGTTAGGGAAGATATGCTTTGATGCGGTTGTTCAAACAACGTTTTGGATCATTTGGAGGTACCGAAACCGGCTGTGCTTTGATGTAAAAAGATCAAGGAAAGACACATTAAGTGAGGAGATAAAAATCTTTTCAGACACTTGGATCCTTCATCGAAATAGAAAATTCATTTCTAATTGGTTTGACTGGATCTTTGATCCGAAGCTTGCTTGTACAAAAACTATTTAATCACGTTTTTTTTGTCTAGCTTCCTGCTAATTTTTCTTTATATAATATCCGCTGTTAAAAAAAAAAAAAATACATTTTGTGCAACTAGAGGTGTAAAAAATATCCGAACCAACAAACCAACCAACTTGACTTTACCCGAATCGAATACGTTTATTCGGGTCGTTTTGTACGGGTTGAAAACCATTATTTGGGTTATTGAGAGTAAACAGATTAACCCGATATAGTCGGGTTTCGTGTGATACTTCTAACCTTATTCGGGTTTCGCGTTAACCAAAATGACATGCATAAGGAATTTTAAGCTATTTTTTATATATTTCCTTGGTATTTTTAAAAATATTACCCACTTATTTTTATTTTTATTTTATAGCTTGGTTAATCCGGGTTAACCCATAACCGAACCTGAACAACCCGTACCGAAATAACCCACACCTTATTAGGATCGGTACGTGTAAGTTTTTTTTTTTTTTTTTTTTTTTTTTTTTTTTTTTTTTTTTTTTTAATTAGGTCGGGTTACCCGAATAACAACCACCTTTTTATATAATACAAATACGATATTTCAAAAAGTCAGTAAATACATGAGATTATAAATATTGCGTAGTAAAAATGAAAGCACGATTTGTAAGTATACACCAAACAAATATAATCAAAAATATAATTATTGGTTGTACTTATAGTTTGAACTTTTTGCTTGCATGAACATTAAAGTTACTCCCTTCGGCCCAAAAAATCTAATTTGTATAAGTATCATGATAGCCATATATTAGCACCTTTCATGCATTCTAGTTTTCTATAATAGTACACGAAGTGACAAACTCACTTGGTGGTGACTGATCCTCTATAACCTTTCTTGATCAACCTTATACCTTTTCACCCCTCGCATACACTACTGTTACTAATAAAACATTCTTGATTACGGTTCAAAAGCCATTGTTAATTCTTAAATCCAGCAGAATTACCAAATCAAGCCTCAACTTATAGTATTAATTTGTTATCAAAAGGTACTACATAAATTAATTTGCTAACAAAAGTCTTGCTCGCATGGAGCACTCCCAGCTTTTATAAAATGAAAAACTGGAAATAAGTATATTTGAAGTCATTTTTTTTTTTTTTTTTTTTTTTTAATTATTATTGGTAAAAGGGATCTTCTACCCTGGTAAAATATATTAACCAAAAAATCGTTTAAAATATAATAGAATATAACTGAAACGCCACATTAACCTAAAGCAACCGCTTGAACAACTACAAGATCATTTATGACATGCTATAAACAACTAGTTACAAACAACTAGAACAACCACTAAAAACATAAAAAAAACATGCAAGACAAATAAACAAATCCAAATAAAAGATTACTTCCATTTTTGGGTAAAAGGTTAAAAGACCCGGTAAATATATTGTTGAAAAAATTATGGTCAAATTTTTTGAATTGAATGACAATTGATGATCATCCTGTATACTAATGGGATTTAATAACAATGTTAATGTTTGGCCATTTGTATTGACCGAATTAAGTTTGTGTTCATGAGCTATTAGTAGATTTAATTGTAACCGTTTCTTTTCCTCATCCCTTTTACCTATAAATGAGAGCTCTTCTCATTTGTTTATATACACCAAAAAATACACAACTTGTCACTCCTCTCCTTTTGTGTTACAATTCATATATTTCTTGTGTATCCAATTCATAATAGAGGGAAAGCACGGTTTTTGGTTCGCCTTGATAACCCGTTTGTGCTAACAGAGTTATTCGTTGTTGTTGTATCTTGGGAGATAGATGTTCACAATTCTCAAGCACCGTGAAGAGGACGAATCTGTCTTAAGAAAACTGTGAGCATCACAGGCCTTAACATTTCCATGTGATTTTGTGTCACACTATCAAAATAATTACGGTATCGTTTTCTACATTTTATCTTTTATTGTTGTGATCAACATATTATTTGTTTGTCTCTAATAGCAATACACACCATACATACTACAATCTTAAGACATCTTAAGACAGATTTTATTTGTTGCTATTAGACGTGGTTGTTAACATGTTTGAAATAGTTAAATATTACGGCATTAAACAATCTGATGATATTGTCTCTTGAGAGAAACGAAAAAGAAAAAAGAACTGTTTTGAATTTTTTGTTTATGTAGGCATATTTATTGATGATATATTTGAGTATGATGATAATGGTTAGTTATTTACATGTGACTTTTTTTTTTTTGAACAGCTGGAATATATAAAAGCAAAGCAAGACGCTAAGCAAACCAATTACAAGATGTCAGAAATGGCTTTACATGGGGTAGATAGCCAATCCAACCAGTTGATTGGGGAATTATGAGATCTATTGGAGATCCAAACAAAAGAGAGGTGTTTTACATCATTAAGAATAAGACTTCTATTTGGCTTTACAGCTGCAAAACATGAGTCGTTCCTGAACTTCCAGAGGATCCAAAGTGTTGAGTGAACAACAGCATCAATGACTTTAGAGTGCATGGGCGACTTATTTGAACGTTTCGCAATAGTAAAGACATCATCAAGGTCTTGGATTCTGATGTTAACGAGACTCCACCATTTAACGACTTCTTTCCATGTCTCTGCTGCTACCCTGCACTTCAAAAGAATATGCTCTTCCGTCTCTATATCTTCGTCACAAACCGGGCATCTAACTGAATGAAGGTCAATCCCTCTTGAATCTAAGTTAGTTCTAGTTGGGATTCTTTTGTTCATAATCCTCCAAGAACAAATGTTGACTTTAATCGGCACAAGCTTGTTCCATAAGGTTGGACTTGGTGAATTAGGGGATGGTTGGGTTGTGATGAGGGATCTCATACCATTAACAGTAAATTTCCTCGTAGTGTCAGTTATGCACTCCCATTGGTCCTCGTTATGAGAAGTTAACTGAAAATTGGATAAAAGGCTCTGAAGGTCAGCAAGTTCAGTTAAATCATGAGTTCTGAGATCTCTAGACCAGGCCCAGTGATAAGTTAGCCCAGGGGGGTTAAAGGGATGGCGGTCCACAAGGGTCTGATCCACGCCCATAGTAGACGAGATAGCACAAGGGACAGAAACGGTGGGAATTCTGTCTTTTACATGGCACAACTTGTTTGTTTCGAGCCGATATAGTCTTGGAAATGCAACGCATAGGGGTTCATTACCCACCCATTTGTCAGTCCAAAAACTAGATGATTCTCCATTGCCAATCTTGAGTTTAAATAAAGAGTGAATATCAATCCCATACTCATTAAAATCTCCATTAAGCTTTGCAATTTGATACCAAGGCCCCGATTTGCTTTTGATGGATGAAAAATTGTGGAGACCACCGTGAGGCCCATGGATAGAACGAATGATCTTGCACCAGTTAGATGATTTTTCTGTTAAAAATCTCCACCACCATTTGGCTAGCATACTTAGGTTGCTTGTGCGTAAACTACCAATATTTAGGCCGCCTTGATCAAGAGAAGCGGTGACCTTACTCCAAGATATCCAAGAAATTTTATTACTGTCACTGGACCCACCCCAAAAGAATTTCCTTCTAATACATTCAAGCTTCTTGATGATCGATTTAGGGGCTTTAAAGGTGGAGAAGTAGTAGACCCCAAGGCCACCAAGAACAGATTTCGTGAGTGTTAGGCGACCACCAAAAGATAGTGATTTTGCCTTCCAATTAGAGAGCCTATTGAGGAAGCGGTCCACTAGAGGAGACCAATTAGCACTTTTTGACATATTGGCGCCAATAGGAAGACCAAGGTATGTGCATGGGAAATGGGATGGTTGACATCCAATGGATGATGCTAAAGAGGTGAGATCGCTTTCATTCACACCAATACCGAATAAACTACTTTTGAGAAAGTTTACCTTAAGCCCGGATGCAATATGGAAGCAAGTGAGAATGCTTGACAAGTTTCTCACATTAGTGGTAGACCACTCACCCATAATGATTGCATCATCTGCAAATTGGAGGTGAGAAACATGAACTTTATCACTTCCCACTTCAATGCCTTTGATGTGACTTGATGAGTCATGAATTATGAACACTGTGGTGGTTTTATATTGTCACTATCATAGATCAAATTAAATAAATATACTTGGATACCTTAATTTGATTTGATAAATAACGAATCCTCAATGTCAAAGCGTAAATTTAAACTACTTTGTGTGGTTATTTGAGCGAAGCTACTTTGTCATGATAAAGATTTAGTTATACGATACTACTTTGTAATGATAAAGAACTAGTTATATTGTGTTGTTTGATGTTCATATATGTTTTATTGTTAATTTGGCTTTGTCTTTATTGAAATGGGATTCGATGAGCATTGTTGCTTATCTATAGAATACTAGTATGTCAAACAAATGTATATTATGGTTTTGAAATCTTGTTATAGAAATGACAAAATCATAAATACAAGGTTATAGGTTTTGTTAACCAATCCAAACGTTTTGTTTCTTAGTCAAAGTATGTTTTTGTGAACTTTAATCGAGTGGTGATTACCACCAATAAATGACATCCTATTTATTATTTAATGGGAGATAAAATATGTGAACCGCTTTGTGCCTTTTGTTTGTGTCTATTAAGTGGAATACAGTGTGACGTTGAATATGGAATCCATATAGTCTTCTTATTTGGATCATTTTGAAGAAAAGATTAAATTTACGCTTTATCTATATCATGGTACTATATGGATCCAAATTGATCTAGACTCGGTTGAGTCACTTAATCACAAAACAGTTACGGAGTATAAGGCAAATGTTATTGAACCATCTGTTGGTTAACTTAGGGGGCGTTTCTTTTTTGCTGAATGATCCCTTAAGTAAGATAATTGGTCCCACCAAATTATATCTTCATGTTTCATTTTCATATTTTGCCTTTAATGCGTCTGTCTACAGAGAAAGACAATTTTGCACTCCTCCCCAATCAGACCAAATAAGATATAGGGGCCCACTCCACTTAATTTAAAAAAAAGAAAAGAAACAGAGCCTATATAACTAATAAGTGCCATACACACAAGTTGATGTACGTATTGATTTGTGCAAATGACTCGGGTTACATAAATTGGCAATCGGAATAAAACTCATTCATTGGGAATATTTTTGGTGTTTTTTGGACTCCAAAAGGCTTGTTGTCCTAATTGCGTCGTCATGAGAAAATGCGTTGTTCGCATAATAAACTAATGAGTTTTGATTCCAATTCGGTTATGTTGCAATATGAGACTTTAAACTTGATTTTTGGAAAGTTTGAGTCGAAATAGGTGAACCGTTTGGTCACAAAATATTTTGGTACAACAATTCATTTTGGAGAATTTGCTGTTACAACTGCGCATTCATGAAAAATGCGTTGTTTACATGGTAAACAAATGTTTGAGCCCAATTTTTATAGAGTATTGATATGTTGTCATAACCGCGATTTCATGAAAAAATGTGTTTTTCGCATGGTAACAAATGATTTTTTTTTTTTTTTTTTTTTTTTTTTTTTTTGATTAGCTAACAATGAAACATCTTAAACTTGATTTCGAAAAAAAAATTAAAAATTAAAAAATTAAAAAAAATGTTGAGCTTAAACGAAAGAATCAGATGATCGCAGTTTGTATTTTAGCACAACATTTTTTACAAGCGGCTTATATTTTTTTTGTGCCAATATTTGTGTTGATTGGATGTTGTTTAGTACAACATTTTTTGGTTGTTATAATACAAAATTATGTGAAATTTTGTACAATGTTCAACGCAAAATTGTTTGTTTAATTTAGTGGAAAATATTGTGGTAAAGTAGTGCCTATTTAAAGTTGTTTGGTGCGGTTTTGTGCAACTAATTTTGTAACATGAGAATAAACAAGTCGCTCGATTTTGTATCGAATATTGAAAGTTTGGATGTTGCAAATATTATGTTGTGAATATTGGTGCAAATTATCAAACTATTTGTTATTCTAGACAGATGAATAATCGTCAAGACTTGTTATAACTCATATTGTTAATAATCGAACGGTTTGTCATATGTAAGAAATGACTATGTGTTGAATATAACCGTGTTGGACATTGTAAAATGTCAAGAAAGAACCAACATATAGATGACAACGATTACGTTGGTTTATGTAACTAACTTGAATGGTGTGATTGTCGTCCAATGTGAGCTATTGTCCATTCGCTAAGTTGGACATAGTTTGATTGTGTAAAATGATTACACATTGATTTTATGTGATTATAATCACATAATAAATTGTGACAATCATATAATGATAAGAGATTAAATGTGATTATATATATAAGCACAAGTGAACTGGAATGACATGTTATAAGTGTAGGACTTACACATATAACTTATGGGATCCTCCTAAAACATGTGTGGTTTAAGGTGGTGATTTGTCTAATAGAAGAATGTTATTAGATGAAGCTATGAGTAATCAGAATTATGCATCTTCTGTCATACGCTTGATTCCATGGTCTATAGCATGCTAGATTTGGAATCTGTTAATTATGATATGGAAAATAATTAACATAAGACATTCAAA
This sequence comes from Artemisia argyi, assembly GCA_030686995.1. Taxonomy (NCBI): domain Eukaryota; kingdom Viridiplantae; phylum Streptophyta; class Magnoliopsida; order Asterales; family Asteraceae; genus Artemisia; species Artemisia argyi. The sequence continues at coordinate 171,949,849 of CM060691.1, forward strand.
AAGTATGCATACACTAGTATGAAACTTGTGAGATGAAAAATTACTAATGATCTTGGTGTCATATAAATGTGAGAAAAAAATCTTATAAACAAGATTAATATATTGAAAGGGAGAACCTTTCTACAAAATTCTTGAGATAAATTTCATGTGGGGGATTCCGGCCTAGCTAGAGTTCAAAAGGACATCAACAAACATGAAGTTCTTGCCTATTTAGAATACTCAAGAATTACTTGGAGTATGATATACTTAAAGAGTTGAACGAAACTCGAATTTGTACAAACATATTATGTCGATACGACAACTACTCTCAGTATGAGTTATCCCTATTGACAATGTGAAGTCATAGAATAACATTGTGGATCCGTTTGCGAAATGCTAAATGTAAGAGTTAGTTATAAAGTCATGGAGAGGGATGAGACTAAAGCCCTTGAAAAGTTTATATGAAGGAAAACCTAACCCACTGGAGATCCCAAGATCTGGGTTTAATAGGACAACCTACTTGTATAAACTGAGGTCACTGTGGGCGAGTAATTATAAACTCCACATTTATTTAAGGGAGTTGGTAAACTTCCTAGTCCATTCCTATAACAGTGACAATATGAGGTTAAGCATATGGCTTTTAATGATTAATCGAGAATCACCTATGTGAGAGAGAAGTGGGGTCGCTTCTAAGGGAATTGTGGGGGCGCAATTCTTAACAGCTTTCACAAAACCAGAATGTTCATGACTAAAACGAACATAACTATGAGAACCAAAAAGTGTCAAGGAGATATTTGTGTGAATATATATTATCGTCACCACAAACATCAGACAGTTCAAAGACATTGAGTTCTACTGGCTGCTAGGAGTTAAATTATATTTCACAAGGGAAGGTTCAAAGGGTAACACTTACCCATCCTTTGCAAATATCAACTGCAAAACTCTATTACAACATCGAGTCATTGAAATTTGTTTCCCGTTATCAATTTCATTCATGTGGGGGATTGTTGGAAAAATTATGTTCAAATTTTTTTAATTGAATGACAATTGATGGTCATCATGTATACTAATGGGATTTAAGAACAATGTTAATGTTTGGTCATTTGTAATGACCGAATTAAGTTTGTGTTCATGAGCCATTAGTAGATTTAATTGTGACCGTTTCTTTTCCTCATACATTTATCTATAAATGAGAGCTCTTCTCATTTGTCTATATATACCAAAAAATACACAACTTTTCACTCCTCTCCTTTTGTGTTACAATTCATATATTTCTTGTGTATTCGTAATAGAGGGAAGGCACGGTTTTGGTTCGCCTTGATAACCCGTTTGTGCTAACGGAGTTATTCTTTGTTGTTGTACCCTGGGAGATAGACGTTCACAATTCTCAAGCACCGTGGAGAGGACGAATCTGTCTTAAGGAAACTGTGAGCATCACAGGCCTCAACATTTCCTTGTGTTTTTGTGTCACACTATCAAAATAATTACGGTATCGTTTTCTACATTTTATCTTTTATTATTGTGATCAAAATATTATTTGTTTGTCTCTAATAGCAATACACACCATACTTACTACATATATTACTCCAAAAAACGTTTAAGTACAAAAGATATGGGTGAATCCCATATCTCAGCCCGTTACATAGGCGGAAAAGCTTACATAACAAGATACGTCCAATTCTCTAAATAAGAAAAAACCACAACTTAAAAGATACCATTAGACTCCTATGAAAACAAAATTACTATCTACCAAGACCTTGGAGCTTGATTTCATACGTGTCATATAGAGCAACCAAATTCCCTGGAAGATCGTAGACCTGATCCGCATAGTCATCAAATCATAGTTATCATAATCATCTTCACGATCATGACCACCACCAAATAGGTTCATGGACTCATCAAACGTATTCACAACCTTGTCATCATCACTGTCTGAAACAACAATCTCTCCCACCTTAGAGAATGGGTTAACCCTCTTAGTAGAAGAAGTAGACCCTGGATAATAAACCTTTTGAATAGGATGACCATCATCATCCACAAGAGTAGCTTTCCCATCAATAAGTAGCTTTTCAAGCTTTCCAATTTTCTCAGCTAAAGGAGTAGAATTGACTTCCCTTGTTCCAATTGAATCACTCACAAGCGGTTCTTGTGATGCATTACCAGTCTCTAAAGACCCGTCCTCCTTAGCTTCCTTTGGAATACCAGAATTCACATCCTTAGTCACTTCATTGGTAGGAATACCAAAGTCATCAGTATCATCCATATGAAGGGCATCAAACTGGTTTAATGTAGCAATCTTCGTACCACTCGTACTAGCCACATCAGCGGCCTTCGTACCACTAGTACTAGCCATATCAGTAGACTTCTTCTTATTGGAATCCACTTTCTTAGGTGCAGTAGGAGGCACTTTGGGTTGATATTGCATCTTCTTCCCCACAACAGGTTTAGTAAAACCTCCCTTACTTGGACCAGATTGACCACCACTATTACTCTTCTTCTTAGTATTGACCGTTTTAAAACCATCATTAACACTTGGAGTAGGCTGAGTAGTAGGTAGAACACACTTAGGACAATCAACCAAAGTATGACCAAAAATCTTACACTTATCACAACGAGGTGGTTTCCACTCATATTCTACCAGAATCTTCTCAATAGTCGAACCCGTCCCATCAAGGAAAGGTATTTCAATATTGAGGCTATCCCTAAGCACCTCATCCACCTTAACTTCAATCATGCACCTAGCAAAACTACTACGGCCCCATGATTCCTTGCACATTTGGCTAGTATAAGCATCTAACATTTTGGGCGTACCAATCAATGTGGCAAGAAGACTAAGACCATCAACTGAAAACATAGCAAGAGGAACATCGTAGAATTTAACCAACACCGGAGTGTGAGTCAAATCCTCTTTAAGTAAATTGGTGTTCAAAGTCCATGGTTTAAGAATAATAGGTGCATTTCTAATCAACCAAGGATCGTTTTCAAGGACTTTCTTCGAATTGAACTTAAAGAAAAAGAACCCCTTGGCATTCATCATAACTTTCTGTATACCGTACTTAGCCCACACATTGCGTACATAATAATCAACAACAGAAAAAGCAATGCGTTTACCAAGAAAATATCCATAAAGTGTATTCTCAAATCTAATATTCACCTCTTCAACTACTATCATCGGGACATAAAGAACAACTTCAGCCTTTTTGTTGCTACATTCCAACCTACGAAAATTTGACACATGTTTCTTAGGATCGTTAGAATTAGCACCCACATAGGAGACCGACTTCATTCCAGTACTACTCGTATTTTTAGGCTGATCAAAACCACTTATAGTGTTGGATTCTGAGTTAATATCCTTGTTTGCAGCAATCTCATATTGAACTTCATTCATAGTCGTATCAAAATTCTTACTCGCACTTAACAGTAACTGCTCAACATTAGGAGCAACCACACGTTCACTAGTAGACTCCATCGCCACATGAGGTTCATTCACATCATGACCAGCATTACCAAGTGAAACCGGCTTCACTTGCTTTGGTATAGCACCATTAGTCTCATTAAGTGTCGGGAACTCCTTAGGATTAAGGTAATCAGCCCTTGACTCCCCAACACTATTATAAGGGTTCAACGTTTCACCTTCAGCATGCAATATATCCCCCACGTAAGCATTGGTTGGATCAGTAACACCAAGAGTTGTATGAGTAGAAACGTTATCAAGACTAGTAACATTAGCATCACAAAGTGTTGGGAATTCATTAGGGTCCATCATTGAACTAGAATTCAATTCCCCAATGTTAGCATTCGGTCCATCTGAAAACGAATCAGAATTACCAGGTTTATTAGTGTCGTTGGTATCCATGACACCATCATGGATAAGGCCTGAAGAAAGCACACTGTAACAACTGTGGTTTTAGCAGGTCAGTTTGACTGATAGTCTTGACTCGGTTGACGTTTATTTGGTGTGTATTAGGTGTTTGAAGTGATATATAAGTGATATAGGTGAGTTTTAGCACTAAATCCCTTTGCGTAAATGGTTTTATTGTGATTTGGAAAGTTTAGAATTTGGGAAAGTTTATTTTGATCACCTTTGTGGTGTAGAAATGACTTGTGTAGTTTTGGCGTTTTTGTGTTTTTGCGTAACGAGTCTTCGTTCAAGTGTTTGAGCGTTAGCAAGTTACGAGGAGTTTGTTTTTATGAGTTATATTTCAAAAAGAGTGTGAAATTCTATTTTTGGAAACTTTGTTGTGAAAATGATATTTTCCGGTTTACCGTAAAATTAAGGTTTATCGCGAAAGACGTTAGGTTTCGATATGAGAATACATAAAATATGAAAAGTATGAGGTTTTGAGTGTAATAAATTAATTTAATAAAAAAATATAAATAAATATATATATATATATATATATATATATATATATATATATATATATATATATATATATATATATATATATATATATATATATATATATATATATATATATATATATATATATATATATATATATATATATATATATGTGTGTGTGTGTGTGTGTGTGTGTGTGTGTGTGTGTGTGTGTGTGTGTGTGGAAATTCGGCTAGAAGGGGATAAGGGGGAAAAAGGAAACCCAATTGTAGCCCAATTACAACTCTAAGTTTGGTAATTATCCACTAAATAATTATAAATACAAAATCAAAGTTCCCAAAACCCTTTTTCCTGCATATTGAAGTCGACACAAGGGAACAAAGAGAAAAATTAGGGTTTTTATTATTAAAGCTAAAATCAAGATCAAGGTATATTTTCGATACTAGTCTTCATTCAATTAATTAGTTATTGATCTAATTCATGTAATATAAAGTATGATGGATTAGGGTTTATATTAACTTCTGTAAATTAATGTTATTAAACATGTTGGGATCAATTAATGATAATAGTATGATGATTGGTTAAGAGAATTGAGCGTAAAACATGTTAGTTATTGAGTTAGGGTTTGGACAGATTTGTAAGGTTGTAAAGATGTGAGTGTAAATAACAGATGGGGAAGAGTTAAGTCACGGATTTTAGGTCTAAATTAAAGTTTAATGAAAGAGCTTTCCAAAAAGTCCAGCCACGATTGATTTCATGGTCAGGAAGTTGGTCTTTCGATTTTTCTTTGTTAAGGTGTCAAAGCTGTCAAACCGGGACAGATTTTGTGTAAAAGTTTGAGGGTGTCATGTGGTTGTAAAAGTGGTATTTTGACTTGGACTTCTGGAATAGTCAAGTTTTAGGTTATATTAGACTACCACGAAGAGAATTCGCGATAAAAACTTGTGGAAGTAGTTATTAAAAATCAAAACTTTTGGGTGTGCGTTCTGATCCGAATTTGAGTAGTTGACAAGTTTGAATTTCTTATGAGTAATTGTGTGTGTTATTGGTCCATGGCCTTCTGGGATTAGCTTATATGCTTATGAGAGACCATGGTAAATTTTTGGTGTGAGTTATTGAGCTTTATTTGTCATGATTTTATGTGAGTTAATGTACCCAAAAATTCTGCGTTTTCTAATGTTTAGAGTGCAAGGGATTTAGTGAGTATTAAGTTATGGTAGTGGTTAGTGTGGTGTCTAGGAGATCCATGGTGGGTCATATGAGTCTTAGACATCCATCAAATGTGTATTACATGGGTTGTAGCTTTTAGTTTGACCTTGTGTAATGTGGATTATTTTTGTGTGTTACAAATTGTGAATTGTTTTGTGGAAGCTACGAAGTTTAAGGTGAGTTCATAGTCCCATATTTTTACTTTATTTTAAACTTGGGATGGGAATGATGCTTGTCTTAAATGATTTGGTTTACTGTGATTATGTGTGTGGTATTAAAGAGCCTGGACTTATAATGTTATCGTATGTATGCTATGTGTGATTATTTGCTTGTGTGGATGTTTATGGGATCCAATTAGGAGGATGTTTATCCTGTTACTCGTGTATGCGACCTAATTGATGATATGTTTGATGGGATCCAATTAGGAGGATGCTTATCATGTTGCTCGCGCATGCGACCTAATTGATGATATGTTTGATGGGATCTAATTAGGAGGATGCTTATCCTGTTGCTCGCGCATGCGACCTAATTGATGATTATGGGGTCGGAGGACACGAGCCGTCCTAATGGTTGCCTTTTGAGTGTTGTTGCCTTTATGTGTGATTAATGACTTGCAAATGCATGTATCTATATGATAACTATAACTATTTGTCCAACTATATTTTGTAATCACAGTGAATTTGGTTGCCTTGTGTGTTGAGTCTTAAACCTATGAATCTCACCAACATTATGTTGACGTTTTAAGCATCATTTTCAGGTGAGCTTTCTAAGGATAAGATTGAAGGATGTGGATAGACGAGACCTTAGTTGCATTGGAAGTGGGTTATCATCTATGTTTGGATTTATGTTTTGTTTTGGTTATTTTATTTTGGGGTATTGTTACAACACTTTGTGTTTGTACATTGCTCTATTTATGTGCATGTAGTTGTTCTCTATGTAGACACCAGGTGTTGTGATGATATCCATGAAGTTACACCCGCGCGTTTCCGCCGTGGCGGGGTGTGACAAATTGGTATCAGAGCCATAGTTATAGAGAAGTAGGTGGTTGAACCTAGACTATAACCTAGGAGTCCCTTATATAGTTGCATTTAGGACCTATGTGTAAGTATAGTATTTTATATGTCTGTTTTCCTTATATTTATGAGATGTTTTATTGAGTTTCGGAGGTCTATTTTATCCCCTATACGTAGTATTGTATATATATCGACTTTATTATATCGTCTTCCGCCCGTAAGATGCTTCATTGGACTACCGTTGTCGCTATCGGATGTGAGAGAAGTGGTAGGATGAAGTAGACTAACCGCGGAATCCGAGTTCCCGATAGCATGTATCCATGTTCGGACAAGGAGAGGACGTTTATGGGAAGCATTGGTGGAGAGGTTCGGGACCACGATGACTTCTGGAGATGGAGCCATTATCAAATACCCTTGGTAGTGTCCTCACTTCATCTAGGAAGGAGATGTGGTTTAGTCTAAACCTCATGATTTTTATGCGCTTGTGAATTATGTAGAATTGGAAGAAAAGAATAGAGATGGTTTTGCATGTTGTCGACTACCTCAACATGTAGGAAATAGGAATGAGTGGTTGAGTAAAGATGAAAGGGAGTAGGATGAAATGGTGTGGATTCGGATCTAGAGTCCACAACGAGTAGTTAGTTGAATTGATCTGAGTTGGGAGATAAGTGCGAGAGTGGAGTTGAGCCATTATGCAACGTCTTTTATTTTGTGTTATATTTTGGAATTTGTATATTGTCTTTTACTGTCTGGAGCCATGTTGGAGCGTGATTACTCTTGGATATTGGATCGACCTTATCCAAGTGATTTTGATTATAGAGTTTACGTGATCGATGGAATTGTTCCATGTGAGATGATTGTTTGCGACGTCTTTTGTTTTTGGTTGCGTGATTGTTTGCATGATGTGTTGTCATAGGAGAGAGTACACTTATGAAAGGGGGCATAGATAATTATGGTGGCCAACATAATTATACATGCGTCACAACACAAGTGTACTTGCAAGTATGATAGCATGGATTGCATGGTGTATTAGGTGATATGTGGTATATGTGCGTTATCATTGAGATGTGTGGTTTTGGAAGTAAGTATGCGTGTGGAATAGGCTTATAACTATAGTCACGAACATAATTATAAGAGTATCACACACGTGGACTTGTGACCATTATTGCATTGATTGATGTTAGTTGTTATATGTTGTGGTAGATGGTATGTGATATCATGATTGGTGATGGCTGTATGGTTAGAGAAGTATTCTCTTAACCGTTCGGGCAGTCGTTATACTTTGAGGTGTGTAGGTGGTAAGATTCCATCCTACCTATCATATGTTGATACCTCAATTATCGGTGGGTACTTATGTTGCGGTATTTAAGTTGATTCGTTTGCTAGACGCTCCGTTTGTATACCTAATTCTTTGGTTGGCATTCCTACTCGTACCATGATGGTACAGATGCCATAATCTTTCTATTTGATGTCGTGAAAGGTGTTGGGTAATCGGATTCGTTTTGTTGGATACTGGTTCGTTTCTTTGGTTATTCCATACATTCGTTCCTCGGATGAATGTTATACAACTCTTCAAGTATTGTTGGTTCGTGACGAATTGGTGTGGATATTTAATCCCTCATTTACACACACCAATTGAAAATTTGTGACCTGTTAGTGTCGGTGTTTTTCTATGACTTTGGTTTGATTGTTGTACGAAGGAGTCTGTGAGTTCATCGTTTGGTTTGCAATGTATTTGCGTGAGTGTTCACTGGTATGAGGTTCGTTTGATAATTATTTTGATTACGGAATTCTTCAATGTCTTTCGCGTTCGATTAGGAGTTGTGTTAGAGTCTTTATGGCATTTTACAAATTCTTTTTGGGTATTTTAAGGTCGTTTGATGGAAACTAATATTTTTATGGGAAATGAAGTGAAAAAAAATGGTTATGTTGATGTCTTACATAAAATGGTTTATATATATTTTATAAAAAAAATGTATAAGTTTAAGATATGTCTTGTGAAAAGCGGTTTTCATTTGTTTTTGGGAAGGTCGAGTACGGGAATAAGAACTGTCTATGGTTCTCTTTTACCAAACTTGTTATGTATTTGGTTCATCGAGTGTTTCTTTCGTTGAGGTACGCTTGTGGATATTTTATGGGCACGTGTATTTATATTTTCTTTGTATGGGTTTTCATGGAATATTTTATCCGTGTCTACTTTTATTGGGAAAAATTTTCTCATTGTGTTTTTCTAGCTTTGATTTTGATGTTCGTTACTTCGTTAGTCGGTAATTCGTACCGTTTGTTAGTTCGTTGATATACGTTTTAGTTCGACCGGTTTCATGGTTCGCGTCGTTTACTTAGGATAGATTGTCGTTTTGATTATCAATTTGTTCGTTGAAGAAGAAGAGGATGTTGCCAAGTTGTTCAAGTGAGAGGTTTAGCTTCAAGATATACGTTCTTCAGATTGCGTGGGCATCGCGGAGGTAGAAGATCCATAAGAGAAAATATGTGATGCATGACTTAGAGTTGGGGAGTAGAACTTGGAGATGATATTTGTATGGAGCAGAAAGTGTGGTCTACCCAGATCATAAGAATCTTTAGCATATATTTGACAAGAGGTTAACATATGTTGAAGAGAAGTTGGGTGTTGAATTTTTTTTTTCAGTGACTACGATTGTCTTATTCGCTACCGTTAAGGAAGAGCGGACATCGTGGTAAGAGCGCTGAGCGGGAGTGAACGAGTGAAACTTAGATTTTGGCGAGCAATGATTATGATAATTCAGTTCGGAGTTACGGGGATGATGTTGACAGCCTAGAGAGAGTTGTTCAAGGATGAGAACATGTAAGAAGAATGATTACTTGGTTTAGACCAGTAAATGGGGAGGAACGAAGATGGAGGAATGTACTTTGCGGACCAACTATTGGTTTCATGGAGGGGAAGCTTAAGGACATCGATCATGCAAGGTATTTGATACATCCGAGAATGGATAAGACGTATTATTACCTTAGCAAGAGATGAATAGAGGAGTAGGCGAGACTTTTCCGCTCGGTGAGTTGGGAAAGAGCCATGGGGTGTCGCGTTGATCATCAAGAAACATGATGAAATATTTACTTTGCGATAGTGGTAAACGTGTTATACAATTTTGAGAAAGCGTATGAAGATGAGTATGACTTATCGTTCTTAAATGAATGGACTAAGTGAGTGTACAAATCAAGCGTTGGATGGTATGATGAGAGCATGGGTGTATTTGAGTTGGAGGAAGCTGGGGTATGCATTTATCTTTAGTTGAGTTCTCCTATAACAATAATTATCATTCTAGTATTAAGAATGTGTCGTTGAAGTGTGGTATGGAAGGTAATGTAGGTCACCTGTTCTGTGGGCAAAGGTTGGAAGAAGCTAACTAATTGGTCCTGAACTGGTACGAGAGACTACGAATAAGGTTTTCCGATTAAGGAAAGACTTAAGGCAGCAAGAGATCGCCAAAAGAGTTATGAGGATTATTTCCGTAAGCCCTTAGAGTTTGGTGTTGGTGATATTGTGAGGTTAAAAGTATCTCCTTAGAAAGGTGTTGTGCGTTTCGGTAAGAAAGGCAAGCTAGCACCGAGATACGTAGGACCATTTGGGATTTACGGAAAGGAGTGGAATTGTGGCATACCGGTGGAAGTTAGCTGAGGAATTTAGTAGAGTGCATGATACGTTTCACGTATCTATTGGAAAGAAGTGGTTGGCGGATGCTAGTCTGCATGTGCCATTAGATGAGAATAAGGTTGACAAGACTCTCCGTTTTGTCAAGAAACCTGTTGAGATTATGGATTGAGATGTTAAGGGTTTGAAGTTTGGTGAGATAGTGTTGGTAAAGGTATGGTGGGATTCTAAGCATGGTCCTGAGTTTACTTGGGAACGTGAGGATCAGATGTAATCACTGTTTTGTTTTATGGGTATTTGTTATTTGTGAGTGCGTCTTGCGGTTACCATTTGGGTTTTCATTTGGTACGAGGGTATCGTACCTACCTGAGAGAAGTCGTTTGGATCATTGGTGTTATTGATCGGTGTAGTGTATCTATTTTCGTGTATCATTGGAGTGTCGGAGTGTTTTCTATCGTGTGAATTCGGGTATTTAGTCGGTTCACATTTTTGCGATTCTTTCTCTGTGGTTTTATGGGGTGGTATTTTTCCGCTTAAAAATCCATAAATTTCCTTTTGCTGTTGTGAGTGGTGACTATAGTAGTTGAAATCTCGGGACGCGATTTCCCTAAGTGGTGGATGATGTAACAACCGTGGTTTTAGCAGGTCAGTTTGACTGATAGTCTTAACTCGGTTGACGTTTGTTTGGTGTGTATTAGGTGTTTGAAGTGATATATATGTGATATAGGTGAGTTTTAGCACTAAATTCCTTTGCGTAAATGGTTTTATTGTGATTTGGAAAGTTTAGAATTTGGGAAAGTTCATTTTGATCACATTTGTGGTGTAGAAATGACTTGTGTAGTTTTGGCGTTTTTGTATTTGAGCGTTAGCAAGTTACGAGGAGTTTGTTTTTATGAGTTATATTTCAAACAGAGTGTGAAATTTTATTTTTGGAAACTTTGTTGTGAAAATGATGTTTTTCAGTTTATCGTAAAATTAAGGTTTATCGCGAAAGACGTTAGGTTTCGATATGAGAATATATAAAATATGAAAAGTATGAGGTTTTGAGTGTAATAAATTAATTTAATAATATATATATATATATATATATATATATATATATATATATATATATATATATATAATATAATATAATAAACGAGAGTTTTGTACTACCTTTTAAAGCACCTCTTACAATTAATTTTCTGATGTGTCAAAGCTGTGATTGGTCAACAAAAAAGGAATGTACAACACCTCAATAACATTAGACATTCAATACACTTTCAATACACTCTCTTTTCTTCCTTCATACTCTTTCACACACATAATAATCGGTTACAACACATCAAATTAATTACAAAACAAATTCTAAAAATAAATCATTCATATTGCAAGAAATGTTATGCCGGTTTCGTCAATTACCACTTAATTCCAAAAATAAGACCTACTTATTTGCTATGAATAACAATAGGGGATTTGCTTTAACCGATTGTATATGGCAACTATTATGTGATCCCTAAATAAATGCAGAAAGGTCAAAGGGTTTTAAGAATATTGTAAGTTGATTTTTTTTCTTTGTTATTATTAATGTTATATTGTTTGATATTTGGCAAAACTATTAAATTATTTGTTGAATCAGTTGATTAATTGTTGAATCAAATAATAACATTCTAAAAAATCTTTGTCTTGCACACGATTAATTAACAACTAATTTTTAAAAAATACAAAAACCCTAAAAAATGATTTTGGGTAAATGTTTTAAAAGATGGTTAGCAGCTTTTAGGGACTAATTCTAGGAACAAATATGCTATATGAATACATGATTCATTCAAATTAAATACTTTCTTATTATTTTGATAACTAATTTTAGGAACTTTAGTGCTATATAATGAAGGCATATTGTGCACTAAATGTACAAAACACATCCTCCCATTCTCATTGTCAAATATTGAAACAAAAATGGCTACCTTCGTTGTTGGCTATATCAAAGATCTGAGTGCAGTGAAAGATAACATTCTCATTGTCAAATTAATGTCAACGCATTCAATGATCCAAAATTGGTAACGATCAATAAACAACCGGCAGTTTTAACTCAATAAGTTCTTCTACCCCATACCGATTCAAACACAATCAATAATCTTTTTGGGTCACAACAATTTGCCAGTCATTCATCTGTCAACATTTTTACATTGGTAATTTTTTGTCAATGGTTTCGATTGAAATCCCGTAGTATCACTAATCATCTATTGAATTAGTTTTAATAATGTTCTTCTTCCTCACGACTTAACTATAACTAATGATATCATATATATTGTTTTTATAATGACAGGTTTCAGAAGCCAATCATCTATTTGTGTCCTAATCTATGACGGGTAAGTTTTGTGTTTTTTTATGCTATTTTACTACTATTTTCTGTATATATATTTTTTATACCTAGCACATGTATTTCATTAACTTATTAAGCACATGACGTGCTTGATGAAATGCGTACTGAACAGCAGTAACAATTGGTATTACTTAGTTTTTTAAATATGGTTGATGTAGATTTGATACCTTTGATTCACTTTTTATGATGTCTACCAAACATTTTTATAAAGGCTGCATAGAAGATGTTCGATGGAATGTTTATGACAAATGAAAATGTAGGAGGTAATCAACTATGCATTGATTTAGTAATTTAATCAAATGAAAACCACGAATTGTATGGTATGATAACGGGGATTATGGCAATTATTTTTGCACATTTTGACTCTCCTACTTGACTAATTTAAACATTACTACATGTGTAAATATAGTTGTTGTCATGGAAGTGGTAATTGTGTTATTTAATAAATGATGAATATAGTTGTTTTCAGTAAAAAGAACAAATTTGGAAAACTAGATTATGAATTTCTATAAAGAGTTTGATTGAATGAGTGGTAACAGTGTAACATAATGCATATATAGTTAATTGAATGAGTGTTGATGTGTATGGTCTTTGTTATTGCTTTCGTGTTGGTATCTTCTTTCAAAGCCTATTGCCCTAAGTTTCAGTTTCGCTCAATGTCTATACTAAGTATATTTTCTTTTAATTATTTGGGATATACTGATGCAGGTTCGTATAAACTCCTGCCCACGTCAGAACCTGTCAACACTACATACCATATTATGGCAGTGTGCTTCTGCCGTGAGGACTTTGGTCTTCGTGGGTTGAGCACATGTAGGTTTTTTAAAGTTAGAGCCATCTTTTCCACGTGTCGAACGAAGAATGTTACACATTTAATCAAGCTATTCGTTTTGTGTAGCTTCATCTTGAAAGCTTCCATATCGCTTGATCTTTGTAGTTGCCACATTAAATGCATCATATGTACCCAATACTGCCATGCATCTTCTCTACCCAATTCTTACAAGATAGATATGAGGATACATTTACGTTATAGTTTATTGTTATTTCTTGTACACACTGTTTTAGTAAGTTCTAGTGTTCCACTAAAATGTATTAAATGTACAAATATACTCATGTATGGCCAATTAGTTTTTAGCATACCATATCCATGAAATGTTGAATACTAAATGTTTAAACCAATGCCTTTTCTTAAATGCATTATGCATGTAGTCGTAGCGTAAATGTGACGGTAGTTTAAGTTGGACTGCTGATTTCATGATTTTGTTGAGTTTAAGTGTGATTTTGCATGCTTAATTGCCTAATAGGTTATATTGTTAATGTTTAACGCTCGAACTTTAGAAATGTGGTATTATGATTCTGAGAAGTATATGTAGAAGATGATTTGTTATATTTGATTTGATGTAAATAATGCTGAATAGTAACTGCCATGCACTATTAATGTAACCGTAGTTTAAGTTGCGCTACTGATGGACATGATACCATTGTGTTTTATCTGTGATTTTTCTTGCTCAAATGCAAAACGTTATAAATTGGAACTTGGTTAGATTATACAGGTTGTTTTTTAACTGCTATGTTCATCTTTTGCAGGTGAAGATCAATCAATCTTCGTTTGGATATGCTCAGTGGAAATGGCGGAGGTTGTTTATTATCTGAATTGTTAGAAAACATTGAACTTGGTAAACAGTATATTGCTTAGAGACATGTAAGGATTCTCCAAAAAAAATTGTTAATCACTGTATTTTTATTTCATATCTGAGTTAATTTGTAGGATGAGGGAGAAATTTAATGTTTGTTGTAGGAAAGAATTATTTTGGACTGTGATAGAGTGTTGTTGAAGACTTGGTTTAATGAAGATAGAAATATGTGGGAAATGGAACCGATAGCTGTTCCTTATGCCGTTTCCAGGAAGCTTCTAGAGAACGTGGGGATCACACATGACTGGGCTGCAATGTATATATTACAATGAAGCGAGATGACAAGGAGTATTATGTTGATTTGAAGTTTATCTTCTGATTCATATTGTGATTATGTATAATTATTAGGTAGGCATATGGGGCGTCGGTTGCGTTGTGTTAAAGTGTCAAAATGGGTCCGGGTCAAAACATATGATTTTGGAATGGGTCATGTAGACCCAAAACACCTTTTTTCCAGAGTTTTGATTTTCTAAGTTAATACTTAGTGCGTCAAGAAGTTATATTATCTCAATAATAGCGTAATTCTATGAAGAAATTGGAACTCTTTAGCAAGTTTTTAAGTGACTTAGAACTCTTTTCAAATCTAGATAGAATGTTAGCCATTTCATTTGCTTCTTAATAACATTTTTGTAATCTTGACACATTTCACATTTTAGATCAATTTCTATGCTACTGTCAAGTCTAGACATTTTATCTTCTAAGATGATTTCTTTTTCTAAATTACTTTCGTATGACCTCATGGTTTATTTTGGACCATGATAGAGTGTTGGCGAAGACTTGGTTTAATGAAGATAGAAATATGTGGGAAATGGAACCGATAGTTGTTCCTTATGTTGTTTCCAGGAAGCTTCTAGAGAACGTGGGGATCAAACATGACTTGGCTGCAATGTATATATTACAATGAAGCGAGATGACAAGGAGTATTACGTTGATTTGAAGGTTATCTTCTGATTCATATTCTGATTATGTATAATTATTAAATAGGCATATGGGGCGTCGGATGGGTTGTGTTAAAGTGTCAAAATGGGTCCGGGTCAAAACAGATGATTTTAGAACGGGTCGTGTAGACCCAAAACACCTTTTGTCCAGAGTTTTGATTCTCTAAGTTAATACTTTGTGTGTCAAGAAGTTATATTATCTCAATAATAGCGCAATTCTATGAAGAAATTGGAGGGTTTGTGTACGGAAAATACACTTTTGGTGACTTTTGACCCATTTCTTTTATATATACTTTTTAAAAGATTTTACTCTCGACACCCATTAAAGATCAAACATACTTAAACCGACTAATTCATAAGCCCCAATTTTACCCATTTATAATTAAATGAAATTGGAACCATTACGAATCTGCCGTGCAAAGTTTTAACTTTGATTACGATAAATGATTCTTATTTATATCAGTTTGACATGCTTTTTGTAGATTTTGGAGGAGTTGACGGGAAGTATCTGAAGATGCTTGCCTCAGATGTTTCAACTTTTGTTCAGTTGGTGTGGATTCCTTTCTCAGAGTTGGACATCCGCCAATAGTTCATGGTGTCGCTTTCCACATATTTGAATATTAACTTGGACAACAAAAAGCATCTCAGATATCGGCATCATATGATGCACTGTTGGATATTGCTGGTGGAAAAGTTCATATTCATGTATTAATGGCTCTTGCAGAATTTGCATTTGCATTCATAGGGAACTCATTAGAAGGAGGCTTGCTTCTTACATACATTTGCTTGTGAAGAACATTTAGAGACGACGATGCATGGACGTTTATTATTATGGAACATGTGTACGTTCATTGTTGTTTATTACTTTATCCACACACTCAACTTCTTAATGAATAATTTCTTTAAAAACCCTGTGAATCCACGGGTCTATAAGCTAGTATATATATATATATATATATATATATATATATATATATATATATATATATATATATATATATATATATATATATATATATATATATATATATATATATATATATATATATATGTGTGTGTGTGTGTGTGTGTGGAAATTCGGCTAGAAGGGGATAAGGGGGAAAAAGGAAACCCAATTGTAGCCCAATTACAACTCTAAGTTAGGTAATTATCCACTAAATAATTATAAATACAAAATCAAAGTTCTCAAAACCCTTTTTCCTGCATATTGAAGTCGACAAAAGGGAACAAGGAGAAAAAAATTAGGGTTTTTATTATTGAAGCTAAAATCAAGATCAAGGTATATTTTCGATACTAGTTTTCATTCAATTAATTAGTTATTGATCTAATTCATGTAAATATAAAGTATGATGGATTAGGGTTTGTGTTAACTTCTGTAAATTAATGTTATTAAACATGTTGGGATCAATTAATGATAATAGTATGATGATTGGTTAAGAGAATTGAGCGTAAAACATGCTAGTTATTGAGTTAGGGTTTGGACAGATTTGTAAGGCTGTAAAGATGTGAGTGTAATTAATAGATGGGGAAAGGTTAGGTCACGAATTTTAGGTCTAAATTGAATTTTAATGAAAGAGCTTTCCAAAAAGTCCAGCCACGATTGATTTCAAGGTCGGGAAGTTGGTCTTTCGATTTTTCTTTGTTAAGGTGTCAAAGCTGTTAAACCGGGACAGATTTTGGGTAAAAGTTTGAGAGTGTCATGTGGTTGTAAAAGTGGTATTTTGACTTGGACTTCTGGAATAGTTAAGTTTTAGGTTATATTAGACTACCACGAAGAGGATTCGCGATAAAAACTTGTGGAAGTAATTATTAAAAATCAAAACTTTTTGGTCTGCGTTCTGATCCGAATTTGAGTAGTTGACAAGTTTGAATTTCTTATGAGTAATTGTGTGTGTTATTGGTCCATGGCCTTCTGGGATTAGCTTCTATGCTTATGAGAGACCATGGTAAATTTTTGGTGTGAGTTGTTGAGCTTTATTTGTCGTGATTTTATGTGAGTGAATGTACCAAAAAATTCTGCGTTTTCTGATTTTTAGAGTGCAAGGGATTTAGTGAGTATTAAGTTATGGTAGTGGTTAGTGTGGTGTCTAGGAGATCCATGGTGGGTCATATGAGTCTTAGACATCCATCATATGTGTATTACATAGGTTGTAGCTTTTAGCTTGACCTTGTGTAATGTGGATTATTTTTGTGTGTTATAGATTATGAATTGTTTTGTGGAAGCTGCGGAGTTTAAGGTGAGTTCATACTCCCATATTTTTACTTTGTTTTAAACTTGTGATGGGAATGATGCTTGTCTTAAATGATTTGATTTACTGTGATTATGTGTGTGGTATTAAAGAGCTTGGACTTATAATATTATCGTATGTATGCTATGTGTGATTATTTGCTTGTGTGGATGTTTATGGGATCCAATTAGGAGGATGTTTATCCTGTTACTCGCGTATGCGACCTAATTGATGATATGTTTGATGGGATCCAATTAGGAGGATGCTTATCCTGTTGTTCGCGCATGCGACCTAATTGATGATATGTTTGATGGGATCCAATTAGGAGGATGCTTATCCTGTTGCTCGCGCATGCGATCTAATTGATGATTATGGGGTCGGAGGACACGAGTCGTCCTAATGGTTGCCTTTTGAGTGTTGTTGCCTTTATGTGTGATTAATGACTTGCAAATGCATGTAGCTATATGATAACTCTAACTATTTGTCCAGCTAGATTTTGTAATCACAGTGAATTTGGTTGCCTTGTGTGTTGAGTCTTAAACCTATGAATCTCACCAACATTATGTTGACGTTTGAAGCATCATTTTCAGGTGAGCTTTCTAAGGATAAGATAGAAGGATGTGGATAGACGAGACCTTAGTTGCATTGGAAGTGGTTTATCATCTATGTTTGGATTTATGTTTTGTTTTGGTTATTTTATTTTGGGGTATTGTTACAACACTTTGTGTTTGTACATTGCTCTATTTATGTGCATGTAGTTGTTCTCTATGTAGACACCAGGTGTTGTGATGATATCCATGAAGTTACACACGCGCGTTTCCGCCGTGGCGGGGTGTGACACACACTCTCACGCACCATCCATAGACATGTTCGCAACAGACCTAGTAACATCAGAATCGTTCTTGTCATTAACAGCATATGTAGTCGTAGCTTTAGGAATACTAACTTTGTTAAAAAATCCCTTGTTCATCTCTCTCAATACCCAAAAACAGTAACCACCATGAAACGACCAATTAAGACAACTAAAACAGTAAACCCTAACTTTAAGAGTCAGGGTTTTAAAAACGCATGCGATCCAAAACCTAACCAGCATCCATGATGAAGATTGATATCGACCAAGGTAACGATAAATCGATTCAAACACAATCCTACAACCAATACATATATAGGAATACTGTTCAACCGACCTAGAGAATGAGGGATACTAAGGTGCGATCAAGAAACAAAAATGATTAATAAACCCTAAAAAAACGATTCAACAAAAGATTACCAAATCTTGTGAGGGAATTGGCATATTTAAAGAAAAGCGATTAAAATAAATTAGGGATCACTTTTTCTCCAGAGAGAGGGGCGTTTTTTTTTTTTTTTTTTTTTTTTTTTTTTTTTTTTTTTTTGCAACAGAACCATTAAAAAAAATTACATTCTCGAACGACCTTGAAACTTGAAATCAAACCGATTGTAAAATTTCACAAATTGCCTAGGTAAGTCATAGACCTGGGCCACATACTCATTAGAAAGATAGCCTTCAAGCTCGTTATGTCCTCCTGTTGATGAAAAGTAACTGTCCATAGGATCTTTTGGTTCAAACACCTCATCATCACTATCTGAATCAACCACTTCACCACATTTGAAATCTGAGTTAGACTTGTAACAAAATCCATATGGTGAAAAGAAAATTCTAACTCGCAATCGACATTGATAATTTATTTCATTTTGCTTAAAAAAAAATAATACCATAATAATAATAATAATAATAATAATAATAATAATAATAATAATAATAATAATAATAATAATAAAGTAAAGTAAAGTAACTCTCAATACCGTCTTCCACGGGTTTGTGTTGATCTTACGGGGTCGTCACCTTTGACACAATCTGGTATGATTGATTTTATGTCAGGTCGTGCGGTTATTGAAGCTGCACAACGTAAACGTGTCAACTATGAGGCCAAATGTGTGGATATCGGATATGGGTTTCTCCCCTTCTCTTTCTCCTCTTTTGGAGAACTTGAGAAAGATGCAGTAACTCTTCTAAAGCGTATTCGACGTTTCTCTACGACTCAAGACATTGGGGCGCGGGCTGCCGTTCATATTTTTAATAGGATTGGATTCGCTATTGCTAGAGGTGTGGGGGCCCAGTTGGTTTCTCGGCTCCCCACCAATTTCTTGTAAAATCCTATTTATTGTTAATACAAGTGATGATTTATAATAATAATAATAATAATAATAATAATAATAATAATAATAATAATAATAACCCTTGACCTTATTAAAGCGTATTCGACTATTCTCTATAACTCAAGACATTGACGCTCGTGCTGCTCCACATATTTTTAATAGGATTAGCTTTGCTATAGCTAGAGGTGTGGGGACCCAGTTAGTCTCTCGGCTCCCCACTAATTTCTTGTAAAATCCTTTTTGTTTTTAATAAAGTGATGGTTATAAAAAAATATAATAATAATAATAATAATAATAACAATAATAATAATAATAATAATAATAATAAATTCAATCAAGATTGGAAGATATAATACATAAAAAAGCTTTATTTGACTCTTTCCCTTGAACTGGTCCAACCCCATTTATACAGCCTTAGATTCTGTCAATGTCTTGAGCAGAGTCTTTAATACTAATGTCCTAACCCTCAACAAACCATCATTATTGGGTATTTATACCTAGCTAGCCTATGCTTAATCACTGCTAAAGGGTCTCAACAAATTCAAGTACTAATCCTCCTTTCTTAAAGTCGTTAATGTCAAAGTACTAAAAACTATCCTTTATTACTAGTTACTTGATTAATATAACTCCATGAATAAAACAAAATAAACCTATATATATATTAAGATGTTGTAATGAAACCAGATAAGGAGTAATTTTTGTTTAGACAGTTTGAAAAAAATTATACGACATTTTGTTCAATACCAATATAAGTAAGTACCGATAACACATAATTTAGTACCTTAAATACGAAAATTTAGAAGCTAAAAGTAATAAAAATCGACTGTTAGTAGAAGATAGGTACATATGAAATCTACGTTTGTTATGAAATAAAGTGGGCACAAGCTTCATCCTAGGATTTCCATATTAACTAGAATCAATCTCTATACAGCCTACTTTGATGTAAGAGTTACTTACATCTTGAATAACTGGTTAATAACAAACAAGATCAAAATTTTCTATATTTAGGAAAGGAAGGAAGAAGCATATGCATACAAATTATTAATGTAAACTCGCCTACCCACCTAATCTACGCCTTGGACCCAGTTGGGACTTGACTCTCAACGCTAAGCCAAAAGACTGTTGGATATGCACAAAATATATTATTCTGTTATAAATACATTGCATAAAAACTTAAAACATATGTCTCTTGCTGTAGAAATGACAATGTTCAGAAGTTTCATTTCTATTTTGATTCTTCATGTAGCTAGTTTGGTTTATGCTCAAAATGATCAATCTGGTATGTACAGTAAGCTTAATTGTTTTATAAAAAATAAAAATGTGTGTGTGTATCAAATACAGTTCTGACCCTTTCTTAGCAGGCTTCATTAGCATAGATTGTGGAATAGACAAAGGCGCAGATTACACTAGTAGTACAACGGGAATAAATTATGTTTCAGATGATGGCTTCATAGAAAGTGGTGAAAATTATAAAGTGACACATAGGACCAATGCCTCCTATCGAACCACTTTAAGAAGCTTTCCCGAAAATGAGCGAAACTGCTACACTCTCAGGCCCCAACAAGGGAAGAATAATCGGTATTTGATCAGGGCGATGTTTTTGCATGGGAATTATGATTCTCTAGGTCAAAACCGTCAATTTGATCTTTATCTTGGCACAGACTATTGGGATACAATATACATTACAAACCCATATTTGGAACATACCCGTGAGATAATACACCTAGCCTCATCAGATGACATAAGTGTGTGCCTCATAAACACAGGTCAAGGAAATCCTTTCATTTCAAGTTTAGAACTAAGGCTATTGGATATCACTATGTATGAAGGTCAATTTGAGTCACTATTCCTTGTTTATCGCATACATTTTGGAAATAAAACAGTCAGGTTAGCATTTTGAAAATCTTTGCTGATTTGAAAAAACTTTCGTTACAGTCCAGCTTGACTAATCATATTTTTTTGGGCTGAAACAGATATGAAGATGACATGTATGATCGAATATGGTATCCATGGCCAACGGATGCTGACACTTATACAGTAATAAATTCTGGTTTAGTTTCTGCAGGACTATCAGATGAAGAAAAAGTACCATTAACAGTCATGAGCAATGCAGTTGCACCTAAAAACTCCACGCGGAACTTAATGTATATATTGTATGGCGATGCTGCTAATGAGTTTATGATCTACTTTCACCTTGCTGAAGTAGAGATACTAAAAAGCAACCAGACAAGAGAATTCAACATTTATCTTGGCTGGAACGACTTGTTTGGACCAATTTCTCCCTCAACTAGCGTAACCACCTTAACCAATAAATCTCCGTTTACTGGTTCGACTAGTTATAGGCTTGATTTTAATCAAACCCGAAATTCAAACCTCCCTCCAATATATAATGCGGCAGAGGTTTATAGAGGGAAGCAATTCCAACAAAACAAAACAGAAGAGCGTGATGGTAATATATACTATACAAAACCAAACAGAAGAGCCTGATGCTAAATTAAACATTGAAACATATATTAATGCTATTTTTTTTATCTAATTATTATGATTAGCTTTTGCAATCGGGAATACCCAGTCAACATATGGGTTAAAAAGAAACTGGCAAGGAGATCCATGCTTTCCACAGGAATTTCTTTGGAATGGTCTTAATTGTAATTACAAGAATCCTAAGGCAGCTAGGATCATATCTTTGTACGCACTTCTTTTGAAAAGCATCAATGAGTAATGTTTCCCGTTTATTACAGTTGAAATAATAACAAAATTTAATGCAGGAACCTTTCCTCTAGCGGATTGAGTGGAGAGATAGCTACTGCGTTTGCTAATTTCACTATGATAGAATCATTGTAAGTTCGTTCTTAGATATTTGGAGTCTTTCATATTATAAGTCTTTATTAGTTTATAGAAAATAACCAACTTCTGTATGTTCTTACTCAGGGATCTGTCCTATAATAACTTGACAGGAGCTGTGCCACAGTTTCTTGCATCTCTAGATAACCTGAAGCTTCTGTAAGTAAAGTAGTCGTAAATCTAGGGTCAAAAAAATGTATACAGCATCTAATGGTCTTCTATGGTGTTTCTTGTAGAAACTTAACAGGAAACAATTTCACAAGACCACTACCAGCAGAACTCCTAGCAAAATCGAAGAAAGGGTCGTTATTTCTGAGGTTTGCGCTTTAATTTAACTAGGAATTAGACCCCAAGAAAAAGCGAATTAACATTCACCTCAACTGTTCTAACATTTATTTATATAATCAGCATTGAAGTAATTGGTGATCAAGATAAAGGTTATTGTCACAATGGGTCATGTAAAAACAAAAAACATACGAAGGTGGTTATTCCAGTGATAGTAGCAATTGTTGTAGTCATTGTGCTACTGATAGCGTTTGCCATAGTATGGAAATATAAATGGCGAAAAACAAAAGGTTTGCAATATCATCACCTCATTATTGTATAGACCGATAAATTCACTCATTCATTTATGTCCTTGATCATCTAAAGGCATTCTTATGAAATGGAAAGGTTTCTCATTATTTGAATCGATAAATGTAGATTTGGCCCTAAAGGACGACGCTTTTAAACAAAGGAATCAACAGTATACATATTCTGAGGTACAGAGTATTACTAACAACTTCACGACGGTTATTGGGAAAGGTGGATTTGGAACAGTGTTCCATGGATCTATTGGGGGTAACCAAGTTGCTGTGAAGATTCTTTCTGAATCATCAGCTCAAGGGTACAAAGAATTTCAATCCGAGGTAAGTTGGGTCATTGCTGAAAAGGCCTTCCAGTTTAAAATGAATTAGAAAGATATTATAAGCTCCGAAGATATAAATTGTGGCTAATATTATTAATATTACAATTTTAGTTAGCTATTCAATAAAATGGAATTTTTTGAATTACATCGAGGTGGAAGGAAAACGAACAACAAGCTGCGCCACTAGCCTTTTTTGGCTGACAAAACTAATACTTTTTAAAACAACATTTGTGGATCTAGGTGTCATGACATTATTATGCATAACTCGTTGGACTCTATTTAAGTATAAAGAAATGAGGCATAACACGGGTGACTAAATAATTTCCGTCTGCAGGTCAAGCTTCTAATGGATGTTCGTCATAAAAACATAACTTTGCTCGTTGGGTACTGCAATGATAGCAACCGCAAGGGAATCATCTATGAGTATATGGCTAATGGGAACTTGGGACAGCATCTATTTGGTAATTGGCCAAACTTGTTGCATTTTTCTTAGTTTAACAACATATTTATAGGTTTAATATCAGTACCAGTTCTCTATTAAAAAATTAGTGCTTCTTATTATTCTGAGTTAAAGTTCTATTACAATGCCCTAACTAATCCAGGCTCTTATGAAACACAAATTTCAAGTGTAGTAATATATTTACATTTGAATAACTTGCTCAGATGGATACTCAAATGTCTTGAGCTGGGATAGAAGACTACAAATTGGATGTGATGCAGCAGAAGGCTAGTAACTAGATTGTTTTTTTAAACGCACTCACACACCAAATTCCCAGTTGGGAACTGAACTCACAACCCCTGGGTTGATAGGGCTCCTCATATACACCTATAGATTACTTCTTTAACATGAATGCATCTATATTATAGGACTAGCGTACATGCATCATGGTTGCAGGCCACCGATAATCCACAGAGATATAAAGTCTTCAAACATATTGTTAAATGAAGGTTTCCAGGCAAAATTAGCAGATTTTGGCCTGTCCCGAGCATTTTCAGCTGAAGATGCCACCCACGTGTCAACATCAGTAGTTGCTGGCACTTACGGGTACATTGATCCCGAGTGAGTTTTTCTCTCCCAAGGTTTTCAAGTTGAAAAATAGCTTTTTAATCATTCAACTATTTTCATTAAGACCACAAATTTTTGTCTTCTCCATAATTTTGTACTTTACAGAATAGAAAAAGTGACCATTGTATTCTCTGTTTTCAATTTATTTTTAGATTATCTGTCATCAAGGTTGTTTTCAAAAAAATATTAAGTATATGTTGTTTTGCAGCTCAACAAACAGGTTGACTGTGAAAAGTGATGTGTATAGCTTTGGTGTAGTACTCCTGGAGTTGATTACAAGCCGCCGGGCAATATCAGAAAACATAAACATAATTGACTGGGTCAAGTCAACTGTTGCAGAAGGACATGTTGAACATATTGTTGATCCTAAGTTACAAGGGAACTTTAACAGAGATACAGCCTGGAAGGTAGTAGAATTGGCTATTGCCTGTGTTTCCTATGCATCGATCAAAAGGCCAACCATGAACGATGTAGTGTTGGAGCTCAAGAACTGTTTGCAAGCTGAGCAGACTCATCGTTTCATACCAGATAATGAAAGTCTACCCTTGAACTTAGAAAGTATGAGTGATCCAATGCCAAGATAGTGAAGTATTGAAACTGTCGTGTCAAATGTTGTGGTACTTATGTATTGTACTATTGTATTGTAATATATTCGTGCTTGGAGGCAATCCAAGCATAAGTCAATCCAAATATACTAAATCTCATACATAACACCAATTTCGTAATATATAGTGATTCAGAGACCTTAATTAGACTCCAACATATGTATTTCTTCCTACTTCTAGTCTTTTGAGCTTACTATATAATTAACATCTTATAGATAAAATGCCCATGCTTCTATGTCGTGTTGCCATAAAAAATTAATGTCTATAAAGCCATCTACGTACTTTGAGAATGAGAGACATAAGCTTCCTCTCAAGTCAAGAGGGTCATCTTGGCTTCTGATTTCACTTCTAAGTTCATATGTTTAGTTAACCTAAAGGCTGTGTTCATCATACTCTCTAGGATCTCATTTTCACTGCGAAATCTATCATTCCTACCTACTAAGTTCAGTTACAATTAATAAATCTATGATTTCTCATGGCATGCCACCCTAGATAACCCAAAAGATTGTGAATTCCTTCGGAACACTGTTAAAATATAGTATCATTCTCCATTTCTCCCCTCAATCAAATAAAGCAATAACTAAGGCTACACTCTCTGATATTTTTTGCATCAAACACTTTTGATAGTCTAATATCTTTTTATCATAACCTCCTACTCATAAGTATTCGAGTTGCGCAAAGCAACGCTTAATATACTGAAATAAGCAGCAAATGTTAACATCTTAAGTATTTTCCCCACTAATGTTAAAATAAAAAGAATTAATGTAAAGTTGGGGAAAAATTTGCTTGGTGTAATCCCAACCAGAACTGTTTCAACCTGCACAAAATTCTTGTTTGACCCACCCATTTTGCCACTTCTAGAGTTCTAGCTAGTTGAAATTTTGAATGGTTAGTGTTTTTGACTCATTTTGAATCTTTTATCATGCTACCTTGCGTTAGGCTACTGTTACAAAGAAATGATTATTAAGGTTCTTCAGCTATTTTCAATCCTTAAAGTTGTATATTTTTCACAAAAAGATATTAAACAAGAGAAATATGTGCACAACAATAATGTCATACGTCAAGCTTTTACACAGCATGAAAAATTGGAGAATAATATATATCTTCAAACTCTGAGTTATATAGAAAATGTTATCAAAATCGTTATTTTTGAAGAAAAACTATTTTTGAAACATTTCACTTGAATATACTTTATTAATTCGAGTTTTTATATATATAATACTGAATTGAATTTACATAGTGGTGGAAGGCAAGCGAGCAACAAGCTGCGTCTCTAGTCTTTTTTGAATGGCAAAACTAATTCTCTTAAAAACGACATTTGTAGATCTAGGTGTTACAACATTACTATGCATAGCACGTTGAACTCTGTTGAGGAGCTCCACTGCCTCAAGTGCAAGAAAACCAAAAGTATCAACACACGCATGTTTCCCTCCAAAAGGAATAAAAATATGCTGATTTTCAACGCACGCTTTTTTATATTTTGCCACTTTATACGAGACGGCTTTTAAAGCAGCATATGCCACTGATTAATAGATGCTGTTATTGCACAACCGGCGATAACTATATTACTGTGATAATTTTTCAACCAAAAGAAAGAAAAAATAATAATGGACGAAGTAATACCTCAAATTTACCAAGTCAATGATAACTTTCTTAATGAATGACAAAGGACCTACCTCATATCTCCAGCCTTTAATAGTCCATGCAAGTGGATACCTGTGGGTCTAAAAAAAAGCCAAGGCTAATGGCACTCTTGACGTTTTCAAATGGGAGGGGTTATAAGGACGGGGTGGTTTTTTTATATTGACCCCTCATTGTTTTTAATTTTTTTTTGATTTTTTTTTGATTTTTATAATTTTGTTTATATCAAAAATGTATAAACCTGAAAGTGCGGAACATAAAATATAAAGTTTAATAAGTCAAACACTTAAAACTGTCAGAAATACGGAACATAAACTGAAAAAAAACTGTATTGTACTGAAATAAATGAGGACAAAAATGGGGGGACAAGGACTGCCCACATGCAGTCTAGGGGGTAGACCCCGTTAATATAGGGCATCCTTTTCAAATTACACACTTGATTGATGTGTGTTTTGATGGTCAACTATTAACTACTCACCCGTCTCAAAATAATTGTCTACATTTCATTTTAAGTAAAAAAAAAAAGAATTTAATGAGGGAATATTCTATTTGAGTTGTTGAGATTTATAATGATACCACTTTTATTAAACTTTGTGATTTTTCTCTCCTGACAATAATTTTGAAACAGAGGGAGTACTAGATACTTTAATACTTATATTTTACACGTTAACATTGTTGGAATCTTAACTACTTACAATATAAAAATGATTAAAGGTGAAAAGTGAAAAACTGAAATTTAGGTCAATGCCCATTTTGCCCTTGTAAAACTATGGCCTTAATAGAAATCGAAAGTCAAAACCTTGAAACTGAAATGTATATAAGGAAAGTGAACTATTCAGGAAACTAGTAATAATGCAATGCAATCCACGGTGGCAGTGATGTGGTTATGTCCTGCTGTCTTGGTTAATCGGTTTGCACGAGATGCGTACGTTTGTCACATGGGTATTGATTTCTAATTTGTTTAAAGTTTTGATTTTTATTAATCAAGATTAGGGTTTGATTGTGTTTGTGGTTTAGGTGGACGTCGGTGACTGCATGCTGTAATGAAGAAGATGGTTGTTCGGTTTCTCCTGCCCTTCGAAGTCAGGTGTGCAATTTTGTGTTTATCTTTTTTAAATTGGGATTTAATATGTGTGGATAAAAAGATTGGATTTTTGGTTTAGAAAAAATACTCTTTTGACCGAATTTGTTGTTACACAGGGTGATTGTAAAATTAATCAAGTTGTTTGGTTCCAAGTTATATTACTGAAATTGCTCAAAGTGTGACAATGGATGTATCTTGTGGGGGTTTTGTATTAATGAAGTCATGTTGGTTGTTCTGCGTATGTGAAATTGCTGTTGGTGTACTATGTGAGTAAGGAAATCATTTCGCTTTAACTTATGTTGGGGAAATTGTTCGCGTGTGAGAACGGCTGTATCATGGCAAGGCGTTTATACTAACGCAGCCATGGCAGCTTTTATGGAATTGTGATATCGATTATTGATGTGTTATATATTACTTATGGCATTTGATTTGTGTACACATGTTTTCCAGCTGTGATTGATCCACAAGACAGGTGTATGAGGATGGAGCAAAGGACTTCGTGCTATTAGTCGCCGTCTGTATCAATGGTGAGTAAACTTGCTTACTAGATGAAATTTGTGACAACTGGAAAATTAGGGAGCCATTTTGAAAACCCGCATTACGTTAAAGTTCGTTTATAATTATATGTTTGAAAGTTTATTCGTAACGAACTTGTGAAATTTAAATTGTGGTTGACAATATTTAAATTTTTATGGAATTAAAGTTGGATTATCGTTGTGATATGAAACTTATTTTGAGACTTTTCTTTGGCATTACTGTAACACCCCCAAAATTTGGTACAGCGGAAGACTCAACAAGCTTTCGGGGTGCTACGGGGATTAGTATCCATTCAAAGTCATGAAAGAACAAGATAAAGTAAACATAATAAAAATACAACCACGCGGGGTTTTAAAGTTTACATTTATCCCAAAATCATCCAAAGTCAGGCCCAAAAGAAATAAATATAGGTCCACAATAGTTATCAGAGTTTTAGAAATATAGATCCATAACCGGTGCCAATGCCAAGCCTCCAATCCCAAGCATCCATAGAGCATCACTTAATTACCTGAGAAAACGTGCTAAAAGTCAGCTTTCGCTGGTGAGATCATAGGTTTAAATTCATAATTCAATATAGTGGACATATACGCAAAACGCTTGCTAGCTAGACTAGGCCTCAATCATCCAACCAAAATAATCCAACCAAATCAAATCAACCCTATAGGTGCACGCTATAGCTCAAATCAATCCAATCAATAGCTTACCTAGCTCAAGTCTAGGCCTCGCTCTAAAATCAATCCAATAGCTTACCTAGTTCGGGACTAGGCCTCGCTCAACAACCAATCAATAGCTTACCTAGTTCGGGACTAGGCCTCGCTCAATAACCGAATCAATAGCTTACCTAGCTCATATCTAGGCCTCGCTCAATAACCAAATCAATAGCTTACCTGGCTCATGTCTAGGCCTCGCTCAATAACCAAATCAATAGCTTACCTAGTTCGGGACTAGGCCTCGCTTAATCCTACCTAGTTCTATAAGCATAGCAAGTTTTAAATAAACAAAGCGATAATAGTCCACATAAAACATTTGCACGTTTCTCACCCCAAGTATTGAAAACAAAGTTCAAGAGTAAAAGTGGGGCTATGACTCACCTCAAGTCCAGCAAATCCTCAAAAGAAATCGATAGAAGAAAGACGTAAGCAAACTCAAGCAACTCACGTAACGGCGACTACAGACTCGGCACTTCCTAACAATATCAAACTCGTTCAGAAATCATATCCTCAAAATCTAATATTTCCATTCCCGAACGTATTCCATTTTACTTTCCAAAAATATCCATTTCTTGAATTAACTTCGTATATATTTGAAATTCGACGTTTGGTATCCATATGGGTGGAGGGTCGACACAACTCAAACTAAAAAGCCACAACAAGCAAAATAATAAACCAACTATAGGTCTAATGTTAGCCCAACATATTATTTAAATAATTATCGAAGCTTATTAAATCCGTCGATTTGATAATCTCCCATATTTATTTACGTAATATATCGTTCCAAAATTATACCCAACCTAGAGCACATTCCACAAAGAATTCTATTTGGTATATATCGTAGTCCGATAAATTCCCTATATATATCGTCGAATCGGCCAAATTCCACGAGATACGTAGTAATTTATTAACCTAAAACATATACCACAACCTACGGGCGTCGCGGGATACGATGCCTATTAATATACTCATTTTATATCGTCAAATAACTCGATCTAATCCGTCGATTAGATAAGTCACTTGATATATAAAATATTTATATTAATCGTCATATATCCGTGACAACACAAAAGTCACAATATAAAGCCCGCTTGGACTTTAAAGAACCACAACTCGTATAACTCAATAAGTGTTTAAATTTATAAAAAATCACGTTTTTAATTATTATTCACCCGACTTAATATTTCGCCGTTATATATATATATATATATATATATATATATATATATATATATATATATATATATATATATATATATATATATATATAGTTATTATTTATAACAATATTCCGACATTTATTACACTATTTGCATAGCATGATAACTATCGTTATATTATTATACGTTTACTCGTGATCGTTTTATTATTAATATACACATTTATATATTTATATATACGTTTAACACGTCTATATACGTATATAAACGATTATATTCTTAATAATAGTATTACGAGTATTATTTTCAATATTGACTTTTAAATATTTATCGAGTCGTAGAATTTGGTCACATGTCCGAGTCATGACTCTCGGCTCATAGTCCAAGTCCAAATAATAAGAATCAAGTCACAATAATAAATCAACTCCATCCAAATCAATCCCATATCCACGTGCTACAACATGAGGGTCCGACTACGGCACCCAACTAACCTATCTCCGTCATCTAATCGACCGTCTCACAATCGGTCCCCAATTCCACATTCGACAACACATCTCCAATAATAACTCACAATCAAGAAATACCACTTCAAGTCCGAATAATATACCAATGTACCAAGGTCCAACATCACAATCTCAACAAAACATTAATAATAAATCAACAAGTAATATAATATCCGAAAACCAAACAAGTTACGGGTTGAGTTACCAAGTCAACCCGGGTCAACATATGCTCATAACATGAAACGGAAGCCACACCCGAGACCCATAGGTCTCGGCTAGCTCTTCGAGCCCAACCGAACCAAAATAGCCCCCCTTGGGGGTGTCGGCCAAGAACCAAACGACCATAATGGTCGACCAAAACATAACCGAGAACAATCCAAACATCACAAATGGGCACCGAGATCAAATATACACCAAAGGTCAAGAAATCAACACAATAACCACCCAAACCGAGAGCATAAGCTCTCGGTCGAGTCTCGACCCAATCGAGAAGCACAAACCCGGATACCAAACACCCTTTTAACTCATTATTATCAAAAACCCACTTGAATCTTGTATCAAAAATCATAAAACCCGAAAAGATCAAGAGATCCGTGACCCTAGGTCGCGGCTCGAACCCAATACTCGAGTTAAAACTCGACCTACCTTCAAATCCAAAGCCAAATCGAAAAGATCTTCAAGAAATACGAAAAAGTGGTGATGAACTCGTGGTGATTTTGATTCGATTAGGGTGTTAGGGTGGTCCAAATCACGCGTGGTTAGTACCAAAAGATAGATCGCGAAAAGATGGTGAAGATGGTGGTGTTGTTTTTAGTGTGAGAGTGGCGGTGGTGGCGCTATGGTGGTAATAAGGGGCGGCGGTGGTGAGTTAAAATGAAGAGAGAGAGAGAGTTGGTGAAATGTTGTGTTGGTGATGGTGTGTTGCTTTTGAAATACGCAGGCCACAAGGACGATTTTTAATTTACTCTAAAAAGAAATTTTATAATAATGATAATAATGATAATTTTGAGGTGGGTAGGGGTTTTAAGTAGCCCGATGTCAATACACGGGCCAAACCCGAAACTTAAATAACCAAATAACTTCTCAAACCGAACCCGTTCCACAAATAATAAAATCCGATCCAATAATAAAATAAAATTAAAATTGTTAGGTTAACCTAGTGCCGGAGTCAATGTAGTGCCAAAAATAACGATCTCACAATAAATCATCACGACCGAGTCAAATCAAACCATAAATAAATAATCGATTCCCATAAATAACGTACGATTAAAATCACATACCAACGTTCGTAAAATATCTCATCACAATAAACTTTTCAAATATTCCAAATTTATAATTTTAATGTAATGCGGGTTTTAAAATGGCTCCCTATTTTGCCAGTTGTCACATCCTCCCGGCCTCAGAAGAAACCCGTCCCGGGTTTCTCTCGGAACAACCCATCTACGAAGTAAAAAGCTTTGGATATCTCTTTCAAAACTCATCCTCTCGTTCCCACGTGAATTCCGGTCCATGCCGCGAATTCCAACGAACTTTGATGAACGGAATACGACTTCTCTTAAGTCGTTTGATCTCTCTATCCATTATCTCGATCGGCTCTTCCACAAAATTCAAACTCTCATCCACACGAATATCCTTGATTGGTATAACTGGCGTTTCCTCCGAAAGATATTTCTTTAGATTGCTAACATGAAACACATCATGAACTTTATTCAATTCCATTGGTAATTCCAATCGATAAGCTACGGGCCCAATTCTTTCCAAAATAAGAAATGGTCCAATGTAGCGGGGATTTAGCTTTCCACGTTTCCCAAAACGTATCACACCCTTCCAAGGCGAGACTTTCAACATCACTTTGTCTCCAACCTGGAATTCTAGGGGTTTACGCCTCTGATCGGCGTAGCTTTTCTGCCTATCTCTAGCTGCTTGCAGTCAATCTCGAATTTGCGTTACCTTCTCAGTAGTTTCCAAAATAAGCTCAGGGCCTGTGAGTTGGCTATCTCCAACTTCTGCCCAACCAATAGGTGAACGACATTTACGACCATACAAAGCTTCAAATGGTGCAGCCTTAAGACTTGTGTGGTAGCTATTGTTGTAGGAGAACTCCGCAAGGGGTAGATATTTCTCCCAGCCTTTACCAAAGTCTATGATGCATACACGAAGCATATTCTCCAAAGTATGAATAGTTCTCTCACTTTGACCATCGGTTTGGGGGTGATATGCAGTACTCATATCAAGTCTCGTCCCCAAAGCGGTTTGAAGTGATCGCCACAATGCTGACGTGAAGCGGCTGTCGCGATCCGAAATAATCGATATCGGAACTCCATGACGAGAAACAATCTCCTTCACATATAACCTCGCAAGTTTATCCACACTATCATCTTCACTAATTGCTAGGAAATGAGCAGACTTAGTCAATCGATCCACAATTACCCATATAGCATCGCAACCGCTAGCTGTCCTTGGTAATTTGGTAATAAAGTCCATCGTAGTCCGCTCCCATTTCCAAACTGGGAGTTCTGGCTGCGTCAATAATCCTGACGGTCTTTGATGTTCTGCCTTAACTTTCGAACATGTCAAACACTTACTAACATACAATGCTATATCTGCCTTCATATTTGGCCACCAATATAACTTTTTCAAATCCTGGTACATCTTGTCAGACCCAGGATGAATAGAGTATCTTGACTTATGCGACTCATGCATAATCAACTCTCGAATTCCTCCATACAATGGTACCCAACTTTGCTCTCCAAAACTTAATACTCCATCAGAACGCTTAACAAATCCCTTCTCATTTTCTGCCATCCCAAATATGTTTTTAGCAGCTCGATTCTGTGCTTTCAACGCTTCCGTTTGAGCTTCTAATATTTGAGACGGTAATGGCGATACGATAGTCATTCCTAATGACCTAACTCGTAACGGTGGAATTCTCTCCTTTCGACTAAGAGCATCAGCAACAACGTTTGCTTTACCCGGATGGTAGCGAATTTCACAATCATAATCGCTTAGCAACTCAATCCAACGTTGCTGTCTCATGTTAAGCTCTTTTTGGTTCAAAATGTGTTGTAGACTTTTGTGGTCAGTAAACACTACACACTTGGTTCCATACAAGTAATGTCTCCATATCCTCAAAGCAAAAACCACAGCACCCAACTCCAAATCATGGGTGGTGTAGTTCTTCTCATGCTTCTTGAGCTGTCGGGAAGCATAAGCTATCACTTTCTCCCGTTGCATTAACACAGCTCCTAAACCTTTATGAGAAGCGTCACAATAGACGACAAAGTCCTCGTTACCTTCGGGTAACGCCAAGATAGGAGCACTACACAACATCTCCTTAAGTAACTGAAATGCTTCCTCTTCCTTATCTCCCCATTCATACTTAACACTCTTTTGAGTCAATTTGGTCAACGGCTTTGCTATCTTCGAAAATCCTTCAATGAATCTTCGGTAATGACCGGCTAATCCCAAAAATTGACGAACTTCTGTTGGGGTCATAGGTGCAGCTCAATCTTTAATCGCTTCGATCTTAGCAGGATCCACATGAACTCCTTGTCTATCAATCACATGACCTAGAAATTGTACTGTCGGAATCCAAAATTCACATTTCGAAAACTTGGCATACAGTTTCTCCTTCCTGAGTAATTCTAAGATAAGTCTCAGGTGCTCCTCATGCTCCTTCTCACTCTTCGAATAAATTAGAATATCGTCGATGAACACAATCACAAACTTATCCAAGTAAGGCTTACACACCCGATTCATGAGGTCTATGAATACCGCCGGTGCGTTAGTCAACCCAAACGGCATCACCTGAAATTCGTAATGCCCGTAACGGGTTCTGAAAGCCATTTTCGGAATATCTTCCTCGCGCACTCGAAGCTGATGATATCCCGATCTCAAATCGATCTTCGAATACACACTCGATCCTTGAAGCTGATCGAACAAATCGTCGATCCTCGGCAACGGGTATCTATTCTTCACCGTTAACTTGTTCAACTCTCGATAGTCAATACACATGCGAAACGATCCATCCTTCTTCTTCACAAATAAGACCGGGGCTCCCCAAGGCGAAGAACTTGGTCTTATGAATCCCTTTTCGGCTAACTCCGCTAATTGTTTCGACAACTCTTCCAATTCAGTAGGTGCAAGACGATAAGGCGCTCGTGCTACAGGTGCAGCACCAGGTATCAACTCAATATGAAATTCCACTTGTCTAGTAGGCGGAATTCCTGGTCGATCATCGGGAAACACATCCGAAAAATCACGAACTATAGGTACATCTCCAATGCACCTTTCCTTCTTCTCCTTCTCTCCTTTCTCAGAAATTTGAGCTAAGAAAAGGTAACTTCCTTTTTCCATTAGCTTCGGCAACTTAGTGCAAGATATGACTGCTAATCTAGATGGGCCTCTCAAATCCTTTCTATCTCCTGGTATGTTCAGAATCTCCTTGCCGTATGGCACATGCACGATCTTCTCATCGCAAATTATATGAGCATGATATTTCGACAACCAATCCATACCAATAATAACATCAAAACTTCCTAACGTGACGGGTAGAAGATCTATGTTGAAAGGACGATTCAGAAAGTTTAACGTGCAGCCGCGAATGATAGTCCTAATCCTCTCTATGTTCCCATTAGCTAACTCTACATCATAACCAATTCCTAAGGCCATCGGGGGTTTCTCTAGTAAGGGTGCAAACTTAGTGGACACAAAACTCTTATCGGCGCCAGTATCAAATAGTATGGAAGCATAACGATTATTGAGAAGGAACATACCAGTAACGACGTTCGAATCTTCTCCTCTCTCGTTCCCAAGTGCACACACTCTCCCATGAGCAGTTCCAGCTTCCACACGTTGGTCCCCATTATCTTGTCGTCCACGATTTCCTCCAGCTCCACGGTTTCCATTATTGTACCCATTACCACCTGATCCTTGATTCCCACGGTTCCACGATTCCCTACACTCATTCCGATAATGTCCCTTCTTTCCACATCCATAGCAAGTAACATTTGCCTTGCTCATAGTTTCAGGAGTAGCTTGAACCATAGCAAGTGGTCGAGCTCTACAATCCTTAGCTATGTGTCTCATCCTAGAGAAATTCTTGCACATCACAGTACATCGACCAGAATGATGCTTATAACATCGATTACACTCGGGTGCATCTCCATTGTAGTTCTTCTTGTCTCCATCTCCCATAGCATAAGCTCTAGTATTTGTTTGTCGCTTTTTTCGACGGTCATTACCCTTAGAGTGATCATCCCTCTTCTTCTTTCCATTCTTGTCTTTCTCAGCTTCTTCCAATGCCAAAGAGTCCATCAATTGTTGAGCGATAGTGATAGCCTCATGAATGTTTACAGGCTTAGCAGAAATCACATCGTTCCTTGTAGCTACCGGCAACCCATCGGTATACCTCTCAATCCTTTGAGTCTCAGTCCTAACCATATCGGGACAAAGTAAGGCTAACTCTCGATAACGGCGATTGTAAGTTGCCATATCGGTACCTTTCACCTTGTGGTTCCAGAACTCAACCTCCAGCTTCTTAATCTCATTCCTTGGGCAGTAAGTCTGAATCAGCAAAGACTTAAATTGCTCCCAAGTCATAGCATAAGCCACATCACTCCCAACCGAGTTACGGTAATTGTTCCACCAAGTTAAAGCTTCATCCTTGAAAGTAAAAGAAGCAAACTTTACCTTCGCATTCTTCGCACAACCGCTGACATTAAACACTGACTCAG
Source organism: Artemisia argyi (assembly GCA_030686995.1). Classification (NCBI taxonomy): domain Eukaryota; kingdom Viridiplantae; phylum Streptophyta; class Magnoliopsida; order Asterales; family Asteraceae; genus Artemisia; species Artemisia argyi. The sequence goes on from CM060691.1 coordinate 171,986,218, forward strand.
TCTTCTCAATCCACCTGACCAAGTAAACCACTCCTTCTGTTCCACCAAACTCAATAGGTCCACAAATCTTAAACTCCTTGTAGTAACATCCGTTAGCACGAACAGGTGAAAATGTTCCAGCAGAATTGTTGGAATGATTTGACTCAGCTAGTAGCTCAGAAACTCGTTGCTCCACAAGTTGGTTGATCATTGCTTGATCCACAGTAGGTGCATTAAGTGGAACATGATCATTGTCTCCCTGAACATCAACATTTTGATTCCTGTTGTTGTGGTTAGTAGTGTCCAGGTTATCAGGAGTAGGGGTCTCAACATTTCGAGTAGGACGACGTCCTCGACGACCAGGGGTAGTCGTTGCAGGTCCAGTTCTGGTGGCTCTAACAGGGTTTCTTCGTGGGGCCATTGATCTGAAACATCATACAAGTTCGCGAGTCTCCGATAGAACTTATCATATGCTCAACAAGAATTAAATCAACGAAGCCAAGTCATGGAAAGAATATCAACAATACACCACAAGACATCAATAAGGCGCATAGGAACTCAATTTCCATAATATCCAACAACCACATAATACCATAAAATAATAACCATCAACCATACAATAAGGATCCAACATTGTTCCAACTACCGAAAACACAAAGATAACAATCGTTCCAACGAGACGAGTAATCAATGGAAAATACATCAAAATAAGATAACTAGCTTTTCTAACCGAACACTCCTTGGTTAAGAAAGCAAGAAGATAACATAGCTCAAACGTCTAGCCACGCTGCTGGCGGAGGCTCCTCAACTCCTGCCTCAAGCCATCAAGATCTCTCCATAATGATCCTAACTCCACACTATGGGTGTCTCGGTCTCTCTTGAGGTCAGCCACCTCCTTCTCCAGCTCGGCATTCCTTTGCCATAGCTTGCGGTCGGCCTCTCGAGCTGTAACAAAACCTCGCTGTAAACTATCGATGTGCTCGTGAACCTCCATCAAAACTCTCCTCATCTCAGTAGTCCTGCCCACGACCACAGTCATATCAACTCTCAGATCCGCTATGAACTCTCCAATAACCCTCTCAAGTCGATCAGATATACGTGCAACTCTCTCACCAAGATCCGTAATCTGAGCCCACAACCTGCCAATCTCACCTAACTCTGCATGCTCAGCAGAAACCTCAGAAGGTGCATCCGACTCAACGGGACTACCAGGTGGCAACTCAAACAAAAATGGTTGATCAGGTGAATCAGGCTCAATCGGATGTATAGGTGAATCAGGCTCCTCAGCCTGAGCTGGCGGCACTAACAAATCATCATCATCAGGCATCTCCTCTTCCTGAGGGTCATCCTCCTCCTCAGGGTCATCATCATCACCCTGCTCAGCCTCCTGAGGGTCATCAGCCTCATCCTCACCCTCGTACTCCTCCTCCTCCTCATCGGAAGAGTACATCATCAATCGTCGTCTCCTAACAGGTGAACCATGTGGTAAAGGGGTAGGTGATCTAGGACGATGACGCAATGATGCAGGTGGTGCCTCAGACAGAAGAGAGTGAGCATCAATCTGTAAAGGTGGTGAAGTAGGGCGTACCGACATACGTGCCATAGCTCGGTGGGCAAAACGGGGAGCCACACGAGCCAAAGCCTGATGAAGAGTAAGCTGCCTCGATGTACCAGGGAGCCCTAAAGAAGATGAGGGTCCCTGCGTAGATGCAGCAGGTGGTGCTGAAGTAGAATCTGTCGGTGTCATAGTAGCTGAATGCATGGCAACCTGGTAAGGGTCATCAGGAGCCATGGTGAACTGTGCTGGCAATACCGGTGTAGTAAGAATATCCTCAACGACGTCAGGCGTATGGGAGGCCATAGTCTGTGACAACGGCGTAGGGTAGGTGTAAGTGTTTCAAAACAACTAAACCGCGAACTCAAAATACCAAATCCAAAAATCATCATATAGTTCCAAATCATATATAATCAAGAAAGATTTAAAATAACGCATTACTAAAACCATTCGCAAAACAATTAGGCCATATAATTCCTCAAAAACGCATATAATTCCTCAAAACGCCATCATATTACTAAATCAATAAACCTCAAACCTCAAATCATCTCAAGAAATCCCAAATCTATAATCATCTCAATAATCTGGTAATACCTCAATAATAAACAATGATGCTTCGGCTTGGCGGGCAATGGTCGAGGATCGTTTTCTATAAAAATCGGTTATAGTTTAGGTGTCTATTTACCTAGTTCTCTATAACCTTGGCTCTGATACCAATCTGTAACACCCCCAAAATTTGGTACAGCGGAAGACTCAACAAGCTTTCGGGGTGCTACGGGGATTAGTATCCATTCAAAGTCATGAAAGAACGAGATAAAGTAAACATAATAAAAATACAACCACGCGGGGTTTTAAAGTTTACATTTATCCCAAAATCATCCAAAGTCAGGCCCAAAAGAAATAAATATAGGTCCACAATAGTTATCAGAGTTTTAGAAATATAGATCCATAACCGGTGCCAATGCCAAGCCTCCAATCCCAAGCATCCACAGAGCATCACTTAATTACCTGAGAAAACGTGCTAAAAGTCAGCTTTCGCTGGTGAGATCATAGGTTTAAATTCATAATTCAATATAGTGGACATATACGCAAAACGCTTGCTAGCTAGACTAGGCCTCAATCATCCAACCAAAATAATCCAACCAAATCAAATCAACCCTATAGGTGCACGCTATAGCTCAAATCAATCCAATCAATAGCTTACCTAGCTCAAGTCTAGGCCTCGCTCTAAAATCAATCCAATAGCTTACCTAGTTCGGGACTAGGCCTCGCTCAACAACCAATCAATAGCTTACCTAGTTCGGGACAAGGCCTCGCTCAATAACCAAATCAATAGCTTACCTAGCTCATGTCTAGGCCTCGCTCAATAACCAAATCAATAGCTTACCTGGCTCATGTCTAGGCCTCGCTCAATAACCAAATCAATAGCTTACCTAGTTCGGGACTAGGCCTCGCTTAATCCTACCTAGTTCTATAAGCATAGCAAGTTTTAAATAAACAAAGCGATAATAGTCCACATAAAACATTTGCACGTTTCTCACCCCAAGTATTGAAAACAAAGTTCAAGAGTAAAAGTGGGGCTATGACTCACCTCAAGTCCAGCAAATCCTCAAAAGAAATCGATAGAAGAAAGACGTAAGCAAACTCAAGCAACTCACGTAACGGCGACTACAGACTCGGCACTTCCTAACAATATCAAACTCGTTCAGAAATCATTTTCTCAAAATCAAATATTCCCATTCCCGAACGTATTCCATTTTACTTTCCAAAAATATCCATTTTTCGAATTAACTTCGTATATATTTGAAATTCGACGTTTGGTATCCATATGGGTGGAGGGTCGAGACAACTCAAACCAAAAAGCCACAACAAGCAAAATAATAAACCAATTATAGGTCTAATGTTAGCCCAACATATTATTTAAATAATTATCGAAGCTTATTAAATCCGTCGATTTGATAATCTCCCATATTTATTTACGTAATATATCGTTCCAAAATTATACCCAACCTAATGCACATTGCACAAAGAATTCTATTTGGTATATATCGTAGTCCGATAAATTCCCTATATATATCGTCGAATTGGCCAAATTCCACGAGATACGTAGTAATTTATTAACCTAAAACATATACCACAACCTACGGGCGTCGCGGGATACGATGCCCATTAATATACTCATTTTATATCGTCAAATAACTCGATTTAATCCGTCGATTAGATAAGTCACTTGATATATAAAATATTTATATTAATCGTCATATATCCGTGACAACACAAAAGTCACAATATAAAGCCCGCTTGGACTTTAAAGAACCACAACTCGTATAACTCGATAAGTGTTTAAATTTATAAAAATCACGTTTTTAATTATTATTCACTCGACTTAATATTTCACCGTTATATATATATATATATATATATATATATATATATATATATATATATATATATATATATATATATATATATATATATATATATATAGTTTTTATTTATAACAATATTCCGACATTTATTACACTATTTGCATAGCATGATAACTATCGTTATATTATTATACGTTTACTCGTGATCGTTTTATTATTAATATACGCATTTATATATTTATATATACGTTTAACACGTCTATATACGTATATAAACGATTATATTCTTAATAATAGTATTACGAGTATTATTTTCAATATTGACTTTTAAATATTTATCGAGTCATAGAATTTGGTCACATGTCCGAGTCATGACTCTCGGCTCATAGTCCAAGTCCAAATAATAAGAATCAATTCACAATAATAAATCAACTCCGTCCAAATCAATCCCATATCCACGTGCTACAACATGAGGGTCCGACTACGATACCCAACTAACCTATCTCCGTCATCTAATCGACCGTCTCACAATCGGTCCCCAATTCCACATTCGACAACACATCTCCAATAATAACTCACAATAAAGAAATACCACTTCAAGTCCGAATAATATACCAATGTACCAAGGTCCAACATCACAATCTCAACAAAACATTAATAATAAATCAACAAGTAATATAATATCCGAAAACCAAACAAGTTACGGGTTGAGTTACCAAGTCAACCCGGGTCAACATATGCTCGAAACATGAAACGGAAGCCACACCCGAGACCCATAGGTCTCGGCTAGCTCTTCGAGCCCAACCGAACCAAAACAGCCCCCCTTGGGGGTGTCGTCCAAGAACCAAACGACCATAATGGTCGACCAAAACATAACCGAGAACAATCCAAACATCACAAATGGGCACCGAGATCAAATATACACCAAAGGTCAAGAAATCAACACAATAACCACCCAAACCGAGAGCATAAGCTCTCGGTCGAGTCTCGACCCAATCGAGAAGCACAAACCCGGATACCAAACACCCTTTTAGCTCATTATTATCAAAAACCCACTTGAATCTTGTATCAAAAATCATAAAACCCGAAAAGATCAAGAGATCCGTGACCCTAGGTCGCGGCTCGAACCCAATACTCGAGTTAAAACTCGACCTACCTTCAAATCCAAAGCCAAATCGAAAAGATCTTCAAGAAATACGAAAAAGTGGTGATGAACTCGTGGTGATTTTGATTCGATTAGGGTGTTAGGGTGGTCCAAATCGCGCGTGGTTAGTACCAAAAGATAGATCGCGAAAATATGGTGAAGATGGTGGTGTTGTTTTTAGTGTGAGAGTGGCGGTGGTGGCGCTATGGTGGTAATAAGGGGCGGCGGGGGTGAGTTAAAATGAAGAGAGAGAGAGTTGGTGAAATGTTGTGTTGGTGATGGTGTGTTGCTTTTGAAATACGCAGGCCACAAGGACGATTTTTAATTTACTCTAAAAAGAAATTTTATAATAATAATAATAATGATAATTGTGAGGTGGGTAGGGGTTTTAAGTATCCCGGTGTCAATACACGGGCCAAACCCGAAACTTAAATAACCAAATAACTTCTCAAACCGAACCCGTTCCACAAATAATAAAATCCGATCCAATAATAAAATAAAATTAAAATTGTTAGGTTAACCTAGTGCCGGAGTCAATGTAGTGCCAAAAATAACGATCTCACAATAAATCATCACGACCGAGTCAAATCAAACCATAAATAAATAATCGATTCCCATAAATAACGTACGATTAAAATCACATACCAACGTTCGTAAAATATCTCGTCACAATAAACTTTTCAAATATTCCAAGTTTATAATTTTAATGTAATGCGGGTTTTAAAATGGCTCCCAATTTTGCCAGTTGTCACAATTACGTTGACTCTGGCACTAGATAACCTAACAAAAATTAAATGTTTTGAGTTTATGAATCGACTATACATTTATTTTGAACGTCTGGTGGGATATTAAATATTTGGGAACGAGCTCGGTTGAGAGTGTCGAAATATTTTGAAAAGTTACGGGTTCGGCTTTACGTTATAATAACTAGCCACTTACCCCTTAACATTTATATTATTATTACTATTATAAAAAAAATAATAAGAGTAAACTACTAAATCGTCCTTGTGGTTCCCGGACCTCAAACCACACACAAAACACAAACACAAACATCACCTTTTCACCCTCATCTCTCTCTCTCTTTAATATCAACCCTCCGCCACCCTCTTTTTCCGGCAACCATCGCCACACCGCCGCCTCCACCACTAAACAAACACCACCACCTTAATCATCTTTTCACGATCTATCTTTTGGTATACATCACGCGCGACCCAAACACCTCTAACCTCTCATTTGAGTCACCACCGCCGCCTAAACATCACCCTTTCACCTTTTTCTTGTTGGGTTTTTGAAGAAACTAGTATTTAGAGACGTTCGGAAGGTGAGTGGCCACGATTTCCACATCGTGTGCCTCCATTTGCGTTTAAATCCGTGGCTACACGAGTTATTTTGATTGGATTCGAATTGATAATAATGGGAAATTTTATTTTAATGATAATCTTGAGTTTGGTATCCGGGTTTAGTGATTTCATCACTTGGGTCGATTGAACCGTGACTCGTGACTCACGGCTTGACATGGTTCGAGCCTTGTGGCTCATTTTGTTGTTGGGTTTTGACCTAGTAATGTGGTATCGAGAGTATTGGTACCTTCGGATAATTTGTGGTTTGATTTGGATCAACCTTGGTGCTAGTTGTTGTTGTTGTTTGTTGATGCCGCTACCCAAGGGGTCCGTTTGGTAGATTTGTTAGGGCTCGGGTGAGCCTAAGCCGAGACCATAAAGGCCTTGGGTTCGAGTCTTGTGACTCGTGGACTAGCCGAGACCCAAACGGGTCTCCCGGCACGGGTTTGGCTTGGTAAACCAACCCGGAACATGTGTGTAACTAGATGACTTTTTGTTTTAGTTCATGTTATTGTTATTATGGTTGTTGTGGTATTGTTATTTCGGCCGTATACATTGGATGGGTCGAGACCCTTTGTGGTCTCAACAATGGTATATACTTTTTTTTTTTTTTGGGTAAAAGGTCAAACGACCCGGTAAATATATTACTCCAAAAAACATTTAAGTACAACGGATATGAGTGATTCTCATATCTCAGCCCGTTACATAGGCGAAAGGCTTACATAACAAGATACTTCCAATTTTCTAGACAAGAAAACAAACCATTAAAAGACTCGGACAAAAATATAACCTACTTCCTACGACCTTGGAGATTAAAGCCATAAATGGCATTAAGAGCATCCAATTCCCCTGGAAGATCAGAAATTTGCTTTGAGTAATCATCATATTCATCCAACTCATCTTCACGCTCATGACCTCCACCAAAAAGATTTGCTGATTCGTTGAACGTGTTAAGAACCTCCTCCTCATCACTATCAGTAACCACAATATTACCCACCTTAGAGAAAGGGTTAGCCCTCTTATTGGCAGATGCAGACGGAATAGGAACACCTTTATCATCCAAGAGGGTAGCTTTCCCATCGATAAGTAGCTTTTCAAGCTTACTAATTTTCTCAACTATAGGAGTAGAACCACCTTCCTTAGTTTCCATTAAATCACTCACACGGGGTTCTTGTGATGTAGTACCAGTCTTAACCAACGCATCCTCATTAACTTCCAGTGTACAACCAGCATCCACATCCATGTTGGTGTCATCAGTAGGAATACCAAACGTATCCGTATCATCCATATTAAGAGCATCAAACTGGTTAGATGTAAAGATCGTTGTACCACTAGAATTAGCCACATCAGGAGTCTTCTTCTTATTTCCACCAACATTCTTGGGTTCAGGAGGAGTCTGTTTGGGTTGATACTGAAACTTCTTACCCACAACAGGTTTAGTAAACCCTCCTTTACCCGAAGTCGAAGCAACATGCTTTCCCTTCTTCTTATTGTAAACAGGCTGGAAACCATCACTTGCATTTATAGTAGGTTGTGCATTCGGTATGACAACCTTAGGGCACTCAACCAAAGTATGTCCAAATACCTTACATTTATCACAGCGAGGTGGTTTCCACTCATATTCAACCCGGATTTTTTCAATAGTCGAACCCGTACCATCAAGTAGAGGAATCTCAACAGTGAGACTGTCCTTTAATACCACATCCGACTTTACTTCAATCATACACCTAGCAAAGCTACTCCGGCCCCAAGATTCCTTGCACATTTGACTAGTAAAGGCATCTAACCTTTTAGGCGTCCCAATCACAGTAGCAAGCAGGCTAAGTCCGTCATCGGAGAACATAGCTAAAGGAACATCATGGAATTTAACCCACACCGGAATGTTAGTCAAATCCTCTTTAAGCAAGTTGGTGTTCAATGTCCATGGTTTAAGTATAATGGGGACATTGCGAATCAACCAAGGACCATTATCAAGGACATCATCGACACCTTTCTTCGAATTAAACTTGAAGAAAAAGAAACCCTTAGCATTCATCATAACCTTTTGTAAACCATACTTAGCCCATGCATTGCGAACATAATAATCAACAACAGGAAAAGTAAGGCGTTGACCAAGAAAGTATCCGTAGAGAGTATTCTCGAACCTCATGTGAATCTCTTGCACTACATTCAATGGAACTGATAAATCAACATCTGCTTTCTTCTTGCTACACTCCAACCTACGAAACTTAGAAACATGTTTCAGAGGTTCATTAGAAGTAGCACCCGCATAAGAAACCAACTTCACTCCCGTACTATTAGTAGTATCATCCTTATGAGAATTAGGACCAGAAGTACCTACATTAGCACCAATCTCACTTTGAATTTTATTCATGGCTTCATCAAAATTCTGATGCGCATTAGCAATCAATTGCTCCACATTTGACGGTTGTGGATTAGCAGCACTAACATTCTCATGTGTATCAAGTGAAACCGGCTTCACTTGTTCAACCGTAAATGTATCAAGAGAAATCGGCTTCTCTTGACTAGAACCAGAGTTACCATCATCAGCGTTATCATCACCAAGTACACCACCATCAACACTACTTGCACCAGTCTTAGCCGAACTTAGTACATGCATCGAATCCGACATACCCTTATTCACACTCTTAGAATTTAAAAAACCCTTATTCATCTCTCACTACCAGTAAAACAAATCAAACAACACGAACCACAGCAACCAGCAGCATGCAAATCCAAACAGAATGAAACCCTAATCGCTTAGGGTTTTGAACTTGAAGACCTAACGAACTAACCAGCATCCATGATTATCCCATCAATAGTAATACAATCAACGAAAGAGGGATTATATATGATGTTAAACCGACTTAGGGAGAAAGATACCAAACGAATTAGAAAGAACCCTAAGATCGGTTTGTAGATAAACGACTAAAAAAACCCTAAGAAAAAAGATCACAATAAACTTCACTCAATCCTGTAAACCAAGCTTAGATCCAAGAAGAACGAATTGATAAGAGTGTAAATCAATTATATGAACAATGGTATATACTTTTGGTTATTGTGGAGTCGTTGACGAGAAGTGATTATTGGAACCGATTGTGAGACGGTTAAATTAGTATGACGGAGATAGGATAGTCGGGTGCCGTAGTCGGACCCTATTGTTGTAGCACGTGATATGGAACTTGATTGACGGAGATGGATTACTAGGTTGTGATTGGTTATTATTACTTGGACTTGGACAATGAGCCGAGAGTGATGACTCGGACATGTGACCATCTATATAACTCGATATTTACTTATAATCAAAAATTAATAATAAAAGCTCGTAATAATATTATTAATAATATAAACGTTTATATAAGTATATAGACGTGAAAACGTATATATAACTATATAAGTGTGTATATTAAAAATAAAACGATCACGAGTAATAATATAATAACTTGATGATGTATATTATACTATGAAAGTAGTATAATAAATGTCGGGAACGCTATTACGAGTAAACAACAACAATGCCGATATAATTATAATGTTGGGTGTTAAATTGAATGAACCACCTTTTGGAAAATAAAAAGAGAAACTTACGAGTTATATGAGATTGTGGTCACTTGAGTCCAAGTGGGTTATATTATTTATTTTATGACTCTTTGTGCTTGTCACAGATATGTGGCATTAATACATTAACTTTCTATAACTACGTCACTTATTTAATCGACAGATTAAATGAGAACTATTTAGTTATATAAAATGAGGATATTAATGGGCATTGTATCCTACGACGCCCATAGGTCGTGGTATGTGTACAGGAATAATAAATTTCTAAATATCTCGCGAGGTTTGCTAAATTGACGAATTTGGTAAGCTTGACGATATATCTAGGGAATTTATTAAACTTTGATACTTACCATATAATACTATATGTGCTATGTGATTTAGGTTTTGGGTATAATCTTGAAGTGATATATTAAGTAAACAAATATGGGGGATTACCAAATCGACGGATTTGATAAACTTCGATGATTTATTTAAATAATATATTGGACTAATATTAGACCTATAGATGGTTTTATTATTCTTTTCTTTGTCGTGGCTTCTTGTTTTGAGTTGTGTCGACCCTCCACCCGCATGGATACCAAACGTCAAACTCCAAACTTATACGAGAATAATATGAGAAATGGATTTTTGGAAAGTAAAAAGGAATACGTTCGGCATTGGGAATATTTGATTTGAGGAAATAATTCTGAAAAGAGTTTATATTGTTAGGAAGTGCCAAGTCCGTAGTTGCTGTCTTTTGAGTTGCTATACATCTTACTTCTACCGAATTCTTTCTGCTGATTTCTGGACTTGAGGTGAGTCATAGCCCCACTTTTACTCTTGAACTTTGTTTTCAATACTTGGGGTGAGAAACGTGCAAATTATTTTATGTGGACTATTATCGTCTTTGTTTTTCCAAACTTGCTATGCTTATGGAACTAGGATGTTACGTCAACCTTAGTCACATAGTGAGTCATCGCGTGTGGACTAAATATGGTTAGACGAATGTTACATCAACCTTAGTCACATAGTGAACCATCGCGTGTGGACTATATTTGGTTAGATGAGTTACATCAACCCTTGTCGCATAGTGAACCATCGCGTGTGGACTAAATATGGTTAGATGATGAGAATGGCTTATTTGAGGATTTTGTGGATGAACTATAGTGTGGACCTATAGGATTTTGCGTTGAGGATTGAGGCCTAGTCTAGCTAGTAAGCGTTTTGCGTATATGTCCATTTGATTTGATATTGAATATAAACCTATGATCTCACCGGCGAAAGCTGGCTTTTAGCACATTTTCTCAGGTAATTAAGTAATGACTTTGGATGCTTGGATTGGAGGCTTGGCTTAGCAATGCGGTTAAGGATCTATTTTTCTAAAACTCTGATATGTATTTGTGGACCTACTTTTATTTCTTTTAGGCCTTACTTTGGATAAAATTGGGATGAATGTAAACTTTAAAACCCCGTTTGGTTGGGTTTTTCTTATGTTTACTTTATCTCATTCTTTTATGTCTTGTATTGGATACCAATCCCCGTAGCACCCCGAAAGCTTGTTGAGTCTTCCGCTGTATCAAATTTTGGGGGTGTTACAGATTGGTATCAGAGCCAAGGTTATAGAGAACTAGGTAAATAAACACCTAAACTATAACCAATTTTTATAAAAAACAATCGTCGACCAATGCCCGCCAGCCCGCCAAGCCGAAGCATCTTCGATTATATTAAGGTATTATGAGATGACGATTCGATATGAGATTTTTGAGATGATTTGAGCTTATGGGATATATCGATTAGGTGATATGATGGAGTTTTGAAGAATTATATGGCTTAATTGTTTTATAAATGTTTTAGTAATGCGGTATTTGAAATCTTTTTTTAAACTATATGATTGAGATTTTATGATGATTTTGATATGGTATTTTAAGTTTCGCGGTTTAGTTGTTTTGAAACACTTACACCTACCCTACGCCATTGTCACAGACTATGGCCTCCCGTACGTTCGACGTTATTGAGGATATTCTTGCTGACCCTTTCCGCCCAGCACAGATCACCATGGCTCCTGACGATCCCTACAGGATTAACATGCATTCAGCTAATTCGTCACTGACAGCAGCTACTTCTGCACCACCTAGTGCATCTACATCTCAGGGACCCTCATCTTCTCTAGGGCTCCCTGGTACTTCGAGACAGCTTACTCTTCATCAGGCTTTGGCTCGTGTGGCTCCACGCTTTGCCCACCGAGCTACGACACGCATGTCTGTGCTTCCTTCATCACCACCCATGCACTTTGAAGCTCACGCTCTTCTGTCAGATGCACCACCCACATCATTGCGTCATCGTCCTAGATCACCTAACCCATCACCACACGATTCACCTGTTCGGAGACGACGATTGATGGTGTACTCCTCAGATGAGGAGGAGGAGGAGTACGAGGGTGAGGAGGAGGCTGATGATCCTCAAGAGGCTGAGCAGGGGAATGATGACCCACAGGAGGGTGAGGAGGAGGATGATCCTCAGGAGGAGGAGATGCCTGATGATGATGGTTTGCCAGCATAGCCAGCTCATGCTGAGGAGCCCGATTCTCCGATACATCTATTAGAGCCGGTTTCACCTGATCACCCATTCTTGTTTGATTCACCACCTAGTATTCCCGCGGTATCGGACGCGCCATCTGAGATTTCTGCTAAGCATGCAGAGTTGGGTGAGATTGGTAGGATGTGGACTCAGATTACTGCTCTAGGTGAGAGGATCGCTCATATGTCTGATCGGATTGATAGGGTAACTGTTGAGTTTATTGGAGAGTCGAGAATTGATTTGGTTACTGCTGAGAGGAGGATTACGGAGATGAGGAGAGGTATGCTTGAGATTCATGAGCAGATTGAGAGCTTACAGAGAGGTTTCATCACAGCTCGCGAGGCAGATCGCAAGCTGTGGTAGAGAAACACCGAGCTGGAGAAGGAGGTAGCAGACATCAAGAGAGATAGCGATACTCCTAGTGTGGAGTTGAGATCATTGTGGAGAGAGCTGGATGGTTTGAGGCAGGAGTTGAGGAGCCTACGCCAGCATAGTGGCTAGATATTTGGATTATGTTGTCATGTTGCTTTCTAAACCGAGGAGTGTTCGGTTAGAAAAGCTAGTTATCTTATTTTGATGTATTCCTATTGGTTTTTCGTCTTGTTTGGAACGATTAGTGTCTCTTATGTATTTTGTAGTTGGAACGATGCCTCGATCGCTATTTGTATGGATGATGTTATGTGATTTTTGGATGTTATGGAAATTGAGTTCCTATTCGTCTTATCGATGTCTTGTGGTGTATTGTCGATATTTTCTGATGTCTTGACTCCATTTATCCGATTCTTATTGAGCGTATGATAAGTATTATTGGAGACTCATGAACCTTGTATTATGTTTCAGATTAATGGCTGTACGACGAAACCCTGTCAGAGCTACCCGAACTAGAACTGCCGCGACTACCCCTTGTCGCCGAGGACGCCGTCCTACTCGAAATGTTGAAACCCCTACTCCTAATAACCTGGACATCACTAACCATAACAACAGGAATCAAAATGTCGATGTTCAGGGAGACAATGATCATGTTCCACAGAATGCACCTACTGTGGATCAAGCAATGATCAATCAACTTGTGGAGCAACGAGTTGCTGAACTACTAGTTGAGTCGAATCATTCCAACAACTCTGCTGGAACATTTCAACCTGTTCGTACTAATGGATGTAACTACAAGGAGTTCCGAATCTGTGGACCCAATGAGTTTGGTGGAACAGAATGAGTGGTCTACTTGGTCAGGTGGATAGAGAAAATTGAGTCAGTGTTCAATGTCAGCATCTGTGCGGAGAATGCAAAGGTAAAGTTTGCTTCCTTTACTTTCAAGGATGAAGCTTTAACTTGGTGGAACAATTACCGAAATTCGGTTGGGAGTGAAGTGGCATATGCCATGACTTGGGAGCAATTTAAGTCCTTGCTGATTCAGACTTACTGCCCAAGGAATGAGGTTAAGAAGCTGGAGATTGGGTTCTGGAATCACAAAGTGAAGGGTACCGATATGGCGACTTACAATCATCGTTACCAGGAGTTAGCCTTGCTTTGCCCAGATATGGTTAAGACCGAGACTCAAAAGATTGAGCGGTATACCGATGGGTTGCCTGTGGCTACAAGGAATGATGTGATTGCTGCTAGACCTAAAAATATTCATGAGGCCATCACAATCGCTCAACAATTAATGGATTCATTGGAATTGGAAGGAGCTGATAAGCATAAGAATGGGAAGAGAAAGAGAGACCATCACTCCAAGGGTAATGATCATCGAAACAAGCGACAAGCTGTTGCTAAGGCTTATGCTATTGGAGATGGAGATAAGAAGAACCAAAATGGTGATGCACCCAAGTGTGGTCGTTGCTACCAGAATCATTCTAGACGATGTAGTGTAATGTGTCAGAACTGCTCAAGGAAAGGACACACAGTTAGGGATTGTAGAGCTCGACCCCTTGCTATGGTTCAAGCTACTCCCGAAGTGAGAAGTAAGGCAGATGTTACTTGTTTTGGGTGTGGAAAGAAAGGACACTATAGGAATAAGTGTAGAGGATCGTGGAACCGAGGAAATCAAGGATCGGGTGGTAATGGGTACAATCATGGAAACCGTGGAGCTAGAGGAAACCGTGGACGTCATGACAATGTGGACCAACGTGTGGAAGCAGGAACTGCTCATGGGAGAGTGTATGCACTTGGAAACAAGAGAGGAGAAGACCCGGACGTCATTACTGGTACGTTCCTTCTCAATAATCGTTATGCTTCCATACTATTTGATACTGGTGCCGATAGAAGTTTTGTGTCCACTACATTTGCACCCTTATTAGAAAAACCCCTGATGGCCTTAGGAATTGGATATGGCATAGAGTTAGCTAACGGAAACATAGAAAGGATTAAAACTATCATTCGCGTTTGCACGTTGAATTTCTTGAATCACCCCTTCAACATAGATCTTCTGCCAGTCACATTAGGAAGTTTCGATGTCATCATTGGTATGGATTGGTTGTCGAAGTATCGTGCTCACATACTTTGCGATGAGAAAGTCGTGTGTGTGCCTTACGGCAAGGAGATTCTAAATATACTAGGAGATCGAAAAGGTTCGAGGAGCCCATCCAGATTAGCTGTCATTTCTTGCACTAAGCTGCCGAAGCTAATGGAAAAAGGATGTTGCCTTTTCTTAGCTCAAATCTCTGAAAAAGGAGGGAAGGAGAAGAAGGAAAAATGCATTGGAGATGTGTCTATAGTTCGTGACTTTCCGGATGTATTTCCCGATGATTTGCCGGGAATCCCGCCTACTAGACAAGTGGAGTTTCAGATTGAGTTGATACCTGGTGCTGCACCCGTGGCACGAGCGCCTTATCGACTTGCACCTACTGAATTGGAAGAGTTGTCGAAACAATTAGGGAGCCCTAGTCTTATTCGTGAAGAAGAAGGATAGATCATTTCGTATGTGTATTGATTACCGAGAGCTGAACAAGTTAATGGTGAAGAATAGATACCCGTTACCCAGGATCGATGACTTGTTCGATCAGCTTCAAGGATCAAGTGTGTATTCGAAGATCGATCTAAGATCGGGATATCATCAACTTAGAGTTCGCGAGGGAGATATTCCGAAAACGGCTCTCAAAACCCGTTATGGGCATTACGAGTTCCAAGTGATGCCGTTTGGGTTGACTAACGCACTGGCATTATTCATTGATCTCATGAATCGGATGTGTAAGCCTTACTTAGACAAGTTTGTGATCGTGTTCATCGACGATATTCTAATCTACTCGAAGAGTGAGAAAGAGCATGAGGAGCATCTAAGGCTCATTTTAGAATTGCTCAGGAAGGAGAAGTTGTATGCTAAGTTCTCCAAATGTGAATTTTGGATTCCGACGGTACAATTTTTGGGTCATGTGATTGATAGTCAAGGAGTTCATGTAGATCCCGCTAAGATTGAAGCTATTAAAGATTGGGCTGCACCGACAATCCCAACTGAAGTTCGTCAATTTTTGGGTTTAGCCGGTTACTACAGAAGATTCATTAAGGGATTTTCGAAGATAGCCAAGCCGTTGACCAAATTCACTCAAAAGAATGTTAAATGCGAATGGGGAGATAAGGAAGAGGAAGCATTTCAATTACTTAAGAAGATGTTGTGTAGTGCTCCTATCTTGGCATTGCCTGAAGGCAGCGAAGACTTCGTTGTCTATTGTGACGCTTCACATAAAGGTTTGGGAGCTGTGTTAATGCAACGGGAGAAAGTGATAGCGTATGCTTCCCGACAGCTCAAGAAGCACAAGAAGAACTACACTACCCACGATTTGGAGTTAGGTGCTGTGGTTTTCGCATTGAGGATATGGAGACATTATTTGTATGGCACCAAGTGTGTTGTATTCACTGATCACAAGAGTCTACAACACATCTTGAATCAGAAAGAGCTCAACATGAGACAGCGATGTTGGATTGAGCTGCTAAGCGATTATGATTGTGAGATTCGCTATCATCCTGGTAAAGCAAACGTCGTTGCTGATTCTCTTAGTCGAAAGGAGAGAATACCACCGTTACGAGTTAGGTAATTGGGAATGACTATCGTATCGCCGTTACCATCTCAAATATTAGAAGTTCAAATGGAAGCGTTGAAAGCAGATAACCGACCTGCTGAGAATATATTTGGGATGGCAGAAAACGAGAAGGGATTTGTTAAGTGTTCTGATGGAATATTATATTTTGGAAACCGAAGTTGGGTGCCATTGTATGGAGGAATACGTGAGTTGATTATGCATGAGTCACATAAGTCAAGGTACTCTATTCATCCTGGGTCTGACAAGATGTACCAGGATCTGAAGAAGTTATATTGGTGGCCAAACATGAAGGCAGATATAGCGTTATACGTTAGT
The DNA here is from genome assembly GCA_030686995.1 of Artemisia argyi. Lineage (NCBI taxonomy): Eukaryota > Viridiplantae > Streptophyta > Magnoliopsida > Asterales > Asteraceae > Artemisia > Artemisia argyi. The sequence continues at coordinate 172,003,068 of CM060691.1, forward strand.
AAGTGTTTGACATGTTCGAAGGTTAAGGCCAAACACCAGAGACCGTCAGGATTATTGACGCAGCCAGAACTCCCGGTTTGGAAGTGGGAGCGGATTACGATGGACTTTATTACCAAATTACCGAAGACAGCTAGCGGTTGTGACGCTATATGGGTAATTGTGGATCGATTAACTAAGTCTGATCAGTTCCTGGCAATTAGTGAAGATGATAGTGTCGACAAACTTGCGAGGTTGTATGTGAAAGAAATTATTACGTCATGGTGTTCCGATATCGATTATTTCTGATCGCGACAGCCGTTACATGTCAGCATTGTGGCGATCACTTCAAACCACTTTGGGGACAAGACTTGATATGAGTACTGCATATCATCCCCAAACCGACGGTCAAAGTGAGAGGACTATTCAGACTTTGGAGGATATGCTTCGTGCATGTATAATAGACTTTGGTAAAGGCTGGGAGAAGTATCTACCCCTTGCGGAGTTTTCCTATAACAATAGCTACCACACACGTCTTAAAGCTGCGCCATTCGAATCTTTATATGGTTGTAAATGTCGTTCGCCTATTGGTTGGGCTGAAGTTGGATATAGCCAACTCACAGGCCCCGAGCTTATATTGGAGACTACTGAGAAAGTGACTTAAATTCATGATCGGTTACAAGCAGCTAGAGATAGGCAGAAAAATTACGCCGATCAGAGACGTAAACCCCTAGAGTTCCAGGTTGGAGACAAAGTGATGCTGAAAGTCTCGCCTTGGAAAGGAGTGATATGTTTCAGGAAACGTGGGAAACTTAACGCCCGCTACATTGGATCATTTCTTATTTTGGAAAGAATTGGGCCCGTGGCTTATCGGTTGGAAGTGCCAAAGGAATTGAGTAAGGTTCACGATGTATTTCATGTGAGTAATTTGAAGAAATACCTTTCTGATGAAACACCGGTGATACCGATGAAATATATTCGAGTTGATGAGAATTTGAACTTTGTGGAAGAGCCGATTGAGATTTTGGATCGAGAGATTAAGCGACTTAAGCGAAGTCGTATTACACTCATCAAGGTTCGTTGGAATTCGCGTCATGGACCAGAATTTACGTAGGAACGTGAGGATGAGTTTCGAAAGAGATATCCGAAGCTTTTCACTGCGTAGATGATTTGTTCCAAGAGAAACCCGGGACGGGTTTCTTCTGAGGCTGGGAGGATGTGACAACTGGCAAATTAGGGAGCCATTTTGAAAACCCGCATTACGTTAAAGTTCGTTTATAATTATGTGTTTGAAAGTTTATTCGTAACGAACTTGTGAAATTTAAATTGTGGTTGACAATATTTAAATTTTTATGGAATTAAAGTTGGATTATCATTGTGATATGAAACTTATTTTGAGATTTTCATTTTGCACTACGTTGACTCCGGCACTAGATAACCTAACAAAAATTAAATGTTTTGAGTTTATGAATCGACTATACATTTATTTTGAACGTCTCATGGGATATTAAATATTTGGGAACGAGCTCGGTTGAGAGTGTCGAAATATTTTGAAAAGTTACGGGTTCGGCTTTACGTTATAATAACTAGCCACTTACCCCTTAACATTAATATTATTATTACTATTATAAAAAAAATAAAAAATAAATAATAAGAGTAAACTACTAAATCATCCTTGTGGTTCCTGGACCTCAAACCACACACAAAACACAAACACAAATATCACCTTTTCACCCTCATCTCTCTCTCTTTAATATCAACCCGCCGCCACCCTCTTTTGCCGGCAACCATCGCCACACCGCCGCCTTCACCACTAAACAAAGACCACCACCTTAATCATCTTTTCACGATCTATCTTTTGGTATACATCACGCGCGACCCAAACACCTCCAACCTCTCATTTGAGTCACAACCGCCGCATAAACATCACCCTTTCACCTTTTTCTTGTTGGGTTTTTGAAGAAACTAGTATTTAGAGATGTTCGGAAGGTGAGTGGCCACGATTTCCACATCGTGTGCCTCGATTTGCGTTTAAATATGTGGCTACATGAGTTATTTTGATGGGATTCGAATTGATAATAATGGGAAATGTTATTTTAATGATAATCTTGAGTTTGGTATCCGGGTTTAGTGATTTCATCACTTGGGTCGATTGAACCGTGAGTCGTGACTCACGGCTTGACGTGGTTCGAACCTTGTGGCTCATTTTGTTGTTGGGTTTTGACCTAGTAATGTGGTATCGAGAGTATTGGTACCTTGGGATAATTTGTGGTTTGATTTGGATCAACCTTGGTGCTAGTTGTTGTTGTTGTTTGTTGATGCCGCGACCCAAGGGGTCCGTTTGGCAGATTTGTTAGGGCTCGGGTGAGCCTAAGCTGAGACCATAAAAGTGTTGGGTTCGAGTCTTGTGACTCGTGGACTATCCGAGACCCAAATGGGTCTCCCGGCACGGGTTTGGCTTGGTAAACCGACCCGGAACATGTGTGTAACTAGATGACTTTTTGTTTTAGTTCATGTTATTGTTATTATGGTTGTTGTGGTATTGTTATTTCGGCCGTATACATTGGATGGGTCGAGACCCTTTGTGGTCTCGACAATGGTATATACTTTAGGTTATTGTGGAGTCGTTGGCGAGAAGTGATTATTGGAACCGATTGTGAGACGGTTAAATTAGTATGACAGAGATAGAATAGTCGGGTGCCGTAGTCGGACCTTATTGTTGTAGCACGTGATATGGGACTTGATTGACGGAGTTGGATTACTTGGTTGTGATTGGTTATTATTACTTGGACTTGGACAATGAGCCGAGAGTGATGACTCGGACATGTGACCATCTATATAACTCGATATTTACTTATAATCAAAAATTAATAATAAAAGCTCGTAATAATATTATTAATAATATAAACGTTTATATAAGTATATAGACGTGAAAACGTATATATAACTATATAAGTGCGTATATTAAAAATAAAATGATCACGAGTAATAATATAATAACGTGACGATGTATATTATACTATGAAAGTAGTATAATAAATGTCGGAAATGCTATTATGAGTAAACAACTACAATGCCGATATACTATAATGTTGGGTGTTAAATTGAATGAACCACCTTTTGGAAAATAAAAAGAGAAACTTACCAGTTATATGAGATTGTGGTCACTTGAGTCCAAGTGGGTTATATTATTTATTTTATGACTCTTTGTGCTTGTCACCGATATGTGGCATTAATACATTCACTTTCTATAACTACGTAACTTATTTAATCGACAGATTAAATGAGAACTATTTAGTTATATAAAATGAGGATATTAATGGGCATTGTATCCTACGACACCATAGGTCGTGGTATGTGTACAGGAATAATAAATTTCTAAATATCTCGCGAGGTTTGCTAAATTGACGCATTTGGTAAGCTTGACGATATATCTAGGGAATTTATTAAACTTTGATACTTACCATATAGTACTATACGTGCTATGTGATTTAGGTTTGGGGTATAATCTTGGAGTGATACATTAAGTAAATAAATATGGGGGATTACCAAATCGACGGATTTGATAAACTTCGATGATTTATTTAAATAATATATTGGACTAATATTAGACCTATAGATGGTTTTATTATTCTTTTCTTTGTTGTGGCTTCTTGTTTTGAGTTGTGTCGACCCTCCACCCGCATGGATACCAAATGTCAAACTCCAAACTAATATGAGAATAATATGAGAAATGGATTTTTGGAAAGTCAAAAGGAATACGTTCGCGATTGGGAATATTTGATTTGAGGAAATAATTCTCAAAAGAGTTAATATTGTTAGGAAGTGCCGAGTCCGTACTTGCTGTCTTTTGAGTTGCTATACACCAAATTCTACCGAATTCTTTCTGCTGATTTTTGGACTTGAGGTGAGTCATAGCCCCACTTTTACTCTTGAACTTTGTTTTCAGTACTTGGGGTGAGAAACGTGCAAATTATTTTATGTGGACTATTATCGCCTTTGTCTTTCCAAACTTGCTATGCTTATGGAACTAGGATGTTATGTCAACCTTAGTCACATAGTGAATCATCACGTGTGGACTAAATATGGTTAGACGAATGTTACATCAACCTTAGTTACATAGTGAACCATCGCGTGTGGACTAGATTTGGTTAGATGAGTTACATCAACCCTAGTCACATAGTGAACCATCGAGTGTGAACTAAATATTTAGATGATGAGAATGGCTTATTTGAGGATTTTGTGGATGAACTATAGTGTGCACCTATAGGATTTTGCGTTGAGGATTGAGGCCTAGTCTAGCTAGTAAGCGTTTTGCGTATATGTCCACTTGATTTGATATTGAATATAAACCTATGATCTCACCAGCGAAAGCTGACTTTTAGCACGTTTTCTCAGGTAATTAAGTAATGACTTTAGATGCTTGGATTGGAGGCTTGGCTTGGCAATGCGGTTAAGGATCTATTTTTCTAAAACTTTGATGTGTATTTGTGGACCTACTTTTATTTCTTTTGGGCCTTACTTTGGATAAAATTGGGATGAATGTAAACTTTAAAACCCCGTTTGGTTGTGTTTTACTTATGTTTACTTTATCTCGTTCTTTTATGTCTTGTATTGGATACCAATCCCCGTAGCACCCCGAAAGCTTGTTGAGTCTTCAGCTGTACCAAATTTTGTTGGTGTTACAACATTAGAGATGTAACGACGATTATTGTTTATATTATGAAATGGGGTAGACAAAGAAGTTACTAAAGTTTGGCAAAATGTTCGTCTAAGTTACTATAGTTTAAAACGTTACAAACAAGTTATTCAAGTTCACGGGTTTATCAACTATGTTACTAAAGTTTAAAAAATGTTACACTAGGGTTACCTCTTAGGTGGGCAACCGGTTGATAGCCGGTATCCCAGCCTGAAACATATTACACCTCAAAGAAGTTACTAAAGTTTGATAAAAAGTTCGCATAAGTTACTAAAGTTTCAAAACTGTCATTTAAGTTACTCAAGTTCGCGTGTTTTATTTTTGTAAAAGTCGGATTTGTAATACCTATGATACAAAATAAAGCATGATAAAATCCATAGATGTAATAACTGAAATTATTCATTATACATTACCAATTAACAAATATACCATTATAAACAAAGAAAATTTGCACGTTTGGTTCGTTTGTTGCCGATCTTGCATCGTTTATCATTTTGGCCAACGGGTGTTTGTAATTCTTTTCAAAAAATTTGGTTTATATGTTTTCATCCGCTATTTATCTGTTTTATACATTTTTGTACATTTATACGTTTTTGTACATTTTTATACGTGTTTGTACGTTTTGTATGTTTTTGTATGTTTTATACATTTGTGTACGTTTGTATATGTTTTTATACGTTTTTGTACGCTTTTCTACGTTTTAATGCAATTTTTTTACGTTTTTTATTGCATTTTCTGTGTTTTTATGTGTTTTTGTACATATTGTACGTTTTTATCCGTTTTGCTTGTTTTTATCAGTTTGTATAGGGAACTGAAAGATAATTCACCCGTCTTTAATCACAACAAACCCACTATCCCCGAGATTAATGGCATGAAGATCCTCGTCTATAAGGAGATATAATCCATAATTAGACATTAGTGAACAGGAATACAAACCCATTATCCGTTTTAACTATAGTAACTTAAGTGAACATTGCCCGAAACTTTAGTAACTTATGTGAACATTTTCTCAAACTTTAGTAACTTATTTGTCTATTAACCCATAATACATCAGTGCCACGTAGGATTTTAACCGGTAGTAAAGGGTTAAAACTAAAACAGTAACTTATGTAACCGGTGAGAAAAAGTTGAGTAACTTGTTTGTAACGTTTTAAACTATAGTAATTTAGGCGAACATTTTCCCAAACTTTAGTAACTTATTTGTCTATTAACCCTTATGAAATGTGTGTTTACTTTATGCTTATAGATGAAAGTATGTGAACGATCTTATCGACAGTTGCACGGTACAACATCTTGGTTTATTTTTTGATTCTTTGATGTGTTATACGTTTTATCACGAGTATTAGATTATTCATCTACATATAAGAAGCATTTGGAATACTTTATAACCGAGATTTAATTTTTTTTATTATTCTTTTGTTGTTGTACAGGATGCTGCAACAGAAGGTTAAGATATTAACGTGTTTATACTATAAAGGTATGATCATGTAAATAATTACTAATGATGAAAAAAGGGCCATGTCGAATTGGTTTGGTAACATATCAAGAAGGTTATAGCTTTGCCAGGTCAGACTGAGATGACCTCTAACAATTTAAGTCTAAGTTTTCACATTTTATCACTTAGTTTAACAGTAGTTCGTTAGCAAAAAAAAAAACATTGTTTAGGTTTGGGTAACATGTCAAAATGGATACATACCATGATTACAAAGATCCATTTTGAATATTTATATTTCTATATTTTGGCTCTTGTTTTACATAGGATGACGAATTTTAGAAGTGTATGAACATGGATGCAACCGATGATGAACCTGCTACTGTGATAGCAGTCAGTTGTTTACATACGAGCAGTAATTTTAGACTATATAAATATTACGGTTCTTCTTCGTCATGCAAGCGTAGGATTTAGCGCAGTAAATGTCAACAAAAATGGACTTCTAAATTATAAAGCAAAGCATGTATTTTACCCACCAGAGAATAGGAAGTTCAGATGCCGCTGTGATTATCATTGGGCTTCTATATTTGAGGTATACAAATCAAGCTCTTCTATATGGTAGAATTATAGTGTTAAAAACATGGACTTCACAGGTTGTTGTTACTTTGTAATTTCCATGTAGTTACTTAAAGTTGTTGCTTTATACACAGCTTATACAAAGATATAAAGGAAATATTCGCATAATAGAAGCAAGTTATGTGTTTTAAATCTATATTGCTAACGGTAATGGCCATTCTAACCTCTACCACTCTAATGAATATAAAAATTAGTGATAGCATACTAGATCTCCAAGACAACATGTCGCATCCATGGAGCTTTTTGGATTCAAAAGCTAACACATTGATTATACACCATATTAGTAACACTTATAAGACATTATGCTTATAGCTTTTTCCATATAAGCAAAGCTGGAGTAAATTTAAACACATAGCTTAGGTTCATGATTTCACTGTCAGTATATATTTGAGATATGCAAAATAGTGAGCCTATTCACTTGTTTGAAAGATGCTAATTTTATAGGTTTAATGCTTTTTTTTTCAATTGAAATTTTGTTATCTTTATTGGTTCATGGCTTTATTTGATCCACATGATAGTGTTGGTACATATTAGTCTCCTAACTGTTTCATATATTTTGAAATATGATTCATCTTCAGGTATGTGTAGCCCAAATATTTTAAAAATGGTGTTGGTCCCGTTATTGCTGCTCGCACTAATGACGGTAACTGTTATTGACAAGCTGCAATGATCGAGGAAAGAGGTGTTTATATAGCACCCCAACTTGTTCAACAAGTCATTATTTTTCACCTCCTTTAGTGAGCCAAAAACGACACATAGCACCCCTCCTAAAACCTTCCTATAACTGGCCACATTGGAAGGAGGTCCGGGATTTTCATTTTTCGACATCCAAGTCCCTCGCTTTATATTTAACATATATTTAAATTAGTTAAATTATTACGTGAAACATATTAAACACTTAATAAATATAACTAGTATATATATTAATTATTTACTAAACGTACTCTTCATGTATTAACGTGTGCCCCTAATAGGCTCACACATTTCTAGTCGTATGATAGCTAATCTAACTACCATAACCCAACAGCTCCCACTTGGGAGTTGGAGTAGAAGACACCACATATACCAATGACGGAAACGTCTAGCAACACTCACATTCGTTATTGAACTAGAAATGTCTGAGATAAAGTTTAAAAAAATATTCTCAGTAGCATGGTTATTTATGTCTTGCTTTTATCATCAGTTGTTATAGATACCGTTAAACCATGGATATGGATCCTAACTCATTCCATATAGTTTAACCATTTTGATTCTCGTTATAGAATTTAATTCAGATATACCAAATGTAATCAAGAATTATCTTGCATTACCCTTTGGGTTTGGCAAAACAATTATCTGATTAATTCCGGAGAGGGCTCATGGTATCTTTCTGCACTTATCAAGTGGAGTAACAAATTCTTTGTTGACTACAAGTGTTGTGGATGCTGCTTCACATCACTCCGAAAAATAGCTTTTATAACTACCTTATGCAGGACAGCGTTTGGCATATAATTACAAAAGTGATATCCACACATAACAGAACTTGCTTGTATTTCAAGTCTAAGGATGACTTTATTAACCATTTTCAACATCTTACTCATGACTAGGATCCAAAAGTAAATGTTCGAAAGTTGGCGTATCCAATATGCATCCCTTGTGAATACATATGAGTTTGGCGGGAACAATCCACATTCTCATGGAATATAACCAACACTCACATTTGCCTTACATAACAATATTCCCATATTGTTAACTGACAATGGACATATTTAGAACGATAAAATCATTAAAGGATTAAACATGCAAATATAGGATAACAATTATTATATGAATGATAAACAAATACCAAGTATCTTTATTCATCATAAAGTAAAAATTGTCTTATAATCCCAATTATCTAAATACTAAAAATAGATATTCATGAGACTAATTAGTAGGTTGAAGTCTAATGTTTTCAACATTCTCAACTTTTCTTTACAAAAAAACTAAATAGTCATCTGAGTAAACTTTCCGAACACTAGTTTCAAATTTCACATATAGTGAGGGATTCGAAATATATGATGAGTGTCTTATCTCATATGCTCATACTATTCCAAGAGTCATAGCATGGAGATGTCGCCCCACCTTGCATAAGGCATTAGAAGTCAATGACATACTGACAATCATCTTTACAGTTTCTTAAAATGTAAAGTATTCTTATTCCTTAATTTGAAATGCAACAATGCTCTTCGTTGAGCATATCTAGTTAGCAGATTTATCATAAATGATAAAATCCTACTTTCACTAGTTTGAATTATCCTCTAGCTAGCATCATTGTACGTATACAACACAATGCTTTTAATTCGTAAACATCTATATTAATAATGATCTAAATACTCTCAATTAGATATTGTTGTTCTCATCTCATCTTGCTCTTGTGCAAATGTAACAATCCATCGCACTCACAATATAATATATACATGACAAATCCTTAGCTAAAAACATAAGGTTTTCATCCATGCAATAATTTATTCCAAGTGAAATATACCATTTAAGACTTGCTTGAATGATATATTGCATTTGTATTGGACTTAATTTTCCGCATATGTTTATTCCAAATAAACATTTATTCCAAGGTTGTTTGTTCTATTCCCTAAATCCCAAGTGTAGTTTCATTCCAAGCTTAAGGATTAAAATCTAGCTTAAATGGAATGATATCTTCAATATGTTATAAAACATATGAATTTTAAGGAAAAGCATAGTGCTCCCACTTAATATCAGATGTACTCAAGAATTATCTTAATTCAATTAAAATCATATTGTAATTAAATTCAAGATCTTAGCTCCTAGATGCATGATCCAATCCAAACTTGGATTGCCTAAACTTGTATACTACATAAAGATTATACAGACTCATAACCCTTTTGATTAAACACCATCCTCGCAAAAGGTAATCATAAAGGAAAGAGTTATAAAACTTAATTGCCATATTCCACATTCGAGGAAACTTGTATGACAATTAATTATCTTTGTTTAATTAATGCGTGTATAAAAGAAAATCTAATCACAGTCAATTGCATGAGTATGATTAAAAACTTCTTATTATAAACCATGCATTAATCATGTATACAATTTTGTCCTTTTAAGCCTTTCTTCAAAAGAAACTTATTCCAACCTCATAGGTTACATATTAGGCGAAATAAAAATCATGATCAAAACATTGATTTGCCTTTTAAGTACTGCATCTTATCATTCATAGTTCTAAGATGTTTATCAGATTCAAGATGTAATAATGTACCTTAGTAGTTAGCAGATTTACAATGATCTTCTAACTTATATCCCTCAGCATTGATATTAAAATATCACTCAAGTGATGAGGCATCCTTGCGGATTTATGAATGAGGGTAACATTATACTTCGGTCGAAATTTACATGTTTAACCTTAGTATTAATAAGTGGATTTTAGAAGGTTATGTATTTGTTCTTGAATATCTTCAAGATTTGTAGATGCTTTCACATACTTTTGTAAGTAGAGACAATTCTATAAATAATAAGTATTTAAGCAACAATAAATTGTTCTTTATTTGGGAACCACAAAATACATTCTAAGTTCTCATCTCTAGATAGTTAATACAATGCTTCATAAGATTTTAACAAATTCAGAACTTTAATCAAGACATAGTGGGATTCCTTTCAAGAACCCTAATTAGGGTTTATAGAAAAACCCTAATTCTTGTATCACCCTTTAACCAAAAACCTTAGCATAGGTTTGTGTTCTGTCGAGCTAGGAGAAACACCAACACTACAATCGTTAAGCTAGGAAGTGTAGGAAAATTGAAAACCCAAATGATTTTAGGATTCGATTGGTTTGAGTGGGACAACCGAAAATCCCTAAGGGTTTAGGGGTTTTGTTTGTGTATTGTCTTGAATACCTTCTAGGTTTGAAATATATTGAGTGTATCCATGACACACATAATTTTCTAACCTTGATAAAATTTTGGAGGCAGAGTAATTAAACTATCATGAATCAAACAATATGAATATTGTTTGTTTCAACCTATTAGACATATCATATTAATGTGGTATTCTATAAGTATTGGGATTGTGAGACTATATCAGAATTCCATAGATAACTTAATTCCCTTTGGATTAAATACTTGTCAATTGGGTCGAGCCAAATTGCATATTAAGTATTTTCGAACCAAGTGCATGCTATAATGTATATATATTTCTTTAATAATATAAGAACCTTATGTTCACGTGTTCACAAGAAGATAGAGCTATTCAAGAATTATATGATCACATGTTTATAAGAAAACATAACATGTCAATAATACATTACAAGTCTTTGAATAATTCAAAGACCTCATGTTTATGTGTTAACTAGAAGACATAAAATTTTTACTATATACTTTATGTTATAAGTCATTGATTAATTCAAGGACTTTATAATTATGTTTTAACATGTAAATATAATTATACTAACAAAAGTAATCATGAACACAAACTCTTGAGTTCTGTAGTAATTTCAAGTTAATTTTATACTTCAGAATTATGATTATTATAATTTAACCATAATTATATTGACTAAAACATGTAGTCGAAATGTTGAAGTATCTTTACACTATATCATGACATTTGAATGTAGTAGGGCTACAAACATCTTGTGTGTTCAAGTCCTAGTAGAATTATTAGCTTTCTTACCTTGTGGTCAAGAGAAACTAATAATATGTTGTTCCTTGCACACATTTTGAGATTTCTCACACTTGTGTAAGGCACAACATCATATTGTGAAAAACAAACAACATATGCTTGATTGTGTAAACAATATGATAATGTCATAGATATTACAAGTAGGTTTAGAACCATAACGTTTAATATGGAACTGTGGATTATTATTCTATAGATAACGTTTCAGAAAGCAACAACATAAAGGCAATGTGTCATCTAATAAAATAAAATGCAATTTTCCTTTAAGCAATGGTCGTTCATATTTGGAAAGTAATGAATTATTTCAAAGAAAGTTTGAAATGATATGGGTGATTGACAAGGAAATAAATCTCGTAGCTCCCACTGAAATTGACAAGATTACAGGAATGTTATTTTAGTAATAAAACACAATGCTCCCACTGGATTTGTCAATTTATTTTAAGTGTTACATCGCTAGTAGAAAGCATATACCAATTTAATATACTTTCCTATTCTTTTCGAATGCCTACAAGTAGCATCGTACTCAGGTATTGAACAGAGTATATGAATTTTATTTTTATGTAGATGAGGGACTAGCTATTCATACTAACTTGAATATTTAGCATGCAATTCCTCATTTATCATCTACATAGCCACAAGGGTATTTAGCACTTTAATGAATAATGAGAGTCCAAGAAAAACCTAGCGAATATGCTAGTAATTTCTTCACTCTTTGGGATTTAAACTCATACATCGTGACAAGTGCAAGATGTCATTTATTTTGGTAGCTATAGACAAAATGGTTCCTAGTTACTCAAAATATTTTATCTTTCAATTATTTCAAGACCGGAAAAGGGTAATGAAAGATCATAAGTAAGTTTAACAATTGTAACCCTATCTTAGTTTGTCAACTAAAGAGGAAAAAAATAGGAATAAGTCTCACTTTTCTTACTAGAAAAAGAGACTAAGTTGGTCTTTTTAAGAAAAAAACAATCTTTTGTTCACGAATTATGTTGCAACAACACAATTTTAATCAGAACATAGAAAATTCAATTTTAGTATTTTCAATAATTAAATTCTTAAAAGAATTAACTACCCAATTAATTACTAATTAAGACTAAGATCTATTTTGACATCCCACTTATTACTGGAGGTTTGACCAGCGTGTAATAAAGTAGGGCAAGAGGTAAGCGACGAGCGTTAATTGCATGAAATGCAACTCTTAGACTTATGAGACTGATCAAGACATTAGTAAACAAGTAATAATGTCATGAGCATGTTTAGTCTCATCTTATGCCTCGGGTCCAAGCTCTGACCAAGCATACTCGAATTAAGTCGACCAAGCAAGAACTCGCAAAAATCGCCAAAGGTCTGACCATTGAGAAAAATTCGCCATGGGTTGGAATGGCCCTAAGGTCTGACCAAAGAGGTCAAGCCAAATGCACGTGTTCTTGGTTGGCTGGCATAGACTTCAAATTTAAAATAGGTATGCATATAAATGTGGTAAAATTGTGTACAAATAAGCATGCAAAACAACTTTGCAGCACTTATTTTAAAAACTTTTAGTAATGACACTGTAGTGATCATTATGGTTCACGGTAGCTTCAATCAAACTCACAAGGAAGTGGAGGACCAGGTCAGCGAAAAGCTATGATCGAAAATCCCTTAGGTGTGAATGTGCGCACTGCCTTATGCCCTTATACCCCCTTATAGTTTGTTCTAGTGAGTGGGCCGTACTTCCCAAATGTCCAGTTTTTAATTTCATGAAAAACTTGTTTCAGTATTTGATGATATTAAATAAGTATATTTTATTGGCATCATTTATCCTATGTTATTCGCTTGTTTTATATTATTTTATATGAGAATCGATACTTAATCACTTACTTTTGTAATTCTCAGTTATAAACAAGCATTTGGTGAAAGTTAGCTATTTTGGACGTAAATTGGAGAAAAGTGGATCAAGATGAAAAAGTCTACTAAAATGACAAGGAGATACGCCATATCATTTTAGACAGATACGCCGTATCATCATACTTAGATAATTTCGAAGACCATTGCCTGACTTTGAAGAATACGCCGCATGTAATTATATCATGCGCCGTATATGAAACTTTGGTCAATAAAGAAGAACCAACTTGTTCTATTCCAGAACGCCGCATTACATTTATGACATATGGCGTATCACTCTCAAGACTTCACCAAAGACAATCCAAGAAACTGAAGGACATGCGCCGCATATAATAATCAAGTTATGCTACATCTAAAGGCGATGTACGAATGTTTGTGAATATTATAATCTTGAACCCCACGCGAAGTTAACTTGATACGCCGCAGCGGACCAATCTAATGCACTGTATCAGCCATATATAATCCTTACCAAGAAATCAAGTGAAGATTAGAAGTTTAAAGAAGAAGTTAAAGATTACATGTCGACTAGGGATGAGCATTTCGACCCAAATCCCGAAACCGAACTGGAACCGTACCGGTACCGTACCAAAACGGTACCGATCCCGATATACGGTACGGTACCGAGACTACGAAATAAGGTGAAAAAAAACGGGATCACTAATTCGGTACGGGACCGGTACCAAATCGGAAAATATCAGAAAAAATGGGAAAATTCCGATTTCCCGGTACCAATACTGGTACCGGTATCCGAATCCTGTTTGGTACGGTACCGGTACCATTAATTTATGCTCGGGAAAAAATGGTACCACTAATTCGGTACGGGATCGGTACGGGACTAGTACCGTGCTCATCCCTAATGTCGACACACGAAGATGCTTTTGTATTTTGGCCGTAAAATCTTCATCCGGACTCCGTTTTACCACATTCAAGCGGCCACGGAAAGAGAAAAAGGAAATCTATCTAATTCTGAAGGAGATGCGGCACATAGGGGTTTTAGATGCGCCGTATCTAGGTCGGAACAGCTGCAAAGTATTTTTGGTAAACCTTGGAGGCTACTCTTGCTTACCCCTATAAATATCAAAACCCTAGAACGACTTTGGCATCATTTTTATCTGTTGGGGACACCCCAAAAACATCCCTAACACCTCCTCCTTCCATATTCGAAGATCGATGAAGAACATCTCAAGATTTTAACGTCGTGTGTCAGTCGGTTAGCATAAGTATTTTGTCTATGTATTCATTATGTGTATTTGTAATGTATACACTATCTTCTGCTGAGATTATGGGCTAACACCCTTAGGTGTTTGCCAAATTTATGAAGTTATTAGTTTATATGATCGTGTAGATTTGTTTGCTTTGTTAATGGATTGGGTGCTTGTCGATAAAAACTCATTTATTGCTTATAACTAGTAAAAGTCTATGTAACTAGGTTATGATCCTTTTAAGTTTAATTGATGTGACTTAACTTCCTGTAATTGTGGTTGCTTTGGTTGAGTTATTTGCGTGTGAACCCGAATCTCTATTAGAAATCATTGTTTGACATAAACGAAATGTTTTTACAACCTAATAGGACTAGTAGTGTGTAATACCGATCTAGGTTAGATGGTTTAAAGCAATAAGTTAGTATTGATACTAGATGAGTCACTATGATCTTGGCCAATTTCCCGCTCCAAATAGCAAGTTATTAAATCATGACATGGTTTAGTAATTGGATCTACGCCTTAACAATTGAATGAATTAAAACAAGTAGACATAAGCATATATAACTATAAGATGAATTAAATTTGGCTAACCCATTCTTCCTTATTGATAACTACTCTCTCTACAATTCTCCTCAGATCAACCTCTTTCAAACCTCATTTCACTTCCATTGGCTAATAGTAAGTGACCACATATGGAGACAACCCGATATGACAAACTTGAGGATGAAGTAAAATTCCCAGACTTGTGACTTACGCTTGTACTAATGTTTGATTAAGAACCTATTGAGCACAACAACTTCACTCCTTACAATATAGGTAGTGGCATATTCCCAACCATCCATCCTTTATTGTATATCTGCCTCTTGAACAATCCACAACCATTTGTGACACTGAGCACGAACTCCTTAAAGTGATAGCTATTGTGAGCATTAAGAACCAACTTATGCATTTATAGATATCACACATAGCTAGATGTCCAAGTCTTAAACACTATTCTATAAATGCTCAAACAAGGATCTTCAAAAGTCTTGCATCCAACCAACCCCTAGACCTTGAGATACTAAGTACACGCACCCATGAAACGTCACTTCAAGCTCAAATAAATAATAAACAAATAATCCCCGTAGTCACATTTCGATAATGTTTAAAATTTAGCCATGAAGTTAGTATCCCCGTGAAAATTTATAACACCAAAATACCACTCAACGTCCAATATTATCAAAAAGTATATCCAATATTTTTGTAAAAAAAAATTCGGATGACACTCTTTGTTTTCAAGTCTTTTCAGCGTTACCTTCCTTTCAAGTCCAATTTGTGTGTTATAGAAACACAGCTCATGATTAGAATGTAAGCCCAATAAGCCGGTTCCAGCCCAAACGCAATAAATCTGAACCTAGCACCATTTAGTAACCGGATATATGATAATAACCCTAATGACTCAATTCAATTCCACAACCCTAAATCATATTATGTCCGCCCCCATCACTAAGGTTCCGTTTCTTTTTCTTTTGCAAGCTCTGTCCACTAATGGGAGTGGGACCCATTCACATATATTAACATTTTTTATTTGATGAGTCCACTAACTTTTGTTACAAAGTCTGTCTATTAAAGGGATATAAAACCTCACATGTTACCAGCCAGACGTTCTAAGAGAAGGGGGACCCACCCGGACCCACATGCCCTTAACTAACAAATAAAAGTAAACAAGGCCTTAACATTCTCTCTCTCTCCCAAACACATCTCCAGGATCTTATCTTCATCTCCATTTCACCACAATCAATTACAAATTTAACCATACCCAACCTTTTTCCTTCATGTGTTGCTCAGTCCGATTCATATAACCACGAAGAAGAAACATAAGTTACGACTTCAAGATCATATGGTTGATCTCAGGTAGGTGTATGATGTGTTGATATGGGATGTAGGATAGATGTTGTATTTGTTGTTGACGTAGATCAGATCTATTTTCTTTTCCTTTTGCTTATTAATTTTGGACCGATGATGGTGATAAGAAACTGAGGTCACGTTTGAGTTATAGGTATTATTTGGATCTTGGTCAACTGGTCAAAGTCTTCTTCATCTACATCTCTATTCGAAATTTTTTGCTAATTCGAAAAATCCGAGTCTATTCGAAAAAATTCGAACTAATCGAAAAATTTTGACTAATCGAAATTTTGACTAATTGAAATTTCAGACTAATCGAAATTTTGAGGGTTTTGCTATTCGAAAATTTCTAATACAAGAAATTACGATCATGTTTTCGGCGACTTTTCCGACCAAAAATTCCGATGATTATTCCGACCACAGATTCAGGCACCTTTTTTTACAACAATATTCAGACCATGTTTTAACAGGTATTGGTACAAAAAGTAAATCATAAAAATGATAAGCTATAAAAAAAAAAACCTGATAACAAGGACACATAATATCTGTTTTTACGCAACCCAATGACATAAAGGCTAGGACTTTTTGTTTTTGACCAATTTATGATGCATAGAAACTATTGAAACTGTATAACCACATAAGATTGAAAAAAAATTCTCAGATCCACAGAACAAGGGGTTAAACAGCTTAAAAGAGGTACGAACCACTAAGAAAATCATCAAAACAAACAACCATGAGCTCTGATACCAATTGTAGGACCAAAAATATACATGATTTATGTGGTTCGGTTGGTCGAGGTTGATCAAAGTAGATGAGATCCATGACTAGTTTTAGAGAGAGAAAGTAGAGAGAGGGAGAGGTGAAACAAAGATGATATTATTATTAAGCAAAATGGTTACACACTCACACACCTCAAGTGAACTCTTGTGGGGTTTATATAGGGCAAACATAAGACAACTATTACAATATTACATTAGTAGTCCCTGCGTTATATGCATTCTAGTTGTCTACTCCAATTCACGTAAATATCGGTCAGCTTCATTTCTAACAAAAAGTGTACTAGTGGAGAGTTTTCCTAAAACTTAGGGGCTAAAATTGGAAGGACTTCTTGTATCTAATCGATGAAGGACCTGGTTATCATCGATTATCTTTTCTAAGGTAGTGATCCTAAAGTGGGCAAAGGTTATCTTATTGTTATGTTTCATTTGATCCTTTTGAGTTTTAGAAATCTGGGTACAGGTTTATCTAAGCTTATCCTTAAATTTACTAAAATCCTGCTGACTTTCTACTTTCCTATTACTATGACCTTCTTCCATCTTCTCTAGAAGATCAATAGTAAGTTCATCTAAACTACTTAATATGTTCTCAACCTGATCTTCCTAATTTTCTATAGGTGTCTTATGGGAATCTCCTCCAACCTCAAATTTCCAAGATGAGGTAGGAAGATTTATAGGGAAATAGGATGGTGCTAGGTCATAAAGTCGTCTCCTAAGTAAACTAGGCTCATAACTAGGTAAGTGCGATAGAGGACATGTGGGTCTCCTAGGAAACATTGATCCTTCGGGAATAAAGAATCCTTGGGGATCAAATGTTGATGAGGGTAATATAGTGGGAAAAGGAATAGGCGTTGGTGAAGGAATAGGTGGTGTATTAGCATAGAATTCTCTTAGGTGTTTTAGGTGTGGGTCTTCTATAAAAGGTGTAAATCCTAAGGGTGATGGTGTAACTATATTATTCCTAGTGTCGTCTGATGTGTGGATTGTGGTCTACACGAAAGTTTTACTTCTCAAGGAATCTTGAGAAGCTTACAATCCCCACCAGGCAGTGTACCTGACCGATGTAGTATAGTGAAGTGGCAAGTACCGGGGGATTGATCGTTCTCCACAGGGAATAGTGTTCGTTAGGATTGAAATTAATCTAACTAGGTCTAGAGGTGAGGGATGATTCTTTTTGTATTTTTATATTTTATGGAAAGCAAGTAAAATCTCGGGTTTTTGTAAGAGTGGGCGGAATTACTTACTAGTCAACTAACCCAAATAACTTCTAATGCAATAAAAATAAAATAACAATAAAATAAAATGAAATGTGATACTAAATATGGAGAAAACATGTTTACTTAGATTTCATTACTCTCTAGTTATCTTTTATTGATTGATAAGCTTGTTACAATTGCGTGGGTGACGGGTTGCATTCCTTAATACCAATTGTGGGGCCGTGTATGATCTTCCCCAACTATATAAGTTTCTATCTCTTCCTATGGCGACACGTTAAGTATCCATACCATGGCCTCCTTAATAGTCACTTATGCATTAAATACAACCATTAAAATCGTAGTACACATCCGATTCATGTTTCTTAAGACATTCAAGCAAGTTACCGAATAGGAGATTGGCCAGTTTTCTTAAACCTAACATCGATTAACAATCACTCAACAACAATTAATACCTAACCGTCAATCAATAATCAATAACTAGGTTTCACTACATCTAAGCAAACACAAATATACCTAGCCTAGCATGTTAAAAGAAAGACAAGAGTAAGATAAAATCAAACAACACATAGACATATTGAATGATTGATAGATTACTTATCTTCAATTAAACATGGAAGAAACAAGGGTATGAAACCCTTAAAAACTTCTTAAATTTGACCTAGGGTTTATGTGACAAAGTTCCTCTCCAAAGTTGCACACTTATGAATGAAAAATCCAAAACTATATATAGATTTACAAGGGTGACGGCGTCACCTTTTGATGGTTGACTCCGTCATCTCACAACGGCTAGGGTTTTTTGTCGTCTAATCCAACTTCTTGACGCCGTCTCGTTCTATGGGTTTTGGGCCATCACGCTTTAGAGTTATACGTGACGGCCTTCCTCAGGTAAAGAGTGACGCCGTCATGTGTTATGCCCAAAAAGTCTTCTGGCGCGTCAAGTGTAAAAGTAATTTCCACCTCTTGTCACGAAGGCTGACGCCGTCCCTTAGGAACAGGTGACGCCGTCAGGTGTAATTTTCAGCTTAGATTCTTGACTTTGTCGTTTTCTTCACTTTATGCTCCAAAAACGTCCAAAAATGCTATGTTTTCCAGAATTCTCTCCAAAAGTGCTCTAAAATGATAAAAGGAACGATTTAGGGTAATAATTGATCATATTATCATGACTTAAGGCTTAAATGACCCTTTAAAGCGTAACAAATTTCGCCTCATCATCGTCTAAAGATTCAGGGAAAAGGTGTTTTGAGGAATAATCTAGTACACTCGGAGAGGGAAGAGCATTCTTCGTATGTAAACTAGATGAGGCAGGGGTAGAATAGCGGGGAGTAGACATAACTAGGTATTGAAATAAAGCATTTAGCAATTAGGTACTATCTACTATACTAACCTTTTAACACGTATTGTTGCGGAGGATGGTAGTGACACTAAGGACTTTCTTGGACTTTTAGAAAATTAGTTGTAGTGTAGGTTTTGACCTTGTTTTCTACAACTGAAGCTCTGATGCCAATCTGTAACACCCCCATTTTTGACAGATCACAGCCGATTTAGATTTGGGGTATTACGTTTTGGAGTCACATTTACAGTAATAGAAAACGACTCGAAAAGAGACGTTTTTATAAAATGAGTTATCATTCATTAAATTATCAGAGTTTTATTAAGAAGAGGTCCCATGAATCTAAGTTGTGAAATGTTATTTTTTTGAATGACAACGGGGTTGAAAGTCTTCCAAGTTCAGTGCCGCCTTGTGTCATAAATCCGAAACAGCTATATACCTAGGATACATGCTTAAAAGTCAATACTAGGTGTTGAGTGAGAGTCATAGGTTTAGGTATAGTGTGAATACAAGTTTCCCTAGGGTTTAGATGTTAAACCTTTCTAGGAAAAATGTAAGGTTTTTGATAATTGCAATGCATATACAATTATCATGTGAAAAGTGTTATTGCACTAAGCTCATGAAACCACACGTTAACAGTCCGGCTCATGGGATCTGTAGACCAAACCAGGAGGGGATGAGAAGGATAACTTGCCAAAGTTAATCCTTAGAGGTTTCAAGTATAGTACTTATTGGTGGCCCGGCTGGGGCGAACCAACGGGAGTTGTCAAACTCCAATAGATCTATCAACTATACTCGCGTTCACTCATAAGTGATTATGGCTCATGAATTTAGTTATGTAATGGTGGCAGAAAGTAACACTCGTGAAATAACCAAAGAAAAAGACTTGTATTCGGTTTAAAGAAAAGTAAGTAGCATGTATCCCCCTCGATTTATAAAGCATTTAGAAAGAGTGAGGCTATGAACTCACTTGGGCTTTAGGAATGATGTGATCGATGTGAAAAGTGACTCGGAAACTAGATGGCCTTACTCACGTGTCTTGAGGTTTTTGTAGGTGTGTTTTGTGTGGTTAAGTTCCTTAGTTGTTTTAAGTTTCTTAAGTAATTACTCCTAGGGTTTCTATATTTATAATTTAACACCGTTCGGGCCATCGTAATCCAGAAGCACAACTCCTCACATGAAGCTCCCTACTATTGTATTATGCTGCCAACATAATACCATTCGGGCCATCATAATTCAGAAGTATATAACTCCTCACACGAAGCTCCATACTATTGAGTTAAGTATTTTAGATTTAGTTATAACATAACACCGTTCGGGCTATCATAATTTAGATGTCATGTAGTATACGTTCGAGGAGCCAGGGCACTTTAACTCATAAACCCAGCAAACTCGTCAAAATGAATACCCAAATGAAACCCCTCACATGAAGCTCTCTACTATTTTGTCATGCCTTTGTTTTTTGGTAATACTTTACTTAATAACCTACAAGTTTCACATATTTACACTTTCTACCCTAAACTTATATATTTTATGTTATTTAGTTTTCTAACTATCTAAACTTTAAACAATTAGTCCCTATACTTATATATTTTATGAAAATAACATAAATGACCCTTAGACTTATTAGTTTTCAGAATTTACCATTTATACCCTAGACTTTATAATATCTACAAATCTAGTCCTTATAAGTTTATAACTTTTATAACTTTTATCCTAAGGTTATGTAACTTTGCAAAAAGGGTCCTTATACTTAATACTTCTAAGAAATATCAAAAATAGTCCCTAGACTTAATATTTTCAGAAAGTTACCATATATACCCCTATGCATGGAAAACTTTGCAAAACTAGTCCTAAGTCCATGCAAATTATATTTTTATGAAACAAAAGAGTTTCCTAGATTATGGTTTACTAATATTAGCTTATCTAAGTTGCCTAAACTAACTCATAGCTTAAGTTAAGGTATTATAGCATGTGTTTAGAAATTATTCTATAATTAGGGTTTTAAAATGTAAAGTTTTAAAAGAAAATGATCAAAGCTTAAGAAAAGGTTCCTAGGCATCCTAATACTAACCTAGTACTGTAATAAGACTATTAGAAGCAAAAATGAAGCTTACTTGGCAAGGGGAGGGCTTAACATGAGAACCAGGGTTTCTAGGTTTAAAAATGGAACTCGACAAGGACCTAGGCTTATGTTACTCGACTTCTATGCCTTTTAATGCTTGTGTACTACTACTAAGACCAGAAGATTGAAGTTGGAAATAAATGAAGGTGTGAGTTTGAATGGAGGGGGTAGCGAGGGTTTATATTGGGTCGAAAGGACTTGGTGAGCAAGCATGGGGTTGTGTGGTGGCGTGAGGAGGGGGAGTGACTATATAATGCTATATGGTGACTATTAGGATCTATAAGGGTAATTAGTGCAAGCTAGGATAGCCTAGAAGGAGGTGTTTGGTTATGGTGGTGCCGCGGCACAAGGTGGTCACAAGGAGGTGATCCACCACCTTGTGTGCTAGCTTGGGTGGTGATAGGGTGTGTGCTTAGGGTTACCAAGGTGCTAGGCTAGGTGCTTGAGGTGATTGAGGTGCTTATGTTTAGGTTTTAACTAGTTTATGTTTGGTTTAGACCTAATCTTGCTTAGTGAGTGATTAGGCTTTAACTTAAGTTTTGGTACCTAGATTAGGTTCCTGTGGGTGCTTAGTGACTAAGAGTAAGTCTTAGGAGGCTTATACTAAGTGGTGGTAGCTTATGGTGAAGTTTTGGGAAAGTTTAACCTAGTTTTGGGACTTGTAAGACCTATTTAGGGTTTTGTGCTTAAGGGACTTGTACCTAATCTCCTAAAGTGTTGTACTAAGGTTTAGGGAGTCTAAGATATCCTAATGTAACTCCTATATAAGCCTTGAACACTTTCAAACTAGTTTAGATAAGCAATTAGGGTTTATAAACACATAAGGCTCAATTAGGGTTTGTTTTGGTATTGTGGTAGGTTTAGTGTGTTGTGATGATAGATTACTTATTATGGTGTTGTTGTGATCTTAGATTAAGAGTTCTTGTGTTATGGTTATAAGGACATTTGGCTTGAGAGGATACGTGAGTAGGTCTAGTGAGTCATCACATGAAATGTATAAGAAAGAAAAGCAAAAATTTACCTGTGGGAATACCTACTAATGGTATTGTGGAGGAAATGATGTTGTTGGGATTTTATGGGTGTTTACAGTATAGCCTCTTTTACCTATTTTGAAGTTACTACAGATTTTAGAATATTCTAAGCGTCCTTTTAAATGTTGGTATATGATAAAGTTTATAATTATACTGTTGTTTATGTTATTTCAAAGATTTCTGGAGGTTTTGATGTAATACGGAAGTAGCATGAGTCTTATGCAAGAGAAACGGGTCAAAATGTAGCAAAAAAGGCCTGCAGCCCAGCAACCGGCGGTTTGGAAGTTGTCTGGGAGACAGAATGGGATGAACCTAGGCGGTTTAGGCCAAACCGGGCGGTTTGGACCTAAACCCGCGATTTGGGGGCGATTTTCAGATTTTGTAAATTTTCAAAAAATCATATCTTTTAAACCATAAGTCATCACGGGGCGCGCCACCTAGCGTTTTGAAGGTGATTGAGTCTAGTTTCATTTAAAAATAGTCTCAAGGTCTGATTATTTATAAATTTTTGTAAATGGTCAAAAGAGTGATAGAATGTCTATAAAAGTCAAGCGTTTCCGCGTAAAAAGTTTTATTTTTTGGTCAGAACGGGCACGGGGTGTAACACGATATTATTTTTGAGATTCAGTTTGGCTCGATTCTAGGTCCTTCTATTGAGTATTATAGGCTCTTCCAAACTCCTTGGAGGCCAAGTTGCTACATTTAAGGTTCCTATAATTTGGAGTAGTATAAATATAGCCTTGGGGATCATTTCCAAATCATCCAATCAAATACAATTCATCATACAACTACTAATCAATCACCAATCAGCTTTCTACCACTCTCAAGATCTCAAATTCGTTCTTAGAAATCCAGGAAACTTTGGAGGTCCAAGAAGTCAACATTTGGAAGTCAAACTCTTAAGAAATCAACACCAACACTTAGGGTAACATTACCTTGTCATTTGTAATCAAATTCCAATCATTGTAAGACTTTAATTATGATTTCTAATATTCAAGATTCTGAGTTTATGTTCATGTTTGCTTTGAGTAGCTAGTACCTTTGTGCATTTTCTTAGATGATATTTATTACTTAATGATTCGTCTATGATTGTGATAAAATGTTTTAATTCAATTTCAAGTTAATTCTAAGATCCAATTGTGCTAAAGTTTTATAGTGACATTTGTTAATAAAGTTTGACTAGTTAATAGTAATTTCCTAGGTCGAAAGGTTTGTTATTATTTAACTAGTTATAATCATTTGTCTATGAATGATTGTTTTTACCCATTATTCTTGGTTAAACAAAGAAACTAATGTGTAATTGTAATAAAAATGCTTTTGTCTATAAAATCGGATTGATTGGAAACCACCATATAGGTTGAAAGAGTAGTGGTTTACAATCAGTTGTAACCTTTTGTCTATGATTGGTTCCCTTTTGTATTGACCATTTCCTAAGCTTATTTGATAAAACAAAAGATGATTTTTGTGTTTAAGATTGTTAATCCAACCTTATGAAACTTGAATTGATCTTGAATTGATTGGTTAAACGCAATGCTTGTTTTTATGAACTAAAATCTTGATGAAGTTTTAACTTGTAAGAACAATAATCACCATCTAATTCCTACAACCAAACTGTTATTAAGAGTTATCACAATCATGCTTATCAAGAGTAGTAAACTAATCTAAGCAAGTGTAGTTTTTAATCATTTGAATTATCTTTTTAATCATTATTGCTTGCGTTTGAGATTTACTTTTAGACTTATATTTAGAATCACTCACAAATCCCTATGAACGATCCCGAATTACCATCATAATCTTTCTATAAGGGATGAGTACACTTGCTCGTATGTGTTATTCATAGATTCAGTATCTCACCCTTATAAATTTAAAACTTGTACATACACGTAACACATCCGACTCGTAGTTGTATAGTTGACCAAAGGTGCCCGTAAGCGGCGCGCTTTGTCCATATGCCCGGCGTGCTTTTTTCCAAAATCTTAAGCTCCTCAAAGTCATTCGTTTGTTGCACTTCTCGCGTCTTTCCTTCAAGCCTTAGTCCTGCATATTCATTCATATATTAAGTACCAAAATTCCTACAAATAAGGTTATTTCACTATATAATTTACATAATATTGGGGTATAAATATGTATAACACGAGACTCATCAAATCCCTCATACTTAAACTAATGCTTGCCCTCAAAATTTTATTAAGTTTTGCATTCAAAGATTTCTTTTTAGCCTTACTGAGCCCTTTTTATAACAAGTTTGGGTGTTCTTCAGGTTGCCTCTTAGGTGCTTTAAGAGCTCCCCTGGTTCTCGATGCAATATTTGAACTTCCCTCACCTGGCATATTCTACTCACACAATCACAAACAATCAACATTACTTGTTAGAAAATATCCAATATGTAAGCAATTAAGCAATTTTCATTCACACTGTGACTAAATATTTCCAGAAAAGTGGCTGTTTTGATAACAAAACTGGCGGTTACGTGACTAAAATTTTCAAATCATGAAAATGTTTGACGGTTTTATAAAAGATCCGCGGTCTTGGCAAAAAAAACCGGCGGTTTTATTGCTCTGCATACAAGTGCTCTGTTTTGTTGTCTGAGAACCAAATTAAATATATCTAAACATCAAAATCTCAACCTCAAAAGGCTTCCTATATCTCAAAGATAATCTCAAGTATTCATTTTATCAGTTAAGGATCATCAATCATCAGTTAAACATCAATCTCCGAAGCTTTATGCATTCTAAGGGATTTTCTCAAAAAGTTTTCTAAAATCTCTTAAAACATGTTTTAGTTCCTCCCAAACTCAAGGCAGTCGTTTCTGTAACCATAACCTATCACTTAGCATAAGTAGTTTCCTACATTAGGGCTAAGAAACCCTAAATTCTTAGTGATCAAAATTCTTCAATTAATCAAGGGGCAAACTCTAAAAACGTATAAAAGAACACATAATTAAGCATAAAAAACCAAAATTCAGACTATCATAGCAAACCCTGAGTTTTTGATCATCAAAACCCTAACAAAACTTTCAAAAGATTGAACACAAGTGTAAACTTACCCTCATTGTGTTTGTTGTTTTTCTGAAGATGAAATTCTTGTTTTCAAGTAATCTTACTGATGAAAAACCAACGGTTTTGAGTTTATGTGTGTTTTTGGGAGTATTTTTACTTAAATGTGTAAGTGTGAAAATGATATGTGTTTAAGTTATAAAAGCTTCCCTCGCTAAAAAGTTGGGTGACGTTAGCGAAAAGGTCAACGATATTTTCTGCTTTTTTCCTTACAGTCTGCTATGAACTTCTAAAAATGGTGAAAATAAAAGCTAAAAACTATAACAAACGTAGAAATATTTACAATAGATATTCATTCATCTCTTATCAGAGGCATAATGATCATCAAGCATAAGCTTGAGATACAATTTATTCAAAATATGACAAAATAACATAGAAATGAAAAAAAAAAAGAAAAAAAAGAGAACATTATTTCAACTCCATTTTGGTGTTACTTTGGTATTTCATGCAGTGAAAGGGTCTGGTGACATGATGTCACTCAGGTTATAAGAACCAGATGGTTTCATTTTGGTGTTTAGAGAAAACTCAGATGATTGAGGAATTTCTTCTTCTTCATTAGGAGCATTGCTTATTCCATTCTCAACTTCCGCATCAATTTATGCCCATAAAGTGATTTCCCCTAGCTGATAATTAATCATACTTTTGGTGTGTTCCATGAATACTCTTCCTAAATTATATCAGGTTCCACATCATCTTCTTCAGGGTTAACATAAAATTCTAGTTCATAACTTTTGGTTTTTTCAATGGAGTCATCCATAGTTTCTCCTACTAATTTCACAGATAGTTTCTTATCAATTTTCTTATCACCATTTTCCAAAACCTCGAATTTTAAGTTAAGTTTTACCACATATTCTTGGTAAATCAAGTTTCTATCAAGGTCAAGATCTAAGATTCCATCAGAGGCATACAATCCTTCAATATAACATGGTGCTATATATTTTTCCCCCACTTCTTTTTCATTCCATTCCTATGAAGTAGGAAAACCTTAGTTTTCTCATTCACTTCCAAAAACTTTTCCAATATTCAGTTTCCAAAAACTTTTCCAATCACATCAGTGTCTGGGTAAATAGTTAGTAACCCATTAGCAAAATCCACAACTCTTTTTGCGTGTTTTAGGAAAGTTCTCCCTAGGATCACACTAGTTTCCCATTCACTTTCACTGAGGTTAACATGAAATTCGACCAAGAACATGTCCATATTCATCTGGACCAGTAATTTCTTTGTAACCACTTTTCTTCCATTCTCTTTCTCTTCAATGCTTACTCCTAGTTTCTTTATTAATTCCTTTGATAGCAGGTTTCTGCTATAATCCAAATCAGCTACATCATCATTAGCATAATTGTTCTCTATATAGCAAGGAGTGATGAATTTCATGTAACACTCCTCAGTTTTCATTTTACTAAAGGTGTGGACCCTTTGTTCATTTTCAAACCACTTTCAATTGTGTCTGAATCAGAGAAATGGTTCTCCCCTATACTCTCTAATTCATCAATCCATCCATATCTATTCTCCAATTCTAACTTCTTCCCTAGCCTATTGTTATGATCCATGGCTAAACTAGCTAAAAGGTGCACAAACATCAAATGAAGCATTAATAAGTTAGTTAAATAAGTTATAAGCACATAATCATTCTCCAATAATTTCATATAACTCATATATGTCAAGATATGTATCTGTTTTAACTTCATAAAAGAAAACTAGTCTTTTGTGAATTTTTTTGCAAAAAAGTTCGACGTACTTTATAAAAAGTACGACGCTTACGTGATTTTCTAGCCGTTTTATTTGAAATTCTCCAGAAGTACGGCGATCTTAATACTAAAACCGGCGTGTTTATGGGTTTTAACAGATGATAATAAGAAATATAATCAGTCATAAACTCAGATAAAATTTGAAAATAAATTACAATTATCATATCATTCATAATAGCAATCCAATATAACATTTTTAGGCAAACAAATAAAAAGTAAAAGCAAAATATTTTTGTGTTGTTCATTTTAATATGCAATTTATACTTATGCAATATTTTAGATAATAACAACAAAAGAAACATGAATCTTATTTTCTCAAAATCTGGAAAAAGCATTTTACAAGTTTGTTTTTGGGTTTTTGAAATTAAATCCAACTGTTTTTCCAACTGCGCTAAAAGTTCGGCGGTTTTAGGTTGTAAAACCGGCGTTCTTTTTATCTCAAAGACGAAAATTTTCCAAATTTTTGTAAGAAAACTTAGTATAAAGTAAAATTTTCTCATTAAAACAAACAATATAAACCAAATTAGCCTCCCCGGCAGTGGCGCCAAAAACTTTGATGTGTTTCGAAAGATCTAAATTTATAAGACTAGTTCTACCGATTCCTTAATACACAAAACACATTGGTAAAAGTATAACCCCCGTTCATAGTAAAGGTTTTTAGGCAAGACCAGGTCGTCCCAAGAGAGGTAATGGTTTTTTATGTCAGCTATGAGTAACAAAATTAGATTCCAATGAGTGTCACTTATCACTAAAACCGTTTTTGTTGGATTTAAGATTGTTGAAATGTTTTGCCAAATTGATTTAAAGATATGTTTGTCCAAGGCTTAGTGACTCCTCCCAAACCAACCAGTCAGCCTTGTGAAGCTGTTAGGTTCACCTGGGAGAAAGTGCAAGTTAATATTGACCGTGGAAGTACAGGGAAATCCCCGGGTCGTTAAATCCCAACGAGATTGAAATTGTATTTGTAAACGAGTATGAGAGTGAGTTGTACTGAGGACAGTAACAAAGATGATTTGAGGGTTGATTACACTACTGATTGCTTGATATTTGGAAAATATGAAATTATAACAAAAATACAGAAATAAACACAAAATCAGATAATCAAATAACAGACAGAGAAAAGTGGTTTTTAACAAGTTACAAACTACAGGGGCTAAAAGTGAAATTTTTGAAAACTTAATATTAAAGAAAATAGAAAATGAATTTGAAATTATGAAATTGATTATTATAATATTTAATTACTATTTAATTAATAAAACTAATTAAAATCTAATTTAAAACTTAATTTAAATTAACTAAAAATTACAACTATTACAAATAAACCTAAAAACTTAAATAAATAATTTCTAAACCTAAATAAGAACTTGAAGAAAGTATAAAAAATAAAAATAAATATTTTTGTCTTTTTATGAGTATTTTATTAATTAATAACTATTTGTCTTAATTAAACTATTTTAACTATTTTAAATTACTATTATTACTAAATTACCTTAGAAAATTATGATAAAATTTATAAAACTATTTAGACACTACAGGAATATTACAAAATTATAAAAACTTGCTAAAAATTATATTTAAGCTAATTGACTAATTAATTTACTTATTAATTAATCTTAAGCTAATTTAATTAAATTAAATTAGAAAATTAGAAAATGAATAGTAGAAATTATGAAACTATTTTTTTAAAAGTCTTAACTACTTTATAAAACTTAGGAAAAATATAAAATTCTACTTTAGTTGATTAAAATTAAAGAAATCTATTTAATTACTAATATTTTCTATTTAATTATTTAAACTAGTTTTAAATCTAATTAATAGTAAACTGCTTAGGAAAATTCTAATAAAATTATTTTAACTACTTTAAGGTACTAAGTAATTTATAAAATTATAAAATTGGATAAGTGCTTATTAATAAGTTAAAATGAAAATTAATTGGATAATTTCTATTAAATAGAAGCTATCACTATTTTTATGTTTGCTTTTTCTGGTTTTTCTTTTATAAAACTACTTAAATACTTAAATAATGAAACTTTAATAAAGACAACTACTTTAGAACCTTGAAATAAGCACTGAGAATGCTTATTAGCTTAAACAGTTGACTAAGGTTGACCAAATGAAGAAATAAGCTAAACTGAGGTTATGTGGGGTCCACTATGGTGAAATCTAGTTTACCTAAGTTATTTGAACTATATTAAACTAAACTTAATGAGATAGGCTCCTAAAATAACCTGAGAAGCTCAAATAAGCACTTGCTTATTTGAGTTCTGACTCAGAAATGGGACAGAGATTGGGGACAATTTAAGGTGGGGTCCACTGGTCTATAAGTCAAACTAATGGTCAAATATTGAACCTGGGTAGGAGGGGGGTTCAAAGAAACTATTTAGAGGGTGTGGGACCTACTGGTGTGGGCTGCAGCCACCACTTAAGTTGGTGGTGTGCTGATGTGCAGGGTAAGGCTTTGCCTTGCAGTCCACTTTCAATGAGTTGTGGGGTCCACAAGAGTGAAAGAGGGTTCAATCTAAACCTAGGGGTTCAAATATGGGTTGATAAGCTACAAATTAAACTAATAAGCTAAGCTTTTGGCTTCCTAATAAGCTCTGAGTGAGCCTTCAAAATGGTGATCATATACTGAGTACTCAGTATAACTTGATTTGCACAGGCCACAATTTGGATCCTAAAAGCTATGCTACAATAATCTAAAGTCTAAACTAAACCTAGATGTGATAAGCTGGAGTATTAAGCTACAATTAAGCCAAATCCTAGGATGTGGGGTCCACTGATCTGCATACAAGAGGTCTTGGTGTTTTGACTAAAACCTGTGCACAGGGTAATGAGTTGCCCTGCAGGGTGCTTTTAGCTTTTGCATAAGCTTAAGAAAAAATCTTAAAAATCAAATAAGCTTGGATTCCTAGAGTTTAGGTGGTAGAGTATTACCAAAACAATTTTCAGCTTCTAAAACCTTATACAAAATTCTACAAAATTCCCCCAATATTTGAAAAAATCTGAGATATAACTTTTGACTTTGTGATGAAAATACAAACTTTGACTTATTTGGATTTCTAATGACTGATACTAATTGATTAAGTTGTAATAAGCTATAAGGTACTTATATTAAACTAGAATTATAAGATTTAAGCTAATGGTGTGGGTTTGAGATCCCAAATCTCACACAGTGAACTGTGGAGATGATTAGACTAAGATTTTGACTTTGGGTGTATGAACTCACAATTTTATGCCTTAATTAACCTATATTATACTACTGCAGTCTATTGAAACACAATTGAACATCAAATAACAACAAGAACTCAGCTCACTAGCTTATTCCAAACACTCCCTAATCTAGACTGTTTTGTGAATTGTGAAGTAAATGGTTACAAGAGCTTATTCTACTGATCCATATTAACTTATTATGATATATTAGATATAATTAAGCACTTAGAAACAATTTTTAACCACAGATACACAAGAACACAAGATATACTATGATGACTGATTGATTTTTTATTTTTTTGTATTTATTAATTCCAACAAACAAGGTGCTAATTTTATGTAGTATTATCACTAACTAAGTCTGAATAAGCAATAAGAAGTTGAAAAAGCAAGCAATAAGCAAGATTATAGCAATAAGACAGATATGAAATTTTGAAAACTTACAAGGTTGCTTTCCTGCTCAAACCATGAACCAAGAACATAGAAACTTTTCCTAATATCCACCAATGGATTCTAACCCAAGACCATCCACAATATGCCTTGCTCCAATTGCTTATCACCAAGAACTCATCAGTTTGACTTTTGTTGACTTTTTGTATTTTTGATTTTTTATTTTACTAAACTGTTTTTAAAAGTTTCTAATAGCTTTTATAAACTATTTAGGAGCTTAAGTGAGCTTAGGAATCCACTACACTTCACAGTAGAAACAATTGATCTTTAGAAATTTAAGAAAATTAAACTAAAATTGCATAAGATTGAGCATTCACAGAAACTTGATATATATTACTTGGAAAGAGTTACAATACACTTGAAATTACTTAGAACACTGCTTAGAAGCTTAGGTTTACACTAGAAATTGGAAATTATATTAAACGACATACAATTTTAAAATTAAAACTAGATAAACTTCTCTTCTGCTTTTCTTCCTTTTATAAGCCCTCATTAGGGTTTCTTGAAGCATTCTGAACACTTCCCACTTCCATCTTGACCCTTGGTTGCTCTGACATGATCCTAGCCGTTTAAGTGATTTTGGCGCCAAAAGTCCTCACGTTTACTTGGGGCCAAAGCTGAGCAATTAAAGATTATTGGGAGCTTGTGGAGGTGTCAGGAGACAAAATGGAAGGTTTTTAGGCAAGTTGGGGATTTAGGGAAGAAAACAGGGGTAGTGGTATGTTTTGGAGTGAAAAGGAGTGGAGAAGGCATTAAATGCCTATCTGGTTTGGTGTGTGAGGTGGAAAGGAGGTGAGGGTGAGCTAGAAAGGTGGTGAGGTGATGGTAAAACCACCTGGTATTGGTGGATGCAGGGGTGAAGGTGGAGGGTGAACAGTGGGAGTGGTTTGGCGGTTTTGGGTGGTCAACGCGGGTCAGCGCAGGTTTTAAATAAAAGGGTTGGTTTGGACTGGGCTTATTGGATGGGCTAGGGGTGTATGGGCTGGGGTAGTTTAGGTGGATTGGATTTGGTTTTGGATTATTGAAATAAAAAGGGTCCGGATTGGTTTAAGTGAACAAGGACCAAAATTGTAAATTTGGCAAAGTTGAGGGGCTGAACATGTTATTTTCCCAAAGTATTTTTAAGGACTTAACTTGTCAAATTTAATAAACCAAGGACTAATTTATTTATTTTTTCATTAAAAAACACCCAGGGACCTTTTCTGCAATTTTTCAAACTCCAGGGACCTTTATTGCAAATTTGGATTTTTAAGGGACTAAACTTGTAATTTCCCAAAAGTTAGACAAATTGTTCCAAATTGTCAATCATGCATAGTACAAGGGTATATTTTGTAAAATTTCAAGTTTTTAAATACCCAAGGACTATTTTGCCAATTTTGTAACTTGAGGGGTAAAAATTGCCAGTTTGTGTAAACTTTTATCCAGGGATGTTTTTTGAACATTTTTGAGTTCCCAAGGACTTAAGTTGACTTTTTATTCATTTAAAACCTTCAGGGACTAGTTTTGACAATATTTGAAACTTGAGGGACTGAAACTGCCAATTATGCAAACTTTGTACGTTTTTCATTTGTTTTTGCATATTTTGTATTTGAAACATATAAAACACTCTTATGAGATATTTTAAGTATTATGATGCATTTTTGAGTGTTTTTGTATGTTTTGGCAGTTCGCATTAGTAAAAAATGATGAGTATTTAGACACTCATCAATCCCCCACACTAAACTATTGCTAGTCCCTAGCAATCTTTTTGAGAAAAAATTAATGGATTTTATCTCTTTACCAAAAGCTATCACTTCTGGAGTAGCCAGGTGTAAGAACTGTGGCACACCTGATAACCGTGTGATTTTTAGCAAACCACCAGCTGTCAACGGATTTGATTTGTCTTTACCAGAAGCCGTTTGCTTCTGGACTAGCCAACTCTTGATGGAATAGTCAACATCTTGGTGAGCTGATTACCAATTATGGTTTTTCCACGGCCTTTACCACAAGCCATAATCTTGCGGGCTAGCCAACTCATTTGTTTTTGGGGAGTTGAGGAACCGTACAATTTTTGGCAAATTGCAAGCCATCAACGGATTTGAGATGTCTTTACCAAGAGCCGTTTGCTCCTGGACTAGCCAATCCTGTTGTGGGTTAGACATGGAGGATTGATACCAGTATTTGCATTTCTAAGTGTGAAAAAACTGGTAATTTTGATCAAATGGGGGTTCTTGATGGAACATGTGTTTTGCATTCGTGAGAACGCTCCCCCACACTTAGAACTGAATATTGCCCTCAATATTCACAGTACTTGGTGTCCCACCAAGACTTTAGAACGTAAGGAGGCAATACTATTAACCTTTTTATTTTACTCTATTTACATACAAACTCACTTTTTTCTTTTTATTTGTCTTGTACCATTTTTTTTTTTTTTTTTTTTTAAAAAAAAAATATATTACATATGTACAACATGTGGTTCGTCTCCCCCACACTAGGGTGTTAGAAAAGAGAAAGAAATCAGAAATATGAGTGAAAACCCATATTGCTATGCTTTTGATTACCGAGTCACTAGCTTGACTCGACCTCGAATTGATTTGTCCATGAGGTAGCTTGTTTTTGATTCCCGAGTCACTAGCTTGACTCGACCCCGAATTAAAATTGTCCTTGGGGAAACTAGTTTTTGTTAACCGAGTCGCTAGTTTGACTCGACCCCGAATTTATTGGTCCATGGGGTAAGTTTGGAGATCTGGGACAACCATTGGTTGTATGTCCCCTCCAAAATAGTGTTTTAACCGATGACCATTTACTTTAAAATTGGGACCGTCGGGTTGCAATAACTCAACAGTTCCATATGGGTATACTTTGGTTATAGTAAATGGTCCAGACCAACGGGATTTTAGTTTTCCCGAGAAAATTTTTAACCTTGAATTGAAAAGAAGAACTCTGTCACCGACGTTGAAAACGCGGTTCTTAATTTTAGAGTCATGTATCTTCTTAGTCTTTTCTTTATAGATTAAAGAATTTTCGTAAGCTTGATCACGTAATTCATTTAGTTCGTTTAGTTGAACTTTACGGTGATCACCCGTTGTCTGAAGGTCAAAATTTGCATGTTTTAAGGCCCAATAGGCCTTATGTTCTAATTCGATCGGAAGATGACATGCTTTCCCGTACACTAGCTTATATGGAGTACACCCGATGGGTGTTTTGTAAGCAGTGCGGAAAGCCCATAATGCATCGTCCAGCTTATTCGACCAAGAGGCACGGTTTTCACCAACCGTCCTCTCGAGAATTCTCTTAATACCACGATTTGAGACCTCCACCTGCCCACTTGTTTGGGGGTGGTATGCTGTAGAAAGACGGTGAGTTACACCATATTTCAGCATTACTCTCGCAAATTGTTCATTGCAAAAGTGAGTACCACGATCACTGATAATGGCACGAGGAGTCCCGAATCTGGCAAAGAGAGATTTTAAAAATTTACAAACTACTCGGGCATCATTGGTGGGTAAGGCTTTTGCCTCAACCCATTTTGACAGATAGTCGACAGCGACGAGTATATACTTATTCCCTCGTGAAGACGGGAATGGCCCCATAAAATCAATGCCCCACATATCAAATATTTCACAGACTTGGATGGCGTTTTGCGGCATCTCATTCTTTTTAGAAATATTCCCGTGACGCTGGCAAGCCTCACAGGTTTTGATAAGTTCATGGGCGTCTTTATATATCGTGGGCCAAAAGAATCCTGAATCAAACACCTTTTTGGCGGTGTAGTTTGGGTTATGATGTCCCCCCGTGGGTCCATCATGACAAGCTTTAAGAATTTCCATGGCTTCTTGGCCATGGACACACCGTCGGATGACTTGATCCGCACATATTTTGAACAAGTAGGGGTCGTCCCAGAAATAATGTTTCACATCTTTAAAGAATTTTCTTTTCTGTTGGGACGACATCCCTTTCACAACGAAATTTCCCGCACGGTAATTTGCAAAGTCGGCAAACCATGGGGTGGTGGCATCATCCCGGTTAGAGATGAGATTTAGAGTCTCCAGAGGAAAAGTTTCATTAATTTCTTTTCTCTCGAGAATATCCTGATGAGGATTTTCTAACCGGGACAAGTGATCAGCTGCAAGGTTCTCTGCTCCTTTTTTATCTCTTATGAGAATATCGAATTCTTGGAGGAGCAGGACCCACCGGAGCAGTCTTGGCTTTGCATCCTGTTTAGTGAACAGGTATTTCAAAGCCGAATGATCCGTATACACCACGCTTTTGTTTAAGATTAAGTAAGACCGAAATTTTTCGAAGGCATATACCACAGCTAATAATTCTTTTTCTGTGGTAGTATAGTGTGTTTGAGCTTCGTTCATGGTCTTACTTGCGTAGTGTATTGGCTGAAAATGTTTGGTTTTGCGTTGCCCCAGAACTGCACCAATAGCATAATCGCTAGCATCGCACATAAGTTCAAAGGGTAAGTCCCAGTCGGGGGCAACAAGGATTGGTGCTTCGGTAAGTCTTTTCTTTAGAATAGAAAAGGCTTCGATGCATTCTGGAGAAAAGATAAAAGGAGCATCCTTTTCAAGAAGATGAGTCATAGGCCGGGCTATTTTGGAGAAATCCTGAATAAATCTCCGATAGAACCCGGCATGGCCGAGGAAACTCCTAATTCCTTTAACAGTGGTGGGATGAGGCAGTTTAGCAATAACATCAATTTTGGCCTTATCGACCTCAATCCCACTTTTTGAAATTTTATGGCCGAGGACAATGCCCTCTTTAACCATAAAATGGCTCTTCTCCCAGTTTAAACAAAGATTAGTGTTTTCACACCTTTGAAGCATTTTTTCTAGGTGGGAGAGGCATGAGTCGAAAGAATTCCCGATTACTGAGAAGTCATCCATGAATACCTCCATGGTTTTTCCAATCATGTCATGGAAAATAGCCATCATGCACCTCTGGAAAGTGCCCGGAGCATTGCATAACCCAAAAGGCATGCGACGATAGGCAAATGTCCCATAAGGGCATGTGAAGGTAGTCTTCTCTTGATCCTGTGGATCAATGGGAATTTGGAAGTAACCCGAGAAGCCGTCAAGGAAACAATAATACTCATTTCCCGCTTGTCTTTCGAGCATTTGGTCCATGAAGGGCAAAGGAAAATGGTCTTTGCGGGTGGATTCATTAAGCTTTGTGTAATCAATACATACTCGCCACCCTGTAACCAAACGAGTTGGTAATAACTCGTTGTCCTCATTTGTAATAACCGTAATGCCACCCTTCTTTGGAACACAATGAATTGGGCTTACCCAAGGACTATCAGATATAGGATAAATCAATCCCGCATCAAGAAGTTTGATAACTTCAGCTTTTATAACTTCGTGGATTTTTGGATTTACCCTTCGTTGATGCTGCACAGTAGGTTTAAAGTCCTCTTCCATTAGGATTTTGTGTGTACAAAAATCCGGGTTAATACCCTTTATGTCTGAGAGCTTCCAAGCAATTGCTTGTTTGTGGGACTTTAAAACCTTGAGCAGCGCGGTTTTCTCCTCATCCTTTAAGTCTTTTGCAATAATGACCGGTAACTTATCGTTACCTTCCAAGAATGCATATTCTAGATGAGGAGGCAGGTCCTTAAGTTCAACCTCGGGGAAGTCATCATTTTTCTCAACATATTTGACTTCCACCTTATGAAGTTGTGGAGGTAGAACAGGAATGGGAGAAGGATCTTTGTTCAATAACTTCTCAAGGAGAAGTATATCCCCCTCCGGGTCAATCTCTTGGTAATCAATTCCTTCGGGAACGAAATCACTTCCCCCAAACGGAGTGAGGGAAGGAGAAGAATTAGCGATTATGGGATCAGGAGAAATAGTGGGATTGCCACTCGGAAATTTATCAGTGAATCCAAGGAATTCCTGAGCATACTCCTCGGATGCAATGTCAATGACATCAATTCGGTTGACCGAATCAACATTATAATTCGAGGAGTATCTCGAGGTTTGATCAAGGTTGAACGTTATCGCTTCATTGCCAACTCGTAACGTGATTTCCTCATCGAAAACATCGATTAATGCACGTCCCGTTCTTAAGAATCCCCTCCCAAGAATGAGAGGAACTCTTGGATCTGCATCGAAATCAACAACGACAAAGTCTGCCGGAAAATTGAACTGTCCCACTCTCACAAATACGTCCTCGGCAATACCGAGGGGACATGAAATTGAACGGTCTGCAAGCTCGAGAGTCATGCATGTGGGACTAAGTGCCTGAAGAGAGAGCTTTTTCCAAACTGAGTGTGGCATTAAGTTGATGCTTGCACCAAGATCGGCCAAGGCAAAACATTCAACCATACCCGGGAAAGTACATGGTATTAGAAATCTCCCGGGGTCTCCTAGCTTTTCGGGAAGCTTTTTCAATAGAACCGCAGAGCAGTTCTCATTGAGTGGAGTTCGTACCATCTCAAACATTTTTTCTTTATTACTCAACAGGTTTTTGATTGTCGATGTGAATTTGGGCATTAAAAGAAGAGCATCCGCGAAGCTAATATCGAAGTGTAGTTCTTGGAAAATCTGAAAGAATTTTTCCATCTGATGATTAGCTTTTTCACGGAGCTTTTGGTCTTGCAATCGTGAGGGATATGGAATTGTTGTTTTTGGGTTGGATTTTGGATTTTCAACAGGACCTTCGGTAGTTTCAAACCTGACTTTTTTAAAAGGAGTTGGGACCGGGATAACTGGAGGAGGGATGTCATTAGTACCTCCGTTGTTTTTAGGAAGTACTGTATCCGTAGTATCCTCAGTTTCACATTCCTCTACAGGAATAGGAGATGAGGTAGAGGGAGCTGTAGGTCCTTGGTAAGAAACTCCACTTCTTGTGGTGATCGCCTTTACATCGCCCCTCGGATTAGCGATCGTGTTGCTAGGTAAAGTTGTACCTGAGCCCGAGGGTCGATCATTTAAAGACTTCTGCAAATTAGATATTTGACTAACCAGCATTTTGTTCAGTTCTTCTTGGGATTTCATAAATTGTTTTAATAACTCATCAGATGATGGTCCAGTTGGAACAATGGCTTGATTTTGGTTTGGAAAATTTTGAGCCCGATTGTTCTGGAAATTCCCATGTTGCTGATTGTTGTTACCCTGGAAGTGGTTTTGTTGTTGAAAATTACCCTGTGGGTAATTGTTCTGACCTTGATTACGGTTATAATTCCCTTGGTTCTGATTTTGGTGAACCTGGTTTTGACCAAAGTTGAAATTCCCCTGGTTGTTATAACCTTGGTTCATTCGGTTCTGGTTCTGATTCTGGTTAAAATTCTGGTTCCTGTTTTGAGGCTGATTAAATCCTGGTGGTCCAATATAGTTATTAGAACGGTAGCTCAAAAGGTTTCGGTCTCCTTGCGGTTGGTAAGAATTACCTCCCGTATTATAGGAACCTTGAGCTGCAGACACATTTTCACGAGCAAAGCCACCGGAGGCTGGGCACTCTGTGTACAGATGTGGACCACCACAAGTTTCACAACTTGGGTAAACAGTTTTGACCTGATTAGGATTATTCTGATGGATACGCAAAACTGCTGTAGACAAATCATCCATTCTTTTAGCTAGGATTGATATTTCATTGCTTGCCGGAGTGTCTGACTTAAATGAGTCGTTCCTTTCAGCAGAGGAGTCCCAAAAATTATGATGGGCAGTCATGTTTTCGATTAAGTCATAGCACTCTTCAGGGGTCCTTTTCATAAAGGTGCCCCCAGCAGCAGCATTGATGGTGTCACGATGACGGAGTGTCAAACCATTATAAAAGGTATCAATAATGGTGACAAGAAGCATATTGTGATTAGGACACCTATCAATAGCAAGTTTGTAGCGTTCCCATGCCTCAAATAAGGACTCTTCGGGAAGCTGTCTGAAATTGCTGATATCATTCCTAAGCTTTGTGACCATAGATGGTGGAAAGTATTTGGCCAGAAATTTAGTGATCATCTCATCAAAAGTGTGGATCGAATTCTTTGGAAGTCGATCAAACCAGGAAGTCGCATGATGAGCGAGAGAATAGGGGAACAAGTATAAACGTAGGCCGTCATCGGTGACGCCATTTTGTTTCATGCTTTGGGTGACAGTTAAAAATTTGTCGAGATGCCTGTTGGCATCGTCACCCGGCAATCCGTGGAACTGGCACGTATTCTGGATCTGTTGTATCATGTGGTGTTTTAATCCAAAATCCGTGGCTCCAATAGTGAGTGGTGCAATTGGTCCACCCCTCCCTTGCATGGTAGGTTGACACAGTTCCTCCATAGTTCGGGTGTCAGGAACTGGCTCATCCTTGGGAAGGAATGGGGGCTCGTCGTTCATTTTTAGTGTGTGTTCTTCTTCAACAATACGTAACTCGGGTACGTTTTTCTTCTTTTTATTCTTTGTTTGTGAACGAGTGCGCATGCACGAAAATTAGTTTTCAACACAAGATCGAGGCAAAACTACAGTGAACTTAAACCCAATAATCACAAATGAACAGCTCCTTTAAAAAAGGTACACTATTCAAAAGGATACAATGGTAAGTTTTAAATCTTAGGTTTGGGAACTTATTATGTTCACACCCCCAGTTGGTAGGTGTTCTGCCTTGGTTTGCGGTGGTAAAACTTTTATGTAATTATATTCACAGTAAAATGTTTTTGGCTTTTTGTGTATAGGTGAAAAAAACTTGGACAATATTTTTGAAACTGATTCGTTAACCGAAATCGTTCCTTTAAGATTACTCGCAGGCTGGCGGGAGGAAATAAATGGATCCCTCTTAAGTTCGCAATTTAATGTCAGAACTTACCTTAAACCAACTGTATAGGTTGTAATCGTAAAGATACGAAGTAATTTAACTTCACAGTTTTGTTTTGTTGTTTATGATTTGTTTGGTGTTGTTAACACTTCAGGAGAAATGCTAATGAACGTTTTCAGATATGATTTGATTTTCTTAAAAATTTACAAAGTGGTGATATTTGTACAGGAGGGTTTTTTGAAAACCACTAAACTTTTACCGTTTTGAAATACGCAACAACCTCCCCGGCAGCGGCGCCAAATTTTGACTCCTCCCAAACCAACCAGTCAGCCTTGTGAAGCTGTTAGGTTCACCTGGGAGAAAGTGCAAGTTAATATTGACCGTTGAAGTACAGGGAATCCCCGGGTCGTTAAATCCCAACGAGATTGAAATTGTATTTGTAAACGAGTATGAGAGTGAGTGGTACTGAGGACAGTAACAAAGATGATTTGAGGGTTGATTACACTACTGATTGCTTGATATTTGGAAAATATGAAATTATAACAAAAATACAGAAATAAACACAAAATCAGATAATCAGATAACAGACAGAGAAAAGTGGTTTTTAACAAGTTACAAACTACAGGGGCTAAAAGTGAAATTTTTGAAAACTTAATATTAAAGAAAATAGAAAATGAATTTGAAATTATGAAATTGATTATTATAATATTTAATTACTATTTAATTAATAAAACTAATTAAAATCTAATTTAAAACTTAATTTAAATTAACTAAAAATTACAACTATTACAAATAAACCTAAAAACTTAAATAAATAATTTCTAAACCTAAATAAGAACTTGAAGAAAGTATAAAAAATAAAAATAAATATTTTTGTCTTTTTATGAGTATTTTATTAATTAATAACTATTTGTCTTAATTAAACTATTTTAACTATTTTAAATTACTATTATTACTAAATTACCTTAGAAAATTATGATAAAATTTATAAAACTATTTAGACACTACAGGAATATTACAAAATTATAAAAACTTGCTAAAAATTATATTTAAGCTAATTGACTAATTAATTTACTTATTAATTAATCTTAAGCTAATTTAATTAAATTAAATTAGAAAATTAGAAAATGAACAGTAGAAATTATGAAACTATTTTTTTAAAAGTCTTAACTACTTTATAAAACTTAGGAAAAATATAAAATTCTACTTTAGTTGATTAAAATTAAAGAAATCTATTTAATTACTAATATTTTCTATTTAATTATTTAAACTAGTTTTAAATCTAATTAATAGTAAACTGCTTAGGAAAATTCTAATAAAATTATTTTAACTACTTTAAGGTACTAAGTAATTTATAAAATTATAAAATTGGATAAGTGCGTATTAATAAGCTAAAATGAAAATTAATTAGATAATTTCTATTAAATAGAAGCTATCACTATTTTTATGTTTGCTTTTTCTGGTTTTTCTTTTATAAAACTACTTAAATACTTAAATAATGAAACTTTAATAAAGACAACTACTTTAGAACCTTGAAATAAGCACTGAGAATGCTTATTAGCTTAAACAGTTGACAAAGGTTGACCAAATGAAGAAATAAGCTAAACTGAGGTTATGTGGGGTCCACTATGGTGAAATCTAGTTTACCTAAGTTATTTGAACTATATTAAACTAAACTTAATGAGATAGGCTCCTAAAATAAGTTGAGAAGCTCAAATAAGCACTTGCTTATTTGAGTTCTGACTCAGAAATGGGACAGAGATTGGGGACAATTTAAGGTGGGGTCCACTGGTCTATAAGTCAAACTAATGGTCAACTATTGAACCTGGGTAGGAGGGGGGTTCAAAGAAACTATTTAGAGGGTGTGGGACCTACTGGTGTGGGCTGCAGCCACCACTTAAGTTGGTGGTGTGCTGATGTGCAGGGTAAGGCTTTGCCTTGCAGTCCACTTTCAATGAGTTGTGGGGTCCACAAGAGTGAAAGAGGGTTCAATCTAAACCTAGGGGTTCAAATATGGGTTGATAAGCTACAAATTAAACTAATAAGCTAAGCTTTTGGCTTCCTAATAAGCTCTGAGTGAGCCTTCAAAATGGTGATCATATACTGAGTACTCAGTATAACTTGATTTGCACAGGCCACAATTTGGATCCTAAAAGCTATGCTACAATAAGCTAAAGTCTAAACTAAACCTAGATGTGATAAGCTGGAGTATTAAGCTACAATTAAGCCAAATCCTAGGATGTGGGGTCCACTGATCTGCATACAAGAGGTCTTGGTGTTTTGACTAAAACCTGTGCACAGGGTAATGAGTTGCCCTGCAGGGTGCTTTTAGCTTTTGCATAAGCTTAAGAAAAAATCTTAAAAATCAAATAAGCTTGGATTCCTAGAGTTTAGGTGGTAGAGTATTACCAAAACAATTTTCAGCTACTAAAACCTTATACAAAATTCTACAAAATTCCCCCAATATTTGAAAAAATCTGAGATATAACTTTTGACTTTGTGATGAAAATACAAACTTTGACTTATTTGGATTTCTAATGACTGATACTAATTGATTAAGTTGTAATAAGCTATAAGGTACTTATATTAAACTAGAATTATAAGATTTAAGCTAATGGTGTGGGTTTGAGATCCCAAATCTCACACAGTGAACTGTGGAGATAATTAGACTAAGATTTTGACTTTGGGTGTATGAAGTCACAATTTTATGCCTTAATTAACCTATATTATACTGCTGCAGTCTATTGAAACACAATTGAACATCAAATAACAACAAGAACTCAGCTCACTAGCTTATTCCAAACACTCCCTAATCTAGACTGTTTTGTGAATTGTGAAGTAAATGGTTACAAGAGCTTATTCTACTGATCCATATTAACTTATTATAATATATTAGATATAATTAAGCACTTAGAAACAATTTTTAACCACAGATACACAAGAACACAAGATATACTATGATGACTGATTGATTTTTTATTTTTTTGTATTTATTAATTCCAACAAACAAGGTGCTAATTTTATGTAGTATTATCACTAACTAAGTCTGAATAAGCAATAAGAAGGTGAAAAAGCAAGCAATAAGCAAGATTATAGCAATAAGACAGATATGAAATTTTGAAAACTTACAAGGTTGCTTTCCTGCTCAAACCATGAACCAAGAACATAGAAACTTTTCCTAATATCCACCAATGGATTCTAACCCAAGACCATCCACAATATGCCTTGCTCCAATTGCTTATCACCAAGAACTCATCAGTTTGACTTTTGTTGACTTTTTGTATTTTTGATTTTTTATTTTACTAAATTGTTTTTAAAAGTTTCTAATAGCTTTTATAAACTATTTAGGAGCTTAGTGAGCTTAGGAATCCACTACACTTCACAGTAGAAACAATTGATCTTTAGAAATTTAAGAAAATTAAACTAAAATTGCATAAGATTGAGCATTCACAGAAACTTGATATATATTACTTGGAAAGAGTTACAATACACTTGAAATTACTTAGAACACTGCTTAGAAGCTTAGGTTTACACTAGAAATTGGAAATTATATTAAAGGACATACAATTTTAAAATTAAAACTAGATAAACTTCTCTTCTGCTTTTCTTCCTTTTATAAGCCCTCATTAGGGTTTCTTGAAGCATTCTGAACACTTCCCACTTCCATCTTGACCCTTGGTTGCTCTGACATGATCCTAGCCGTTTAAGTGATTTTGGCGCCAAAAGTCCTCACGTTTACTTGGGGCCAAAGCTGAGCAATTAAAGATTATTGGGAGCTTGTGGAGGTGTCAGGAGACAAAATGGAAGGTTTTTAGGCAAGTTGGGGATTTAGGGAAGAAAACAGAGGTAGTGGTATGGTTTGGAGTGAAAAGGAGTGGAGAAGGCATTAAATGCCTATCT
Organism: Artemisia argyi; assembly: GCA_030686995.1. Lineage (NCBI taxonomy): Eukaryota > Viridiplantae > Streptophyta > Magnoliopsida > Asterales > Asteraceae > Artemisia > Artemisia argyi. Next base: position 172,047,022 of record CM060691.1, read on the forward strand.
GGTTTGGTGTGTGAGGTGGAAAGGAGGTGAGGGTGAGCTGGAAAGGTGGTGAGGTGATGGTAAAACCACCTGGTATTGGTGGATGCAGGGGTGAAGGTGGAGGGTGAACAGTGGGAGTGGTTTGGCGGTTTTGGGTGGTCAACGCGGGTCAGCGCAGGTTTTAAATAAAAGGGTTGGTTTGGACTGGGCTTATTGGATGGGCTAGGGGTGTATGGGCTGGGGTAGTTTAGGTGGATTGGATTTGGTTTTGGATTATTGAAATAAAAAGGGTCCGGATTGGTTTAAGTGAACAAGGACCAAAATTGTAAATTTGGCAAAGTTGAGGGGCTGAACATGTTATTTTCCCAAAGTATTTTTAAGGACTTAACTTGTCAAATTTAATAAACCAAGGACTAATTTATTTATTTTTTCATTTAAAAACACCCAGGGACCTTTTCTGCAATTTTTCAAACTCCAGGGACCTTTATTGCAAATTTGGATTTTTAAGGGACTAAACTTGTAATTTCCCAAAAGTTAGACAAATTGTTCCAAATTGTCAATCATGCATAGTACAAGGGTATATTTTGTAAAATTTCAAGTTTTTAAATACCTAAGGACTATTTTGCCAATTTTGTAACTTGAGGGGTAAAAATTGCCAGTTTGTGTAAACTTTTATCCAGGGATGTTTTGTGAACATTTTTGAGTTCCCAAGGACTTAAGTTGACTTTTTATTCATTTAAAACCTTCAGGGACTAGTTTTGACAATATTTGAAACTTGAGGGACTGAAACTGCCAATTATGCAAACTTTGTACGTTTTTCATTTGTTTTTGCATATTTTGTATTTGAAACATATAAAACACTCTTCTGAGATATTTTAAGTATTATGATGTATTTTTGAGTGTTTTTGTATGTTTTGGCAGTTCGGATTAGTACAAAATGATGAGTATTTAGACACTCATCACTTAGCACATGAGATAAATAAGCATAAGTATCATAAAGGGTACATGGACAAGGCACAGAAGTAAAACATGCCGGATAATCATGTAAACTATTATATCTACTTTGTGTAAAAGAATCTCCTTTCGGCCTTTGATTCTAGATACAAAAAGTGCATAAAGTGTGGTCCAAGTATGAAGTAATAAGTATGTATTTCCTCTAGTCAAGTAGTTTGACATGAGACTAGTCCTTAAACGTGTCATAGTCAAGGTTAACATTTATTTTACTATCCCATTCTCACAAGCATAGCAATGACTCGTTATAGACAGACGATTCATAATGTAATCAACACAATTGCATCTTTTGACCTTTAAGCAATCATAATGATTAATCAAGACAAATGATAAGAGACTAAACAATGACATATCAAATGCATATATAATAGATTCAGATTCATGATACAAATCTTAGATTCAACTCATGCGAGAAGTGCATTAAACTAACATAAAAGGTACTATTCCATATTCATAACAAAGTAAACAAGTATTATCATCATTAGATCAAAGTTATATCGAAGTTACAGGTATTACACGTTCAAATATTGCTTTCCAAAGTCACTTCGTGCTCCAAACTCCTTAGCTAGTGGTCTTTGGTACAAAACCACAACTAAACTGCTTTTTTATGATCAAGAGATGTTTCTTGATTGAGGTGTGTGTAGAACTCCGATTTATAGTGCAAAAGCAACCCTAATTCGTCCCTGGAGAGTTATGACAAGTAATTGATCGGGCTCATCATTGATGTGGCTCATTGATGTAGAAGTATAACTGCCATGAGAAGTACGTCGCACAACTGGTGTAAAACTGGCGGACTTCTCTTCTTACTTGGCGCCAAAAGGTCATTAGGATGAACTGAAGATCGGCGCACATGTAACATATAACCGGCGTACTTCAATGTTTGACTCGTTGTTGTATAGTTGACTAAACGTGCCCGTAAGTGGCGCGCTTTCTCCATAAGTCCGGCGTGCTTTTGTCCAAACTATGTATAATTATCTTAAGCTCCTCAAAGTCATTCGTTTGTTGCACTTCTCGCGTCTTTTCTTCAATCCTTAGTCCTACATATTCGTTCATATATTAAGTACCAAAACTCCTAGAAATAAGGTTATTTTACTATATAATTTACATAATATTGAGGTATAAATATGTATAATACGAGACTCATCAAGTCTCTATAGTCAAAGTGAAAAGTTGAGTTTTTTCAACATGGTCAACTACACACTACACGTTTGCTATTGATGGAAACTACAAGTTTAGTAGGAAACTACATAATGGACTGATGGTTAACTACATACTACACGTTTGCTATTGATAGAAACTACATGTTTAGTAGGAATGATTTGATAAGTTGAAACTTATCAAAGTTAATATAGGAATGATTGGCTCAAAGTTGAAACTGTCATTGCCTATTGAATGCTATTGCCTATATCAACTAACAAAAGACACACTACACATTCTCATCTCACCGCCACACACACAAAAACTCTCATCTTCCATACATCCCCACAACCACCGGACTTAACCACCATGAAACTCACCAAAAGAGGTTTTTTATTTATTTATTATTTTTTTTAGGTATTAATTATTTAGGGTTTTCTTTTATAGATCTATTGTTTGTATTTGTAGATCTATTGTTTTCTATTATAGGTCTATTGTTTTAATATTTTTTTGCGTTTTTTGTTACAACCGGAAAAGTAATGTTGCTGGTGACAGAAAAGCTATCCTCGCCAGAAAAAAGCTTCTGCCCCCGCCACTGTCTCATCAGAAGCATTGTTGCCGCCACCACCGCCGTTATCTTGCCAGATATGTTGTTGCCACCGCTATTGAATCGCTTGTGTCACCAGAATATGTATGGTTTACTTTTAAAGTTGTTGTTGATATCTGTTATAATATTTAATATGTAAATTTTAATATAAGTTGTTAATAGTTGTTATAACATTTATTATGTAAATCTTGTTAAAGTTGTTAGTATTTGCTATAAAGTTTATTGTGTGTATAAAGTTATTGAGGTAATTTTTTTATAAAAGCAATCCATTATTCAGTTATTGTTTGTTGACTTCATATAAGATGCTAATAAGGCTTCAATCAGAAACAAAAAGAGTTATCCATCCATTATTTGTCACCAGAGTTTGGGTTACAATTATTTGATGTATAGATGCAATTTTCATTCGATAGAAACTATGTCTTTGTTGCAACTGTGTAAAAAAAATGCAAAGACATCTTTTTAGTGCTTTTGAATTCTCATTCAATAGTGGTTTTGAATTTGAAGAATCTTTACAAATTCCAACAGCGATAGCTACCTACAATTCTACTGCAAAACATCTTTTTGGTTTACAATACTTCGTCTATTAAAGGTTGCTAAGGTCGAGGCAACTATGACAGCCTAAAAGTCCAATACTAGAAGCAATTGAAACTTCAAAACCGTAAAAGTATGGAAAAGTCACCAAAGGGTATATCCACATGTAAACTACATAAGGCGAATGCTTTAAATTTCATAAGGATTATTTCAAAGTTTTGAGTTTTCAAATTTAAGAACTTGTGAGTTGTAAAGGGTTTATCCCAATTCTTGAATGGTGAAAATCTTAAAACATACAATTTATATATGGAAACACACGATTCAAATGGCAAGTATAAAGGACACATTAAAACTTATGTAAAAGAAAGAATGACTCACAATTCGTCAACTATATTAAATGTGTATGTCTGAATTGTTGGAAACTTTTTACATGTATCATTCCCATATGTACACGCATGTATCCGTATACCCGATTGTATTTATGTAACTCGATTTGTTGGTACTAGACGAGTACCGTACATAGCAACGGGATTTTATAGCGGCATATAGTTGTAATAATATTTTGATTAAGTGTTTTGTGTAACCATAATATCACCATAACTACTATCGTTATAAAATTTCGTTGCTATGCATAACTACTACCGTTATATATACTAGACGAGTACACGTGCATAGCAACGGAAGTTTATAGCGGCAAATAATTGTAGTGATATTTTGGTTACACAAAACACTTAACCAAAATATCATTACAACTATATGCCACTATAAAATCTCATTGCTATGTACGGATACTCGTCTAGTTTTATATAAATTTTATCTTTATCGAGTTTCTACCAATTAATGAAAGTTTATTTAGTACGTTAATAGGTCAACTCTCTTATACAGTCATACGAAATGTCAAAATACTGCGGGGTTTTTTATTTTGGTGCCAGCTGATTGGGTTTCTCCATCTTGGAGAACCAATTTGTATGTTTTTGTAGCCTGGTTAGCTCCTTATTTTATACCATCCATTTGGTAAACTTGGGGACATCTATTTTTTATGGCAAAAAGTAGAATATTTATTGATAACGAAAACTGTCATTAACAAAATGAAGGATTGAAAGCATTATATTATTGTTATATGTGATGATTCCTTTGTAGAATTGGCATTGTGATAATCTGTAGGCTGATGTTCTAAGATAACGACAAGAGCAAGTTGCTTCATTTGGGGTCTACGATCTTTATTGTGAATAAGACCAATGCTACACAGCTACACCACTTGTTTTATAGGTATCTTAGGAATATTGAGCTCCAAGACTTGTTCTTAGTTTACCTTCATTTTCAACTGGCCAAGGCATTGATAGAGTAAAACCAATGCTACACCACTGGTTGAGTAGGTGGTCTTTAAGAAGGATTGGGATCCAAGACTTATTCTTTAGTTTCCTACATATGGTCAATGTTTTTTTATAGAACACTATTTTTTTCTTATAAATTATCGTCCCTATAGCTTCTATCTATACATCCCTTCGTCAATCTACATTTTATGATCCAACTCGATCTTTACTCAAGGTGCATCAACGCAGCCCTAACATGTTCATGCTAGTAAGAAATGTGATCCTTTTACGGTTCTCCTTCCTTTTCATATCTTTAACCAGCACACTGCTAGCTCAACCTGAATTCTATGACTATTCCTGTGGTAACCCTGATAACCTCAGTAATTATACGAAAAACAGTACGTTCAAAGCAAATCTCGATACCACTCTTTCCAACCTTCTCACCACCAACAACGGATATGGTTTCTACAATATCTCAACTGGCCAAGGCATTGATAGAGTCAACGCACTCGCTCTATGTCGAGGCGACATTAATCCAGATGTGTGTCAAAGTTGTCTCAATGACTCCATGATTATGGTGAGAAAAGTATGTCCCAACTCAATTTATGTAGTAGGGTGGTACGACTATTGTTCGTTGACATACAGCAACGATACTCTATTGGGAAATAATGAAATAAGTGTTGTTGGTTATGGGAATGCTCCACAAACGGCGATGAACGTTGATAAGTTCAACGATGCTCTGAGATCGTTGTTGGAGAAGCTTAAAGCAGATGCTGCAAACGAGGGTGCGCTAAGAAAGTTTGCCAGTGGGAACACAACAGGCCCTGATTTTTTAACTATCTATGCAGTCATGCAATGTAGTCCAGATCTATCGAAGAAGGACTGTATTAGTTGCTTAGATAATATTATGACGTATATACCAGAAGAATTAAATGGGAAACTTAGAGGGAGAGTTCTTGACCCTATGTGTAATTGCCGGTTCTCCGAACGTATATTTTTTAATGAGAGTATAGCTCTTGTCAATCCACCGTCACCATCTTCTTTACCATCACCACCAGGTATATATGGACTGTACGTGCATATCTTTAAGAACGTTTTTGTGCTTGATATTTTCAATAGTTGACTTGTTTATAAACAGTGGACTCAAATTCTCAAGTAAATTAAATCATGCTATAAACGATAAAGGACAGTCATGATGATTCTAACTTGACAGAATCCGAATTAAATACATATTAATAAAGACCTTTAGTGTAAATTTTTTAACTTTATTGTCAGATACATTTTTTTGGCAACGAGGTACGTGGTTAGCCGTGCGTTGCTGCATCCATTTATAAATCGGTTTATTATGTTGTGAAAGTCGTAAAACAAATAATATATAACATTTATAAAATATTTTGATTTATGAACTAGTTATAATACTCGCACACGCGCGGGTTTTTTTTTAAATTTTTTGAATCATATATTTTTATTTATTAAAAAACAAATAATTTAATTTTTGTTTTGTTTGATTTATAATGTTTAATTATAGTTTTTTTATTATTAAAGATAATTATTTAAAAACATTAATCCTATTGTTAATTGCATATTATCTATATTTTTTGTATTTATCTTCTACTTGTATTATGTATAAATATAAAATGTTACAAAAATATTTTTTTTTAAATAATATTATTACTAAATAAGGTATGGTTTAATTTTTTTTGAAAAGAAAAATTCCCCACTTGAGTTTTATTTTATTATATAAAAGATTTACTTAAGTGTATAAAAGGTTCAGCATGTTGTAACGACATTTATAGGATACATTGCCAATGTTGACATTATTTAATAAACATACTAACATAAAAATAGTTATAACAGGTATAAATTGAATTTATTGAAAAAACTTGTCAAATTACCCGACCTAATTTATGTTTACTATTATTTTACAAGTTCTATAAAATACTAAAAAATAAACCATCCGTGTTTTAATATTTTGTCCGTTTTGATTGTATTTTAAAAATCTTTTTAATTAATAGTAAAAAGTGATTTAAATTTCGGTTCTACCGAGGTTTTTCAGTCACATTCTATTGTACTTATATGTTTATTGTGATTAATATTTTATCGGAGTAATCACTTTTACCAAGAAAATAAATAAATAAATAAAATACAATAAAATAAAATAAAAAATAAATAAATAAATAAATAGGTTCTACATCCAATAATATAAGAGTTATTTACATAAATCGTCCTTGTGGTTTGTTGATTATGGATCTTGTCCCTATACCTTTTTTTCAGCGGGTCATTTCCTTATGGTTTTTGATTTTTACGAATCATGTCCTATTTTTGACCCAAGTTCAGCATGTTGTAACGACATTTGATTTTTACAAGTTCAAATGATCGTTAAAAAGGACCTAATTTGGATTTTCCTTCTCAAAATACAAACCACAAGGACGATTTATGTAATTTACACTTTAAAAAAAATAAACTTTTTTTAAATTTATACAAATTTTTTTTAACGTTATTATAATAATTAAAAAAAAAAATCTTTTTTTAAAACATACTTTAATTGTATTAAAAAATATTTATAATAAAATTAAAAAAAAATTTAATTTTAATTTTATTATAATAAATTAAAAAAAAAAAAACTGTTATATTCTTAAAAAAAATTAATCTTATTAAAAAAAATTTAATATTATTTTAATAATTTAAAAAAATGATTTTTTTAAAACAAATTTTAATTTTGTGTAAAAAGTTAATTTTATTAAAAAAAATTCTTTATAATAATAATAAGAAACATTTTTATATGTTTTCATCCGTTTATACATGTTTTCATTAGTTTTTATACGTTGTCGTTCGTTTTTGCACATTTTTATATGTTTTCATCCGTTTTTATATATATTTGTATGTTTTGTACTTTTTAAAATGATTTTTGGACGTTTTTTATGATTTTTTTCATTTTTGGACGTAATTATATGTTTTTGTATGTTTTCATCCATGTTTGTACGTTGTATCAATACTTTTTTTTATAGTTTTTATTTGTGTTTTATAAGTTTTTATACATTTTGTTTGTTTTTATACATTTTTGTTTGAAAACGAATAAAACATGCAAAAATGTACTAAAAACGAACAAAAAGCATATAAAAACGAACAACAACTGATGAACGTATAATAACTTCAAAAAACGAAAAAAATCATATAAAAACGAACGAAAACGTACCAATATCATAAAAAAGCGTACAAAAACGTATAAAAACAAAACGTTCAAAAACGGACGAAAACGAATTAAAACGTACAAAAAAATATACAAAAACGTATTAAAAAAGTTCCTATTCAGTACATAAGCCCAAATTAAAAAAAAAATGTTTTTTTTATTAAAAAGTTTTATTATAATAAAATTAAAAAACACTTCGTATAATAATAAAAAAAAAAAGTTTACTTTTTTTAAAGAGTAAATTACATAAATCGTCCTTGTGGTTGTGTATTTTAAGAGGGAAAACCAAAAATAACGATGTTAGCCCTCACGTTAGTACATCTAAGTCAAGTTAGGTGTATTTTTAATTTAGTTAGGTGTACTTTTTTTATGCGGGTCATGCCCCTATACTACTAATTTATAGTCTTCGATAAACATTTTTAAAGAGCAAATGATTAAAAAAAGTATTATACTTGCTACTATTTTCTTTTGTTGGTAGCGAACAATTTTTTTTTCTTTTGTAGATACTTTTCTTTCAAATTCATCATTTTTAGGGTAATATGTAACATTTTTTCCCTTCTAGAGAAAAAAAAGTCTATTAGCTAAGAGGGGCAAAAATATCCAAAAATATCGCAAAATACTATAAAAAGATGAATTTTAAAGAAAAATACCTAAAGAGCAAAAGTTTTTGTTCGCTACCCACAAGAAAAAATGATGGCATGTATAATACTTTTTTTTTAATCATTTGCCTTATTTTAAACAATATGTAATGAACTGATTAAGGCATAAAGTATCGTCCGTGGTTGACTCGATTAAAGCGTACTAGTTATAAGTCCCGTGCACGCACGGGGTTTACACATAAATCAAATTTATTTTAAAAATTTTGTTTACTATATGAACATATAAGAATTTACTCGTGAAAATTGTGATATATAAGTACAACTAATAAATATGCATGAGTTTGTCATTTTCTATTAATATCCATTAAAATTTTGTACAAAATTTTATTGGGTGAAAGATTTAACTTTGTTTAGCTAACATATGTTTTTCTGGATATCCATATATAAACTTTTAATAATTTACATGAGTCGTTTTTATAAGTACAATCGCGTATATTTGATATTTTGTTATACAAAATGTGCGAGTTTAGTAGCACGAGCGTTGTCGCTGTTATAAGTTAAAATATATCCATATATAAACTTTTATTTTGCTTACATAAAGATGTTGAGATTGATGTTGTTGTTTAACTTTTAATAATTGGTATCATGTTATATGAAATGTGCGAGTTTAGTAGCACATAATGAGCTGATTAAGTTAAAATATACTCCATAAAGTTTTCAAAAATGTTTTCAGGATATTCGTATATAAACTTTAAATAATAATTACACGTGTCGTTGTTATAAGTATAATCGCGTATATTTATTTTCATATCACAGGAACTCGTGATTAAAATTTGAAATTTATACTACCGTTAATAATAATTTAGCCGTATTTAATATTCAAATTAGTGTATGCATAGATTAAACTTTTAAATAAGATACCATGAGTCCTTATTTAACAAACATAGTAAAAAGAATATTTTAATAAATGAAAGTTTAAAACTAATTAATATTTATTTTAAACATATTTAACGTATATTAAAACTAATTCGTATATTTATAAAATTTTGTAACTTTAATTGTTGTAAGTTTCAAGCTAATAATAATACTTATGTAATTGTAAACAATGTTCATATTATAAAGTACATGAGGTATAAAGTGTAAGGGTTATTTGTTATTATTTTAAGTTATCAAAAAATATGAAGATTTATAATTTTACACTTAACTCTATATAATATATTTAAAATTTAACCACTAATGTTTTATTAGTTACCTCATCTTTTTTTAAGTTTTTATTTTTATAAATTTGACACCTATATTTTTATTTGTTTTTTATCCTAAATCAAATTTTGCACCAAATTTATTAAATTTTAACAAAAATCATCATGTTGCTCAATTTCGTCTATGTGTCAAAATCGAGCTTTCCTATTTGTCCAATTTTTTTACACTAAGATTGATTTTGCAAAATCGCTCCGAAATGATGTAACTCCTTTATTATATAAAAGATTTGTTATTCATAAAAGTTTGTAGGATTAATCGCATATGTACATTGAAAATACACATAATTTGGGAAATTCTTACACTCTTCAGCAATAAATTAATATCTATGCACTAAAGTTTTTATAATTTGTTGTAATATGAAGAGAATACATATTTCGAAACGGATGAGAGTGATTGGTTAAAATGATCGAGCTATTTGATTATGTCTTACGTTTGTAAGGTGACTGAATTTGGTTATGCTATATATGTTATTAGCTTGATTACATCGTTCATTGTTTAACAACACTTGTTACATTCTCAGGGAAAAAGAGAAACACCGTGAAAATTGTGACAATAGTAATCGTTACTTCGACATTCTTTGGTGTCATAATAATTGCTTCACTTTGTATCTTTATGAGATTGAAGAAGAAAAAGAAGCAAATCCCGATGCCTCCTAATAGTAAGTTTCAAGTCCATATATAGCTTATTGTTCAAACTTATGACAAACTTAAGGATCAATGGCTTATACGTTTTCATAAGTGATAGGCTTTCTGTGTGCCGGTGTCTGTTTTGTCTAGACTAGTAAGTAAGAGGTTACCCAACTAAGTGGTTGATATGTCGGATTTCATATGTAAAAAAGGTGTTGATACGATCAATTGGGACTATCTATATTTTTAGCTTATAAAAAAGGGAAAATTGCCAGAAATAATAATGATTACACGACATACGGTGGGTTTCCCGGGCCAGCTTGTGCCACTAATATATATTAGTTTCATCTTTATAGTGCATTTTCATGGACTTTGTCAGATTTTAAAATAGCAACTGTGTACTATATTAAAAAGACTGGTGCAACAGCTCCTATAGGCCATGATTTAATATATAGATAGTGTGTAAATGACTATTACATAAGACAATACACTTGTTGGTTGCAAGGCGATCTTCTAATCAACTCTTTTTCTTTCATGCTACTAGCCGAATCTATGGAAATTGGCACAGCTGAATCTTTGCATTATGAATTTAGTACAATGCAAGTTGCAACAAATGACTTTTCTGAAGACAATAAGCTGGGACGAGGTGGTTTTGGAGCAGTTTACAAGGTATAATCTAATAGACAAATCTTACTAGTAGTTATCATGCCTCAGCATGAGAAGTTATTTTACTAATAAGAGTTCATCTATGCCATCACATTATTTACATACAGGGAGTGCTTGAAGATGGATACCAAGTAGCAGTAAAGAGGTTAGCAAAGGATTCTGGACAAGGTGATGTAGAATTCAAGAATGAGGTTTTGCTACTTGCGAAGCTTCAACATCGTAATTTGGTTAGGTTACTTGGTTTTAGTACACAAGGAAGCGAGCGAGTTCTCATATACGAGTTCTTGCCAAATGCTAGTCTTGATCAATTCATATTTGGTATGTTCACACTAACTAGTATTAAACCTTTTGAGGGTTTCATAATGCATTATTTTAGCAAAGAATTCTCACAATTAGATACCAAATAAAAGCATAGCTTGCCTGGTTTCACACGTTAACTTCTTTCCATCTTTAAAAAAAGACCTAGCTACTTTAGTAGGAATACATTCTTTTTTGTTTAAACTAAGGTAAATTTGCCAACACAAAGTAAGCAAAGATCCCATATTTGACAATGCATTCAAGCTATGGCACCTCCACCGGTATGTGGCCCGCGCCATAGGTGGAAAACACCGGCATAAACGCACCCTCGCCTGTACTCTAAGTATGACTATTCTTTCTCATGAAAGAAACTAAAGTTCATTTTTTGATAATTTGACGAGCGAGTGTTAAATTTCACAAATCTAAGTATGAAATATAATATATGACAAATTTAGGGACCAAATGTAGTTCAATTTTGACAAAGTTTCCTTATATTATTGAAGATTGAACTTTTACTGCTTTTGATAAGAGAAAAAAAAAAGTACTATTTTTTCGTACTGCAAATTATATAGAGGAGAGTGTTACAAGGATTAAAACTACTCAATCCAAGTGTAAGTAACTTTTCAAACCTGGTAAAGATACAAGCTAGTATGATACAAAAGCTTTATGTCATTTAGGAGAAAGTTTTTCTTCTTCTTGAAAGAGAGAAATGCATTTATACTTCGCATTATCTTTTAGCTTATCGGTTATCATTCTTGTAAATACTGACATGAATTAAGTATTAATAGTATAAATGACCAATTCATGATGGTGCTTGTAGATCCAGTGAAACGTACACTTCTTGATTGGGAAAAACGCTATAAAATCATCACAGGAGTTGCCAGAGGACTTTTATACCTTCATGAAGATTCCCGCCTAAAAATTATTCATCGTGATATGAAAGCTAGCAACGTTTTGTTAGATGCAGAAATGAATGCTAAAATTGCAGATTTTGGCATGGCAAGGTTGTTTAAACAAGAGGAAACTCAAGCCAATACTAATCTAATTGTTGGAACCCAGTAAGTCTACACACATACTTTCTTCATATGAAATACCTTACCCAATTTTTATAGGATTTATTTAGTTTATACAAAATGAACTACTTGAAACACGTGCTTATGTGGCACGATACTATTTAGTAGAAAAATGTCAGTTGTTATGGTATGTGACCTGTGTAGAATATTGTAGGTTGCTAAATAAACATAGTTATTTGTATTTCTTACCACCAGCATTTTAACAAGGAACACATATAGTTAGCAACAATTCTATGCTAATATTGTTGCTAGTTGCTACACACCATTTTTATGTACATCTTGAATACTGCTAGGCTAATGGCATGTTGCCTTTTCAGTATTCCTATCTTTGTCATCATGAAAGTTTGACTATTTGTATCTATTAGATTATATAAGACATTTACATTAGTGCTAACCTTTTTAGTTTTACCGTTCTATGCCTGTATTTATAGTGGTTATATGGCACCAGAATATGCCATGCACGGCCAATTCTCGGTGAGGTCAGATGTCTTTAGCTTTGGAGTGTTGGTATTAGAGATGATAGCAGGGCAAAGGAACCAATGTTTTCAGATTGGCGAAAGCAATCAAGATCTTCTTACATTTGTATATATCGACCCATATATCTAATTCAGTGTTTTATGAAAATCGCTTTTTGTTGGTGTAGCCATCCTAACTACAAAAATATTGTTATCTTTCAGGCATGGACAAGTTGGAAAAATGGGGCATTGTCAGATATGATAGATCCCACACTTCAAAAAGAATCTGGTTCAGTGCGTAACATCATTAGAACTATTCACATCGGGTTATTATGCATCCAAGAAAATGTTATGGACCGGCCAACTATGGGTTCAGTTGTTATTATGCTTAATAGCTTGTCTATGATGCTCCCACAACCATCGGAACCTGCATTATTCATGCGTAATAACAATACGAATTCTAAATTGCCGCTTCTTCTAGAGTTTAGCTCTTCGATAGAGGGTAGTGGTTCAGAGAAACATGAGCTTTCAAAGACGAAAAAGTCAAGATCATCTCATGTTTCAGGAAATGATGTTTCATGCGAGATTGTTCCAAGGTAGGTGTTTAATGTATATTTCCCTGTTTCTTATAAAAACTTATTTTATTTTACGACATAAGGTTATGTTAAACTTAAATCAAAAAACAGAATTTGAATGTACTTCTGTATGGTAAACTGTTGGATCGTGAACACCTTGAACTTGTGTTAATAATGATACTTTGAGTGATACCACTAAGTATGCGGAATCTACTTAATAATACTTAGAAGATTGATAGTAAGTGAACCAATTGTATGTAAGAACAGTGTATATAACAAAACAAATAGCTCCAATATTATTAATGATAATAATACGAGTGATCTATGATATCACTAGGGTTACACCTTGAAGCTCTAAGAAAACGTATTAGAAAGATATATTCTAACTATGACCTAGGATCTCCTTTTATACAACAAGGAGTCCTCTTGTACAAGATAAGTATAATACTAATAGAATAAGATATACACAAGATCTTTTCTATGTTTATCTAAGCGCGTTTCTCTAACAGTTATCATGCAAGCAGTGGTAATGTTTGTTCTTGCAGTGGTAATGAGTTTCCACTGCAAGTACAATCTTCTGCAGTTGTAATATCTTCACTAGCCGTGGTAACTGATAGAATAATTCCCAACAATCCTCCCCTAAACTTATGATTTATTAGTAAATCAACAAGTTTCTTCAAGTATACAATAAACATGAGGATATGGGAATTCTTCCAAACACTTATCTTGTTCTGCTTAACACTTTATCAGCTCTTGCATATTGATCTTGAATCTTCTGAATCAAAGCTCTGATCTTTTCATTATCTGCATACACTCTTAACTTTGATTTCAACATTGCAGAAAGAGTTTTAGCTCTAAGTGGATATTCCTTCTCAGCAAACATAAATACATCCACTTTCTTTGTTGTAGAAACATGATGAACCTCACATTTATCAAAATATGTCCATGTAGTATTTAAGTCTGATGCATCAAACTTCCAACACTTATCATTAAGATCTGGTTCATATAGTCTTCTTAAATCAACCCAGAGCTGCATTTCTTTCATATCTTTGAGAGTATCAGCCTTGAATCTTTCATTAACAAGCTTCCAAAGAGTATCAAGATCATCTCTGTCACATGCTTTAAGAAGATCTTCAAACTGAATGAATGATGAAGATTCTCCTCCCAATCTTATAATCTTCCAAGTAGAAGCAAAATACTTTGCTGTGTACACTTCCCAATCAATAATTGGATGCTTTAATTGCAAAGGATCTGGGTAGAAATCTTCTTCTTCTTCAACAATAATAATAGCACTTTGTAGATCTTCTGCACATTTCTCAGATTGAGATTCTTTCTCTTGAGGAACTTTCATTCTTTTTGTAACATGATCTTCAACAGTTGAAGCTTTCCTTTTACTTTGCTTGAATCTTTCAACTTCTTCAAAATCAATAGGTCTGAAGGTACTATCTTGCCTTTTAATTCTGTAGTAAATACCTTCAATTCTTTCATGAGACATACCTTTGAAATCTTTCATTTTCCAAGTTCCAACATGACAGCAAAATACTTTCATCCAGTGCCAATAGCTTCATCCAGTGCTTGTTGATTCTTCATTTGAATAAAATCAGCCAATTGAGCTGTTCTTTGTTCTTCTGTCAAAGTCATGTTAGCAACAAGCTCAATAGCTTTCTTCTTTACTACTGGATCATGCTTAATCATATGCTCAATCTCTACTTCTGATGGCACATATGAGAACATAGGGGGTTTCTCATGTAATATGGTTGGTGGAACCACTGAGAGTGGTTGTGCCATTACAGCTTCAAGTTTACCTAACCTCTGTGCTTCCATAAAACTAGCAACATCATTCTCCTTTTGCTGTTTCATATTTTCTTTTTCTGCAGCATCAAGTTGTTCTGCCAATCTTGCATCAAAATCAATTTGAGCTTGATCTTTCTTGGAAATCATTCTTGTATGCTCTTGTTCTGCACCAAACACAATTGCTTTACCTTTGACTGATCTTTTTCTGGCAGCTTCTTCCTCTGTAGTGGTAACAAATGGAACATCAGTGATAACAGTCTCACTTGCAGTGGAAATTATTTGATCAGTGGTAACATGTTCTGCTTCAGTGGAAACTTGTTGAGTAGTTCCAAGAACATCAGTATCAACAACCATATCTTCAAGATCCAATTTCCTCCCCTCAATCTCAGCTACATCATCTTTTGCTTGAGCATTTTCAGAATCATTGAGCTCAGCAAACATATCATCAAAATTAGTACTCCTCCCCTTAATCTCTGCATCTGTTTTCCTCCCCTGTTTGGAAGAAGTTCCCAAACCATAACCAGAACCTGCAGAAAGATCATCATGTGATGATGATGGAGAAGAAACTACAGCTTGAATATGTCTTTTCTTCTTGAGATTCACAACTGGGATTGTTGCATCTTCACCCTGTACCTGTGAAATCTTTTCAAGCATGTTTGGTAAAAGAGGATGAATCACTCCATCCCAAAAATCTGAAGCCTTACACATGTTTTGAAATACTTTTGGCTTAAGACATGGAGTGTCATAAATTCTATTATGATTTTGCAGTTGAAATTCATTTAACACTGCTTGCACAAACCTTGGATACATCAAAAATTTGTATGAACTCTTTACATTGCCTTTCATATTATTAAATATAAACCTTGAAAAATTGAAAGTCCTATCAGAAACCAAGCAAACTAAAGGGTAAGCCATGGTTGATCCAAATTGTTCATAAGAAGTTTTCTTAGGACTTAGGCAATGCAACAGAGTATGTATCAAAAATCTCCAATGGGGACAAAAACATCCTTTCTTAAAAGTTACTTTTTGGTCAGATGTATCATACCCCATCAAAGCAATGTAGTTGAATATGTCTGAATTAGGTAATGTGATGATATCATTAAGATCATCTAATTGGAGAATTCTCCTTAAAGACGATTCAGTAACATCAATAGTTACCCCATCCACTGTGGCTCTAAGAGCTTCCACAGATTCATGTGTGTCTCCCTGTTCAAGGGTTATGGACTCCACAGAGTTCCAAAACTGTTTGATGTGAGAAACAAAGATTGTGGGATTCATAATTAAGGCATACCTTATATGAGTTGTGTTTAGGAAATCCACAATCTGATGAAAAACGGGTCCACTCTTGTCGTTTGACTTTTGTAGATAAGCCACTTGGTTGTGTTCATCTGCAAACTTGAGAGTCACCATGATTTTGTGATTTGAGAGATAAAAGTGTTAGTAATCGAGAATAAAGTGCAAGCCGTATTGGAATCAATTTATACTAATAGGGTTTGGAGAAAAACGCGTATAGAGAAATTATCTATAGAAAGATTTATCTTTAGAAAAGAATAAATAAAGTTTGGTAAGTAGATAATTCCCTAAAATTTTGCTCTTATCATAGTTTTTAGCAAACTATCAGCTATCAACGGATTTGATAAGTCTTTACCAGAAGCCGTTTGCTTATGGACTAGCTGATTCTTATGTGGGTTAGACATGGTGAATCAATAACCATTTGTTGTGTGTCTAAGATACACACCTTATTACTCCAATGATATAGGTTGTATACAACAACAAAAATAAGTCTCATCTTAGCCCACAAAGATTAACCCAAGTAACTTTTTAACCAAGTTACTATACACAAAAATATCTTCTCAAAAGTCAAACCACAGTTACTTCTCAAACCAACGAAAACAGATGAAATTAAATAACCTTCACTAATTAGCATAACACCTAACCTTGGCTTATTTAACCTCCTCTAAATACCACATCTCAGTCACCAAAAATCTTTCAAACCCAAATATCCCAATCAACCCAATTCTCTTCCATAACCATGTCATCAAACCCTGAGTCCTCTGATCAACACTCTTCTGTTCCATCATCAGAAGAAGATGTACCACCATATCCATGGGGACTTGAAGATTCTGATTATAAGAGAGAGATGGAAAAACGATGGGATGTGCAAGAAAAACAATGGAATGCACACATAGAGGGTGAATCAAGCCATGATCCAAATCCTGCTGAGAGGGAGCTTGTCTCTCCTTTTATCTGGACCTCTGATGAAGAATCTTCAGAAGAAGAGAATGAAGATCCAACCTTTCTTCCACCTTCCACACCAGAGAGATCCCAACCAAGATCAAGTAAGAGAGATTCATCTCTCCCAACATCATCAAATTTGGTGTTGGATCTTCCTGCTCCAGAACCTGGTCTTCTGCATCAAGAACATATTGGACAGAGCAAGAAGGTTCAGATTACATATAAGGGAAAGGAGAAGCAGAAATAGATGACTGAAGAATGTTGCCAAGGAACAAAGTTCTTGAGTATTTTCTTGACTTTGTTACTTGAGCATCTTCACAGTCTTCCTTCTCTTCTTTTTCCATTTTCATCTTCAGCTTCTTCATTGTACTTGTCATAGCCTCAAGTATTATGTAATAATTGATAGAAGCTAGTAGTTCTTAATTAGCCAAATGTTTTAGGAATGGTCTTTGTAATTCAGTTGGAACTTTGAATGTAAGCTGTAACTCATGTCTTTGAATGAATGAAAAGATCTTCTTTAATTAATCAATATTGTAAGACCTTCAGCTTATTTGACCACATTCCTTTGGCTACAACTCTTGATGACTTTAACACACTTCTTGCAATCTCATAAACATTTGCAGAACAGACATATACCAAACAACTTGCAAACATATTAGTGAGTCACAGTTAACTCAGAAAGTATTATCAAGTTACTCATAATCATTAGTAGTCTTTGACTGTTCCTGCACTCAACATAAAGGAATTAGTACCTTTTGGGGACCCAAGCCACAAATGACTTGGATCTGCCTCGTGTATCAATATAATTGTATCTATCAAAGGTCATTGATACACCATTGGGATTGTCTGAGGTTGTTGTTCCTTTTGGTTTCCATTCCCAACGAGCTGAGGCCTTAACAGCTTTTCCCAAGTTTACCCTTTTCTTATTCACATAGACATCAGTGGAAACATTTGGTCTTGCAGTGGTAACTGCATGCCTAGCAGTGGAAACTGCTGGTTTAGAAAAGTTTGGTCTCCACATGTGATTCTTGTGATCATTCTTTTCAAAATAAGTCTTTTTCCCTGTTTGATAAGTTTTAACAAAAGAAGTGACAGAGGACTTAGGATAAAATCTGTTTTTACTACTGGCAGTGGTAACTGCTGGTTTAGCAGTGGAAATTGGTTTGATGCCAGTAGTAAGTAAAACAGACCTGGGAACCATCTTGCTTAAGGGGTTTGGGTGAGTCATATTATTAGAATTGTGTCCATTCACCCTTTTATTCACAAATACTTCCCTTCTTCCCATGTGGTAGGTACAGTCTTTAGCTAAATGGTCAAAGCTACCACATATATGACAAGCCTTAGTGTTGAACACAAAATTACTACCAAACTGCCTAGTTTTAACATGATTCCAACTTCTCATGTTCCCTCTAGGAGATTTAGACCTATCCCTGTACATCTCTGCATACCTAGTAGTAGGCCTAGTGTAATTTGACTGTGTCCTAGGCTTCTCTTTGACTTCTTCAGGAATACCTTCTCTTTCCTCAACTTTAACATCTTTAGTGACACTAGTTTTAGACTCAACATTCAAACATTCATCTTTAAGAGATGAGTCACTAGCACTATCAAAAGTCTCAACCTCAACCTGAACCTTTTCAGTTTCAACTGGTTTAACAAATTTTGGTCCATAGGTCATGGGTGGATCCTGAAACTCTTCTAAGCCTGTGTGAGCTAGGTCAATGCCAGGAGGTGCTGGAACACCTCTTAGAGGTGGTGGAACAGATTTGTATCCTAGACCTGATTTGGCTTTGCTCACAACTTGAGCTTCCCAAATTTTGTCAATGCTCTTGGATTGATGGTCTAGTGTTTGCTTAGTTATCTGAATATTCGCACTAGCCTTTTTAACTTTTTCAATCTCTTCCCTAAGAGCTTGATTTACAACAATCTTAAAGTCTAAATCATTTTTTAACACAACAATGTCATCACTAAATTTAGACTCATTTGCGCTATAATGCTCTATCTGTTTTTCTAAAACACCTAGACCTCTCTTATGATTTGCTAAGTTATGATTAGTATGGTGTAACTCTAGCATCAGCTCATCATATTGTTTTTTCAAGCTATTATACTCTTTTAAGGCCTTACAGTTTTTAGAACAAGCATTATCAGTATGTACCTTAGAGTCTGAGAAAGCCATGAGTGCATGCTCAGTAGCAAGCATTGCAGATTCTGAATCATCTTCTCCATCCTGAGTCATAAAACTCCAATCAAAGCTCACTCCATCAATAGCCAATAGCACCTTTGGCTCTTCTGTTGTAGGTTCTTTGTTCTTTTCCTTCTTGTACCAAGTTGACTTATTGTCAGATTTCCTTGGTTTTCTGCATTCTCTTGCAAAGTGCCCCTTCTTGTGACAATTATAGCACTCCACCTTCTTTTTATCAAAACCTACAGTCTCATCACCACTTATATGTATCTTTCTTCCTGTCTTCTTCCAGAACTTCTTTGATCTCAAGCTTAGTAATGCCACCTGCCATTTAATGTCCATCTCCTCCATATCATCTTCATCAATATGATCCAAATCCTCATGATTGAGAATTGAACCACCCACATGGCTTGATATAAAGGCATAGAAAGTAGCATCACTTAGTCCTGCAACCTGTTTCTTTGAGCTCCTAGTGGAAACATTTCTATTACCAGTGGAAACAATCATGTTACCACTGTCATCATCACTATCACTTTCATCATCTGAACTATCATTACCTGATGATGATATGAGTGCTACACTTGCAGAACTTGTTCTTAACTTGCCAGCTTTCTTTAATCTTTGTTCAATAACTTTGAAGTTATTGTACACATCATTAAGCTTCATTGTCTCCAGATCTGGCTTATCCTCCCAAACAGCAACATTGGTGTCAAACTCAGAAGGTAGGCTTCTTAGGAACTTAAGATTTAGGTCTTCCTTTTCCACCTCAATACCAAAAGCAGTGAGTTGAGTAACAATCTTTTGTAGCCTTGTGAAGATGCTATCAAGAGATTCATTACTTGTTGAACCAAAGTTTTCATAGGTCTGCTTCAATAAAGTCTTTTGAGTCTTCTTGGTGGAATCATTACCACCAAACACTTCACATATCTCATCAAAAAGAGTCTTTGTAGACTTGTATTTGCTAAAAGCCAGAACTTGTTCTCTAGGTAGAGCCATCAGCAGCAAACCTCTAGCCTTCAAATCATTCTTCAGTTGATTTCTTTCTTCAGTAGTAACAGGACCAGAATTAACTTTTGTTACTGTATTGTCACCAATCTGCTCTGTAGTTGTACCAGGTTTGAAAGAATTTCCACACATAATGATCTCCCATAATGTGTAGTCTTGAACCATGAAAAATTGTTCTATCATAAGCCTCCACATCTCGAAGTCATTGATCTTTAGCTTTGGAAGTTTTGCAGCAATGTTAGATTGGCTTGTTTCTGTCTCCACTGTATCTTTTGAGTCTGCCATAGGATCTTCTAAATCAAAATATCAAAGCCTTTCTCTGATACCACTTGTTGGATCGTGAACACCTTGAACTTGTGTTAATAATGATACTTTGAGTGATACCACTAAGTATGCGGAATCTACTTAATGATACTTAGAAGATTGATAGTAAGTGAACCAATTGTATGTAAGAACAGTGTATATAACAAAACAAATAGCTCCAATATTATTAATGATAATAATACGAGTGATCTATGATATCACTAGGGTTACACCTTGAAGCTCTAAGAAAACGTATTAGAAAGATATATTCTAACTATGACCTAGGATCTCCTTTTATACAACAAGGAGTCCTCTTGTACAAGATAAGTATAATACTAATAGAATAAGATATACACAAGATCTTTTCTATGTTTATCTAAGCGCGTTTCTCTAACAGTTATCATGCAAGCAGTGGTAATGTTTGTTCTTGCAGTGGTAATGAGTTTCCACTGCAAGTACAATCTTCTGCAGTTGTAATATCTTCACTAGCCGTGGTAACTGATAGAATAATTCCCAACATAAACATATGAGGACATTACCATTTTTGTACTCTGTAACACCCCCAAAATTTGATACAGCGGAAGACTCAACAAGCTTTCGGGGTGCTACGGGGATTGGTATCCAACACAAGACAATATAGAACGAGATAAAGTAAACATAATAAAAACACAACCAAAACAGGGTTTTAACGTTTACATTTATCCCAACTTCATTCAGAGTCAGGCCCAAAATAACATAACAGTAGGTCCAAAATTAATTATCAGAGTTTAGAAAAATAGATCCATAAACCATGAGCCTTGGCTGAACCTTCCATTCCAAGCATCCGTATCATCACTTAATTACCTGAGAAAACGTGCTAAAAGTCAGCTTTCGCTGGTGAGATCATAGGTTTACATTCATCTAACAATATAGTGGACATATACGCAAAACGCTTGCTAGCTAGACTAAGGATTCACTAAAAGCTTGCGGATACCCTCCGTTCCAACCTAACACACGGATACCCTCCGTTCTAACATAGATATTCGGGTAACCCCCGCAATACCAATAAATACTCGGATAACCTCCGAAGTATTAATAACCTATAGGTGCACACTACAGTATCTAAATAAGCCAACCTTGAATAGTACACATGAACCGTGTGACTAAAGCTGACAATAACAAATAAGTCAACCTTGAATAGTACACATAAGATGTGACTAAAGCTGACTATACATCCTAGTCCATACGTATAGCAAGTTTAGAAACAATATAAAAGCGATAATAGTCCACATAAAATAATTTGCACGTTTCTCACCCCAAGTATTGAAAACATAGTTCAAGAGTGAAAAGTGGGGCAATGACTCACCTCAAGTCCAGAAAATAGCAAGAAGAAGTCGGTAGAAATAAGATGTATAGTAACTCACAAAACAGCAACTACGGACTCGACACGACCTAACAATATCAACTCGCTCAGAAATCCTTTCCTCAAATTCAAAATATTCCCAAACCCGGACGAGAATCCGTTTTATTTCCGAAAATCCATTTCGTATTAGTTTGGTGTATTTACGTTTGGTATCCATACGGGTGGTGGGTCGACACAAAACAAACCAAAAGGTCACACAAAGGATAATAAAATAAACTATGGATCTAATAATAGCCCATTATATCGTTAAAATAAATCGCCGAAGCTTATCAAATCCGTCGATTTGATAATCCTCATATTTATTTACGTAACATACCGTTCCAAGATTACACCCCATCCTAAAGCACATAGCACGTAAATACTATATGGTAGATATCATAGTTTAATAAATTCCTCATATATATAGTCAAATTGGCCAGATTTCCCGATATATACACTCGCAATTTATTACACTTTACATATACCACAACCTATGGGCGTCGTAGGATACGATGCCCATTAATATATTCATTTCATATAGCCAAATAACCCGATTCAACCTTACGGTTAAGTGGTTATTTAGTTATAGAAAACGTTTATATTAATCGTCATATATCCGTGACAACACGAAAGTCACAAATAAAACTTACCTGGACTCGAGTGATAACGACTCCGCATAACTCAATAAGTTTATTTATTATATAAAATGACATTTTTATTTAACATTTGGTAATTGTCGAGAATTCCTCGTTTTATCATAATTTCTTTATAATAATACGTTCAATAATATTACGCCACTATCGTAGCCTAATATATATCTAATTCTATTTTTGATAATACGACTCGTGATTATTATTATTATTAATATACACGCTTATATAATTATATATCCGTTATTCACGTCTATATATTCATATAAACGTTTATATTATCAATAACTATTATTACGAGTTTTATTATTTATGTTTTTAATTGTAAATAGTTATCGAGTCATACGAAATGGTCACATGTCCGAGTCATGACTCTCGGCTCATTGTCCAAGTCCAAAGTAATACGTAAATGTCATAAAAATAATACATCTCCGTCCAAATCAAACCCAATCCACGTGCTACAACAATAGGGTCCGACTACGGCACCCGACTAACCTATCTCCGTCAATCTAAGTGACCGTCTCACAATCGGTCCCCAATGTCCCAATTCGTCAACAACTCCTCAATATCACAAAAATTCCATTGTCGAGACCACAAAAGGTCTCGACTCATCAAAAGCATTCGGCCGAAACCACAAAGGCCACAACAATACCAAGTTAACAAACAATAACAAGGAATTATAAATACAAACAAGGTCCATATTCGGGTTGGTTTACCAAGCCAAACCCGAGCCCTCGACTCACTTGAGTCTCGGCTCTAAACCACGAGTCACAAGGACCCGACTACAATAACTAAAAGGTCACAAATAAGCTCCAAAGAGCACAACAAAACTGCCCAAGTCGACCACTTGGGTCGCGGCATCAATCGACCATATTCGGCAAGGAACATGACTCCATCGAGTCGAGTCGAACACCAAAGCTACAAACATGAACCACCAAGAATCCAAGGTCAAATATCAAGAAAGATAACGAGCCAAGTGGCTCGTACCCACGTCAAGCCGTGAGTCCGAGACTCACGGTTCACTCGACCCAACGAAATCTCACCATAACCCGGATACCAAACAAGATTTTAATATCAAAATCATAAATTTCCAACCATTTTATTCGATTCCCATAAAAACCTTCCTTGTAGCCACGGATTTAACACCATGTCGAGGCACCCAAGGTACCAAAAACGAGCTTACTCACCTTCTTGAACCTCCAACTTACGGATCTAGTGAAAACACTAAAAACTCGATCGAATCTACAAAGATTTCGTGGTGTTAAAGGAGGTTTTAGGGCGCGTGTAATATGTCAAAAGAAAGAGGATGAGATGAGGAGTAATATGGTGGTGTTGGTTTTGTGATGAGGGTGGCGGTGTGATGGTGGTGGCCGGCCAAAGGGTGCGGCGGCTAGGGTTTGGAGAGATGGGGGAGGGAGGTGATGAGAGAGAGATGAAATGGTGAGTGTTTGTGTGTGTGGTGTGAGTACCGAACCACAAGGACCAAATTTTGTAGTTACTTTTTTTTTTTTTTTTTACAAATAATAATAATAATAATAATAATAATAATAATAATAATAATAATAATAATAATAATAATAATAATAATAATAATAATAATAATAATAATAATAATAATAATAATAATAATAATAATAATAGTAATAATAATATTACTAGTAGTAAGAGTGGGTGAATGTAAAACATGTGGCCCGAAACTTGAACTCATTTCAAACTTTAATATCTCCCGATAAACATCT
Organism: Artemisia argyi; assembly: GCA_030686995.1. Lineage (NCBI taxonomy): Eukaryota > Viridiplantae > Streptophyta > Magnoliopsida > Asterales > Asteraceae > Artemisia > Artemisia argyi. The sequence goes on from CM060691.1 coordinate 172,071,627, forward strand.
CGTAATTACTCAAATATCGTCGGACTCGTAAAACGAATCATAAAAATTTTGTTAGGTAAACCTAGTGCCAGAGTCAACGTAGTACCAGTGAGAAATTAAGAATACATCACCGAGCATAATATCAAAATGAATTATGAAAATAATTCACGAATTCCATAACATCATTAAATACAATTATCCATAAAATAGGTCTTACAAGTTCGTTGTGAAATAAAATTTCTAAATAAAAATTATAAACGAACTTTAACGTAATGCGGGTTTTCAAAATAACTCCCTAAATTGCCGGTTGTCACATCCTCCCAGTCTCAGAAGAAACCCGTCACGGGTTTCACTCGGAAAAATTCATCAACGAAGTGAAAAGCTTCGGATATCTCTTCCGGAACTCGTCCTCACGTTCCCACGTTAATTCTGGTCCATGTCGGGAATTCCAACGAACCCTGACGAGCGGAATGCGACTTCGCTTGAGTCGTTTAACTTCACGATCTAAAATCTCCATTGGCTCTTCCACGAAGTTCAATTTCTCATCAACACGAATATCCTTCATTGGAATGACAGGCATCTCATCGGAAAGGCATTTCTTCAAATTACTAACGTGAAACACGTCGTGAACTTTGCTCAGTTCATGTGGTAGTTCCAACCTATAAGCCACGGGCCCAATTCTTTCTAAGATCAGAAATGGTCCAATGTAGCGTGGGTTAAGTTTACCACGTTTCCCAAAACGTATTACACCCTTCCAAGGCGAGACTTTCAGCATCACTTTGTCTCCAACCTGGAACTCTAAGGGTTTACGTCTCTGATCGGCGTAACTTTTCTGCCTATCTCTGGCTGCTTGCAGCCGATCACGAATCTGAGATACTTTCTCAGTAGTTTCCAAAATCAGATCAGGGCTTGTGAGTTGGCTATCTCCAACTTCTGCCCAACCAATAGGCGAACGACACTTTCTGCCATACAAAGCTTCGAATGGTGCAGCTTTAAGACGTGTGTGGTAGCTATTATTATAGGAGAATTCCGCAAGGGGTAAATACTTCTCCCAGCCCTTACCAAAGTCTATGATGCATGCACGAAGCATATCCTCTAACGTCTGAATGGTCCTCTCACTTTGACCATCGGTTTGGGGATGATATGCAGTACTCATATCAAGTCTCGTCCCCAAAGCCGTTTGAAGTAATCGCCACAATGCTGACGTAAAACGGCTATCGCGATCCGAAATAATAGATATCGGGACTCCATGACGTGAAATAATCTCCTTCACATACAACCTCGCAAGTTTATCCACACTATCATCTTCACTTATTGCTAGGAAATGAGCAGACTTTGTCAGACGATCCACTATTACACAGATAGCGTCACAACCACTAGTTGTCTTCGATAATTTGGTAATGAAGTCCATAGTAATCCGCTCCCATTTCCAGACTGGAAGTTCTGGTTGCGTTAGTAATCCTGACGGTCTCTGATGTTCGGCTTTAACCTTTGCGCATGTCAAGCACTTACTAACGTATGATGCTATATCTGCCTTCATGTTTGGCCACCAATAGAACTTCTTAAGATCCTGGTACATCTTGTCGGATCCAGGATGGATAGAGTACCTTGACTTATGCGACTCATGCATAATCAAATCCCGAGTTCCTCCGTACCAAGGTACCCAAATCCGATCTCCAAAACATAACAATCCATCAGAACGCTTAACAAATCCTTTCTCATTCTCAGCCATCCCAAATATATTCTCGGCAGTTCTGTTTTCTGCTTTCAACGCTTCCGTTTGAACTTCAAATATTTGAGACGGTAATGGCGATACGATAGTCATTCCCAATGACCTAACTCGTAACGGTGGTATTCGTTCCTTTCGACTAAGAGCATCAGCGACAACGTTTGCTTTACCAGGATGGTAGCGAATTTCACAATCATAATCACTTAGCAACTCAATCCAATGTCGCTGTCTCATATTGAGTTCTTTTTTATTCAAGATGTGTTGTAGACTTTTATGGTCAGTAAATACAACACACTTGGTTCCGTACAAGTAATGTCTCCATATTCTTAAGGCGAAAACCACAGCACCTAACTCCAAATCATGGGTGGTGTAGTTTTTCTTATGCTTTTTGAGCTGTCGGGAAGCATAAGCTATCACCTTCTCTCGTTGCATTAATACGGCTCCCAATCCTTTATGTGAGGCGTCACAGTAGACGACGAAATCCTCGTTACCTTCTGGTAACGTTAAGATAGGAGCACTACACAACATCTTCTTAAGCAATTGAAACGCTTCCTCTTCTTTATCTCCCCATTCATACGTTACACTCTTTTGAGTCAATTTGGTCAATGGTTTAGCTATCTTCGAAAATCCCTCAATGAATCTTCGGTAATAACCAGCTAAACCCAAAAATTGACGAACTTCGGTTGGGGTTGTAGGTGCAGCCCAATCTTTTATCGCCTCAATCTTAGCAGGATCCACATGGACTCCTTGTCTATCAATCACATGACCCAAAAATTGTACCGTCGGAATCCAGAATTCGCATTTCGAAAACTTGGCATAGAGTTTCTCCTTCCTGAGCAATTCTAAGATGAGTCTTAGATGCTCCTCGTGCTCCTTCTCACTCTTTGAATAAATCAGAATGTCATCGATGAATACAATCACAAACTTATCTAAGTAAAGCTTACACACCCGATTCATGAGATCCATGAATATTGCCGGTGCGTTAGTCAACCCAAACGGCATCACCTGAAACTCGTAATGCCCGTAACGGGTTCTGAAAGCCGTTTTCGGAATATCTTCCTCGCGAACTCGAAGTTGGTGATATCCCGATCTCAAATCGATCTTCGAGTACACACTCGATCCTTGGAGTTGATCGAACAAGTCGTCGATCCTAGGTAACGGGTATCTATTCTTCACCGTTAACTTGTTCAACTCTCGGTAATCAATGCACATATGGAACGATCCATCCTTCTTCTTCACAAATAAGACTGGGGCTCCCCAAGGTGAAGAACTTGGTCTTATGAATCCTTTTTCGGCTAACTCCGCCAATTGTTTTGACAACTCTTCTAGCTCGGTAGGTGCAAGACGATAAGGCGCTCGTGCTACAGGTGCAGCACCGGGTATCAACTCAATCTGAAACTCCACTTGTCTAGTCAGCGGGATTCCCGGCAAATCAACGGGAAACACATCAGGAAAATCACGAACTATAGGCACATCTCCAATGCACCTTTCCTTTTTCTTCGTCCCTCCTTTCTCAGAAATTTGAGCTAAGAAAAGGTAACATCCCTTCTCCATTAGCTTTGGTAATTTAGTGCAAGAAATGACTGCTAATCGGGATGGGCTCCTAGAATCCTTTCGATCTCCTAATATATTTAGGATTTCCTTTCTGTATGGTACACGCACGATCTTCTCGTCGCAAAGTATGTGAGCACGATACTTCGACAGCCAATCCAAACCAATGATGACATCAAAACTTCCTAACGTGACGGGTAGAAGATCTATATTGAAAGGGTGGTTCAAGAAATTTAACGTACAACCGCGAATGATGGTATTAATCCTTTCTATATTTCCATTTGCTAACTCAATATCATATCCAATTCCTAAGGTCATCGGGGTTTTCTCTAGTAAGGGTGCAAATGTAGTGGACACAAAACTCCTATCGGCACCAGTATCGAATAGTATGGAAGCATAACGATTATTGAGAAGGAACATACCAGTAACGACATTCGGATCTTCTCCTCTCTCGTTCCCGAGTGCATACACTCTTCCCTGAGCAGCTCCAGCTTCCACACGTTGGTCCCCATTATCTTGTCGTCCACGGTTTCCTCCAGCTCCGCGGTTTCCATGATTGTACCCATTACCACCCGAGCCTTGGTTTCCACGGTTCCACGATTCTCTACACTCATTCCGATAGTTTCCCTTCTTTCCACACCCATAACAAGTAACATCTGCCTTGTTTCTCATCTCAGGAGCAGCCTGAACCATAGCAAGAGGTCGAGCTCTACAATCCCTAGCTGTGTGTCCTTTCTTTGAGCAGTTCTGCCATTTCACACTACACCATCCAGTATGATGCTGGTAGCAACGATCACACTTGGGTGCATCACCGTTCTGATTCTTCTTATCTCCATTCCCAATAGCATAAGCCTTAGCTTGTCTCTTGCTTCGGTGATCATTACCCTTAGGGTGACGGTCTCTCTTTCTCTTTCCATTCTTCTCCTTATCAGCTTCTTCTAATTCCAACGAATCCATAAGTTGTTGAGTAATTGTGATTGCCTCATTGATGTTTGCAGGCCTAGCAGAAATCACATCATTTCTCGTAGCTATAGGCAACCCATCAGTATACCTCTCGATCTTTTGAGTCTCGGTTTTCACCATATCTGGGCACAACAAGGCCAATTCCTGGTAACGACGATTGTAGGTCGTCATATCATTACCTTTCACCTTGTGGTTCCAAAACTCAATCTCTAGCTTCTTGACCTCATTCCTTGGGCAATAAGTCTGAATCAGCAAAGACTTAAATTGCTCCCAAGTCATGGCATAAGCTACATCACTCCCAACTGCATTTCGGTAATTGTTCCACCAAGTTAAAGCTTCATCCTTGAAAGTAAAGGAAGCAAACTTTACCTTCGCATTCTTCGCACAACCACTGACATTGAACACTGACTCAGTCTTCTCAATCCATCTGACTAAATAAACCACTCCTTCAGTTCCACCAAACTCAATGGGTCCACAAATCTTGAACTCCTTGTATTGACATCCAATAGCACGAACAGGTGGAAAAGTTCCAGCAGAATTGTTGGAATGATTTGACTCAGCTAGTAGTTCAGCAACTCTTTGTTCCACAAGTTGGTTGATCATTGCTTGATCCACAGTAGGTGCATTAAGTGGAACATGATCATTGTCTCCCTGAACATCAACATTTTGATTCCAGTTGTTGCGGTTAGTGGTGTCCAGGTTGTCAGGAGTAGGGGTTTCAACATTTCGAGTAGGTCGGCGTCCTCGGCGACCAGGAGTAGTCACAGCAGGACCAGTTCTGGTAGCTCTAACAGGGTTTTGTCGCGGTGCCATTGATCTGTAACATCATACAAGTTCATGAGTCTCCAATAGAACTTATCAATATGCTCAACAAACAATTCAATGAAGCCAAGTTATGGAAAGAATAGCAACAATACACCACGAAACATCAATAAAACGGATAAGGGCTCAATTTCCACAATACCCAAAATCACGTAATACCATATACTAATAACCATCAACCATATAACTACTGGATAACACAAACATACTAATCGTTCCAAAAGAGACGAGTACTGAACAAAATACATCAAATATGATAACTAGCTTTTCTAACCGAACACTCCTCGGTTAAGAAAGCAACCAGACAACATAACCCAAGCAACTAGCCATGCTGCTGGCAGAGGCTCCTCAACTCCTGCCTCAAGCCATCAAGATCCCTCCATAACGATCCTAGCTCCACGCTATGGGTGTCTCGGTCTCTCTTGAGGTCAGCCACCTCCTTCTCTAGCTTGGCATTCCTTTGCCATAGCTTACGGTCGGCCTCTCGAGCAGTAACAAATCCTCGCTGCAAACTATCGATATGCTCGTGGACCTCCATCAAAACTCTCCTCAGCTCAGTAGTCCTGCCCACAACGACAGTCATGTCAACTCTCAAATCCGCTAAAAACTCTCCAATAACTCTCTCAAGTCGATCAGATACACGTGCAACTCTCTCACCAAGCTCAGTAATCCGAGCCCACAACCTGCCAATCTCACCTAACTCTGCATGCTCAGCAGAAACCTCAGAAGATGCATCCGACCCATCGGGACTACCAGGTGGCAACTCAACCAAAAACGGATGATCAGGTGAATCAGGCTCAATCGGATGTACGGGTGAATCAGGCTCCTCAGCCTGAGCTGGTGGTACTAACACATCATCATCATCAGGAATCTCATCCTCCTGAGGGTCATCCTCCTCCTCAGGGTCATCATCATCACCCTGCTTGGCCTCCTGAGGGTCATCCTCCTCCTCAGGGTCATCAGCCTCATCCTCACCCTCGTACTCCTCCTCATCCTCATCGGAAGAGTACCTCATCAATCGTCGTCTCCTAACAGGTGAACCATGTGGAGATGTGGTAGGTGATCTAGGACGAAGACGCAATGATGTGGGTGGCGCCTCAGACAAAAGAGAGTGAGCATCAATCTGTAACGGTGATGGAGTAGGGCGTACCGACATGCGTGTCGTAGCTCGGTGGGCAAAGCGTGGGGCCACACGAGCCAAAGCCTGATGAAGAGTAAGCTGCCTCGATGTACCAGGGAGCCCTAGAGAAGATGAGGGTCCCTGCGTAGATGCAGCAGGTGGTGCTGAAGTAGAAGCTGCCTGCGGTACAGTAGCTGAAAGCATAGCCATCTAGTAAGGGTCATCAGATGCCATAGTGAACTGTGCAGGTAAAACCGGTGCAGTAAGAATATCCTCGACAACATCGAGCATATGGGAGGCCATGGTCTGTGACAACGGCGTAGGGTAGGTGTAAGTGTTTCAAAACAACTAAATCACAACTCATAAATACCATACCAAAAATCCTCAATAAATAATTCAAACATATAATCTCAATGAAAGAGTTTCAAACACCGCATTACTAAAATGTTTATAAAACATATAGATCATATAATTCCTCGAAACGCCATATTATTACTAAAATCCATAAACCTCAAATCATCTCAATAAATCCCAAATCTAACAATCATCTCAAATATCTCATAATACCTCAAATATTAGAAGATGCTTCGGCTTGGCTGGCTGGCGGGCGGTGGTCAAGGATCATTTTCTATAAAAATACGGTTATAGTTTAGGCGTTTATTTACCTAGTTCTCTATAACCTTGGCTCTGATACAAATCTGTAACACCCCCAAAATTTGATACAGCGGAAGACTCAACAAGCTTTCGGGGAGCTACGGGGATTGGTATCCAACACAAGACAATATAGAACGAGATAAAGTAAACATAATAAAAACACAACCAAAACGGGGTTTTAACATTTACATTTATCCCAACTTCATTAAGAGTCAGGCCCAAAATAACATAACAGTAGGTCCAAAATTAATTATCAGAGTTTAGAAAAATAGATCCATAAACCATGAGCCTTGGCCGAGCCTTCCATTCCAAGCATCCGTATCATCACTTAATTACCTGAGAAAACGGGCTAAAAGTCAGCTTTCGCTGGTGAGATCATAGGTTTACATTCATCTAACAATATAGTGGACATATACGCAAAACGCTTGCTAGCTAGACTAAGGATTCACTAAAAGCCTGCGGATACCCTCCGCTCCAACCTAACACACGGATACCCTCCGTTCTAACATAGATATTCGGGTAACCCCCGCAATACCAATAAATACTCGGATAACCTCCGAAGTATTAATAACCTATAGGTGCACACTACAGTATCTAAATAAGCCAACCTTGAATAGTACACACGAACCGTGTGACTAAAGCTGACAATAACAAATAAGCCAACCTTGAATAGTACACATAAGATGTGACTAAAGCTGACTATACATCCTAGTCCATACGCATAGCAAGTTTAGAAAGAATATAAAAGCGATAATAGTCCACATAAAATAATTTGCACGTTTCTCACCCCAAGTATTGAAAACATAGTTCAAGAGTGAAAAGTGGTGCTATGACTCACCTCAAGTCTAGAAAATAGCAAGAAGAAGTCGGTAGAAATAAGATGTATAGTAACTCACGAAACAGCAACTACGGACTCGGCACGACCTAACAATATCAACTCGCTCAGAAATCATTTCCTCAAATTCAAAATATTCCCAAACCCGGACGAGAATCCGTTTTATTTCCGAAAATCCATTTCGTATTAGTTTGGTGTATTTACGTTTGGTATCCATACGGGTGGTGGGTCGACACAAAACAAACCAAAAGGTCACACAAAGGATAACAAAATAAACTATGGATCTAATATTAGCCCAATATATCATTTAAATAAATCGCCGAAGCTTATCAAATCCGTCGATTTGATAATCCTCATATTTATTTACGTAACATACCGTTCCAAGATTACACCCCATCCTAAAGCACATAGCACGTAAATACTATATGGTAGATATCATAGTTTAATAAATTCCTCATATATATAGTCAAATTGGCCAGATTTCCCGATATATACACTCGCAATTTATTACACTTTACATATACCACAACCTGTGGGCGTCGTAGGATACGATGCCCATTAATATATTCATTTCATATAGCCAAATAACCCGATTCAACCTTACGGTTAAGTGGTTATTTAGTTATAGAAAACGTTTATATTAATCGTCATATATCCGTGATAACACGAAAGTCACAAATAAAACTTACCTGGACTCGAGTGATAACGACTCCGCATAACTCGATAAGTTTATTTATTATATAAAATGACATTTTTATTTAACATTTGGTAATTGTCGAGAATTCCTCGTTTTATCATAATTTCTTTATAATAATACGTTCAATAATATTACGCCACTATCGTAGCCTAATATATATCTAATTGTATTATTGATAATACGACTCGTGATTATTATTATTATTAATATACGCGCTTATATAATTATATATCCGTTATTCACGTCTATATATTCATATAAACGTTTATATTATCAATAACTATTATTACGAGTTTTATTATTTATGTTTTTAATTGTAAATAGTTATCGAGTCATACAAAATGGTCACATGTCTGAGTCATGACTCTCGGCTCATTGTCCAAGTCCAAAGTAATACATAAATGTCATAAAAATAATACATCTCCGTCCAAATCAAACCCAATCCACGTGCTACAACAATAGGGTCCGACTACGGCACCCGACTAACCTATCTCCGTCAATCTAAGTGACCGTCTCACAATCGGTCCTCAACGTCCCAATTCGTCAACAACTCCTCAATATCACAAAAATTCCATTGTCGAGACCACAAAAGGTCTCGACTCATCAAAAGCATTCGGCCGAAACCACAAAGGCCACAACAATACCAAGTTAACAAACAATAACAAGGATTTATAAATACAAACAAGGTCCATATTCGGGTTGGTTTACCAAGCCAAACCCGAGCCCTCGACTCACTTGAGTCTCGGCTCTAAACCACGAGTCACAAGGACCCGACTACAATAACTAAAAGGTCACAAATAAGCTCCAAAGAGCACACCAAAACTGCCCAAGTCGACCAATTGGGTCGCGGCATCAATCGACCATATTCGGCAAGGAACATGACTCCATCGAGTCGAGTCGAACACCAAAGCTACAAACATGAACCACCAAGAATCCAAGGTCAAATATCAAGAAAGATAACTAGCCAAGTGGCTCGTACCCACGTCAAGCCGTGAGTCCGAGACTCACGGTTCACTCGACCCAACGAAATCTCACCATAACCCGGATACCAAACAAGATTTTAATATCAAAATCATAAATTTCCAACCATTTTATTCGATTCCCATAAAAACCTTCCGTGTAGCCACGGATTTAACACCATGTCGAGGCACCCAAGGTACCAAAAACGAGCTTACTCACCTTCTTGAACCTCCAACTTACGGATCTAGTGAAAACACTAAAAACTCGATCGAATCTACAAAGATTTCGTGGTGTTAAAGGAGGTTTTAGGGCGCGTGTAATATGTCAAAAGAAAGAGGATGAGATGAGGAGTAATATGGTGGTGTTGGTTTTGTGATGAAGGTGGCGGTGTGATGGTGGTGGCCGGCCAAAGGGTGCGGCGCCTAGGGTTTGGAGAGATGGGGGAGGGAGGTGATGAGAGAGAGATGAAATGGTGAGTGTTTGTGTGTGTGGTGTAAGTACCGAACCACAAGGACCAAATTTTGTAGTTACTTTTTTTTTTTTTTTTTTTTTATTACAAATTATAATAATAATAATAATAATAATAATAATAATAATAATAATAATAATAATAATAATAATAATAATAATAAGGGAAAATGTTAGCTACAATTAATTGTAGCTAGTTGGCTACAATTCCTTTGAAAAAACTTTTAATAATGTACAGTTCAGTCCCTGCGGTTAGACCCTGACACATATTTTCCCCCTGTCCCCACCTTTTTTTTCAAAGGAAATGTAGCCAATTGGCTACATTGTATTGTAGCTATGTTTTCCCCTAATAATAATAATAATAATAATAATAATAATATTACTAGTAGTAAGAGTGGGTGAATGTAAAACATGTGGCCCGAAACTCGAACTCATTTCAAACTTTAATATCTCCCGATAAACATCTCGTAATTACTCAAATATCGTCGGACTCGTAAAACGAATCATAAAATTTTTGTTAGGTAAACCTAGTGTCAGAGTCAACGTAGTACCAGTGAGAAATTAAGAATACATCACCGAACATAATATCAAAATGAATTATGAAAATAATTCACGAATTCCATAACATCATTAAATACAATTATCCATAAAATAGGTCTTACAAGTTCGTTGTGAAATAAAATTTCTAAATAAAAATTATAAACGAACTTTAACGTAATGCGGGTTTTCAAAATAACTCCCTAAATTGCCGGTTGTCACATACTCTTATCTTTTCCTTTTGTTGTATACAGAGTTTAACCCAATTGGATTAAAGACTGGGCCAATTCAGAGCCCAAATTCCTTTAATATATATTTGAATAAAAAAACATACTAAATGAATACAAGTCCTTGAACATTACAATATGTTCAAGGAGTCTCAAGAAGTTCTTCAGAGTTTGAAGATAAAGACTCATCAGAACGTGAGGCGGAACTGAAAGCGTGAAGATAAGAACCAAGATAAGAATGATGGAGTCGGTGTGTGATGACAATAACACACTAACTCCCTGAAGATCTCAGCCATTGAAGACATTCTAAAGAATTAGTTATCTCCGATGAGATAACTAAGACTCTCTCCTTGGAAAGATAAGTTTAAAAGTACTTATCAAAAGTTAAGGAATACATGATAGAACATTTTTATATGCATATATGTACACAATATATAGTGATCCTTGCAAATGAACTCAAAACATATATGCCTTTTCAAAGTGAAAGTTTCATCCTGATATCTTATCCTCGAGAAATGACAATGTTAAAAAGCTTCTGTTTGATTTTGATTATTCATGTAGCTCTTCCCTTATTTACTAGTTATGCGCAAGTTGATCAATCAGGTACCTAAGAACATTTTCTTTCTAAATAAATTAATTTGAATGAAAAATGTCGACACCGTTGTCTGTGTGACTTGAGAATTGAACCCCGAACTACTTGGCTGGTGGGTCACTTTGATACCACTAGACAAATAAGTCCTAGGCATATTGGTGTACGTATTAAGTACATTCTTACATTTCCATCTTATTTGTTTCAGGTTTCATTAGCATAGATTGTGGAATCCCGAAGGTTCAAAATACACTGATACAAAAACAGGCCTAAATTATGTTTCAGATGATGGCTTTGTAGAAGGTGGCATAAGTCAAGAAGTATCACCTAGGTATGACGCTGACATCGATGATTTACACCTCAAGACTCTTAGAAGTTTTCCTACAGACATCCGAAACTGTTACACTCTCAAACCCAAACAAGGAAAAAATAATAGGTATGTGATAAGGGTAAGGTTTTTGTATGAGGACTACGACTCTAAAGAGAGAAAGCCACAATTTGATCTCTATCTTGGAGCAGATCTTTGGAATACAGTTTATCTTCCAGACCCATCCGGTCAATATTACTATGAGATAATACATCTCGCCTTATCAGATTATATACACATTTGCCTCGTGAACACAGGTTATGGCGATCCTTTTATTTCGGCGATAGAACTTAGGCTTTTGGATATCACCATGTATCAACCTCAATTCCTATCACTCCAGGTCGTTGAGCGTGCTATATTTACTTCAGATGCTATCAGGTTAGTATTTTAAACTCTTTAAGTTAATCTTATATGCTAATTAGTAGTTGTTAGAATATTAGAGTTTTAGAGTTCATTAGTTGTTAAAAAATAAGTATCTAAATGAACGCCTCTTATATTACTTTAGTTAGTGTATAACTCCACAATCACACTAGCCTCAACTATGTGACGTATGTGTATTTCTTATGACATAATGACCTCTGTTTATATATTTTACTTAACACAGGTATCCAGATGACAAGTATGATAGATTGTGGTATCCACAGTCTTTTTCTTCTGGCCTTAAAAGGGTACAAACTACTAATACAATTTCTTCAGGTTCTTTACAAGTCCCATTAAAGGTTATGCGCACCGCCCTTACAAATATCGATTCTACAGATGATGGCATAACCCATACCTGGGATGCTACTATCCCCTCTAACGATATCGCCTACATTCACTTTGCTGAAGTTGAAATACTAAAAGAAAATGACAAGAGGGAATTCAATGTTTATCTTAATGATAATTACTGGGATGGACCAATTTCTCCTTCAAATATCATAACCACCCTAAAAACCGCATCACCGCTTACCAGTTTCTCAAACTACACGATTAGAATGACTAGAACCTCAAGTTCGACCCTCCCCCCTATCATGAATGCGATAGAGGTTTACATGCCGAAGGATTTCAAGCTACAACAAACAGATGACCAAGATGGTAAAAAAATATTTTGTGCTAGTATCATATAAATTACATAAAATACAAACATACATTTTCAATTATCTCGTTTTATTCAGTCAATGCATTTTCTTTTCTACATCTGAATTGTTCAACACTGACATTTTGTCTTTTTTAAATGCTGACTTTGTCATTTAGATGCACAAAATAATTGCAACTACTAAAACAAATCAAACAAAAAATTATGTTGGTATTACATACAAATCCCTATAACTCAGCTTAAAATATTATGGCGAGAGTTGAAGCTAGTTATCATACTATTTTTGGTATGTCTTATTTCTAAAATTAGCTGCTGCAATCTGGAGTACCAAATCAAGTTATGGGATAAAAAGAAACTGGCAAGGAGATCCTTGTTCGCCAAAGGAATATGTCTGGAATGGTCTTAAGTGCAGCTACAAAGATACAACTACTCCGAGGATCATATCCTTGTATGTATTCTACTGCTGATGATAACTGAAATATGGCTAAATTTCAATTATCCTTTAGGCATTTATGATTTTATAACAAACCTTATACATAGGAACTTGTCATCTAGTGATTTGAGTGGAGCTATATCTGATGCCTTAGCTAATCTCACAATGATACAATCATTGTAAGTGATACTTAGATTATTGGAGTCAATCGAATTAGTGTTCACTATGCAAAGCCACTATATCCTTGTTTTCATTCTACAGGGATCTGTCCTATAATAGCCTGACTGGAACTGTGCCAAAGTTTCTTGCATCTCTAAATTTCTTGAAAGTTCTGTAAGTTACTTTGTTGTAAATATGGGGTCATACATATTATCTTTTCGGGAATAGCTGTGGTCATAGGTTATTATGTTGTATATATAATAGTTTATCATGATGTTCTTATAGTAACTTAACGGGGAACAATTTCGTAAGACCTCTACCAGAAGAACTACTAGCAAAGTCAAAGAATAGGTTGCTATTGTTAAGGTTTGTGCCTTTTTTCGTAAAAAAGAAATCATAAAAATTATTGAACACTCACCTTTCTTGTTCTAACATACTTTACATTATTTTCAGTATCGATGAAAGCAGTGATAGCAAAAACAAAAAACATAACAAAGTTATAATTATAGTGATAGCCACAATTGCGGCATTTTTTGTGTTATTCTTCACATTGGCCATCGTGTGGACGATCAAAAGAAGACAAATATCAGGTTTGGAATATTAGTTACCTAGTCAGCTTTTTCCAATTGATTCCATCATCCTCATTATTTGGAATTACACATGTATTATAGCTATTAACAAATTCACCAACTACCCCTCTTTTAATTTCATTTTATCGTTTTATATGATAACAATTTTTCAATCTAGTTTATATATATCATTTTTTTTTACCAAATATGTTTAAATAGTGACTGCAGATCCTAACGGCAGGGACGAGCTTATTGATTCGAGAAATCAGAGTTTTACATTTTTAGATATACAGCGTATTACTGACAGCTTCAATACGGTCATTTGGAAAGGTGGTTTTGGGACAGTGTTTTATGGATACATTGGAAATAATCAAGTTGCTGTGAAGATGCTTTCTGAGTCATCAGCTCAAGGGTACAGAGAATTTCAAGCTGAAGTAAGTTATAAACTTACCATAAAGGCCTCGTAATACACAAAGAATACTAACTAATCTATCAGATAACATTACGAAGTTAAAACAAAAAAGCTTCAAAGGATTATATCAGGATAACAAAAACCGCAGGTTTGCATGGGTTAGGTAGTACAAATGGGTCAAAGAGTTCAGGTCAAAGCCAATAGTTTTTGGCGTGGTTTTGACTCGAAACACTTTTTGTACAAATTTCTTGTGAAATCTAAAAAACTCACTTGTTTCACATTTGTAAACAAAATTGTATGGTTAAATAATAATTAAATAACTTGATTTAAATTAGTCACAAGGTTTATTATTAAAAATACACTTTGAACGAATCTGGCCCCATTTTCTTTTAAGATAGAAAATTTGGGTCGAAACTGCCACCTCTAATTGTATCAGGTGAGGTAGTACTTACATGAGCCAGAATACTTAAATGATAGCCTACAACAGGAACACAGAACCAAATGCAACAGAAAGGAAATTCATAATTAATGAAATTGAAAAACCGTGGCACTGAATTTTTTTTTTTTATTATTTATTTATTTAACTTCAGGTCCGTCTTCTGATGAGCGTTCATCATAAGAATATAACTTCATTAGTAGGATACTGCAGCGAAGGCAACCAAAAGGGAATCATCTATGAGTACATGGCTAATGGAAACTTAGGAATGCATCTATTTGGTAAATTTTTCAAAAAGTGTATCATTCTAAAAAAAATACACAGAAGTTCAGTTACTAATAGTTTTATTTCCTTTATTAGACGGAAGACTAAATGTTTTGAGCTGGAAGAAAAGGCTAGAAATAGCATATGATGCAGCACAAGGTCAGTAATCAGATTACTTTCAAGCATCAGATACATACTTGTCACTTATTAGGTTTTTGGAGTGTTACAACTGGTTAAACATGCATTGGTTTCTTTTTTATAACAGGGCTAGAGTATATGCATCATGGTTGCAAGCCACCGATAGTCCATAGAGACGTGAAGTGTTCAAACATATTATTAAATGAGAATTTGCAGGCGAAACTAGCAGATTTTGGGCTGTCAAGAGCTTTTGCATCTGAAGGTGCCACACACGTATCAACAGTAATTTGTCGTACTCCTGGTTACCTTGACCCTGAGTAAGCTTTTTGTTCCACTTTATTTTACTTACAAAGTATGCTTAATAACATGGAAATAGAATTTCACCCATGAGCTATTATTATTGTGTAAAAACATCCTACTTGAAACCCTTCGCTTCTAAGAATTCGGTTTTGGATTAAAAAAAAAAAAAAAAAAAAAAAAAAAAAAAAAAAAAAACTATGACTAAAGAACTGACCGTTTACGAGTTCTGTTATGCAGGTATTACACAACAAACAGGTTGACAGAGAAAAGTGATGTCTATAGCTTCGGAGTAGTACTCTGGGAGTTGATCACAGGCAGAAAAGCAATATCCTATGACATGTACATAGTTAATTGGGTCAAGTCAATGGTTGCAGAAGGAAATATTGAAAAATTAATCGATCCAAGGTTACATGGAGACTATGACATTAATACAGCCTGGAAGGTGGTAGTGTTGGCATTGACTTGTGTTGACAGCATATCCTGCAAAAGTCCAACTATGAATGATGTGGTGAATGATATAAAGAGTTGTTTAAAAGCAGAGAAAGGTTTACATGGGGCCAAACCAAATAAATTAGATAGGCACATGGCCTTGAGTTTGGAGAGCATGCAAGGTCCAAATCTACGATAGACAAGTCGTGAATGTGTTTTCATCTCAACTATTTTTCACTCACCAAAATAGCTTGCAGCATTCAATTTTATTGATGTGAGTTCCCCCTTGTAAAGTTGTGAGAGAATTTATCATCACCAAGTGGTTGTGGGTTCAAGTCCCATAGAGGGCAATTGTCTTTGTATTTTGAAATTGTGAGATTGTTATTTTTCTTTAAAAAAAAGATGTTCCGTTTAAAACAATTCGGGTCTCCATCCAAAAATATATTTTCCCCTAGTGATCAAAGAACTGGGAAAAACACCAAACTAGTCTTCTTCTAAGCAATTGAAGCTTAATGTATGATTAACATCTCTAAGTTACATTGCATATAGAAGGCGTATGGTAAATGTTCTGTGAGAAGTCTGGAACTAATACAAAGAATACCATCTCCTTAACAAATGAAAAAAATTACGTTCTTCTCGAGTTATGTTTTATTAAGTTAAGCAAAAATCAGTATCCGTCATTTTCTACGAAATTATATATGTTATCTTGGAATTTATACTCACTTTTGATATGCACACAACAAGGTACACACACAATAAGAAGAATCTAACAAATGAACAACAATTTACATTATAAAAGTTGTGTGTAAATCAAAAGTGTGTGTGAAAATCAACTCCCTTGTTGAATTTTCACTATCAAACTCTATACAGTTATTCAACAATAAAAAACTTATGAGGTAGATTTATAAGTACTCTATTAATATCACTTTCAATGTTATTTTACTTTGTATCATTCCCTGTTCCCATTGACGCAGAATTTTTTTGGTAGAATATTGCACTTCCAAAACTAATTTAACAAAACATAAAACAAATTTATATATCTTGCTGGAACTTTGCTTGTGTTTCATATTCAACATCATAATATAACACAATAACCCACTATTGAATTACACCAGCAGGCATTTTATCAAACAGGGGAAAAATCACGAGGAAAGAAAGACAATAAAAATTGAACAATAAATTTGTCACCCCGTTCAATTTCTGTGAAAACACAAAAGATTATTAATCTTCCACTGGACCATCCTTCAAAGTTCGAATGAACCTTTTTGTTTTGTTGAAAAAACCATTAATCAACGGAATAGAAATGATAAAAACAATGATCATTTGTATAGCATAATCCCTATTTTATTAACACAGAAAGATAGCTGATAACAATGTAAACTTTGAGGAGCTTGTATTCATAGATTTTGCTAATTAACACAATATCATAAATGAAAACTTCTATTTGGAATATCAGTAACAACTTGTCGAATTGTTCAAATATGGGTTTTCTGAAAAGAAGGATTGAAGAATCGAATCAAAGAGAGAAAAGGAACATCATCGTAGATAGGTGACTCAAGGTATGATGAGAGACTGGACAAACCATTGTTGCTTGGGGTTGTTTTCAGTGTTCATTCATTTATATATAAGAACAAAAGAGAAAAATATCTAATGTGTTAAATATCTTTAAGATTGCTCATTCTGTTAAATACATTTTTATTTACTATGGTCATCCAAACAATATTGCTTTAAAAAAAAAAGTATCTCCCACATTAAGAAATGACATATGATCACTTATTCAAAAGGGTTAACCAGCCTAATTTTGGGAATTCCAAATCGTACTTAAATAAGGTTATCAAGTAATGGTTAGCTTCAACTTTAATTTGACTTTCTTTTATTAGTGTTCTTTATGCAAGTGTTGGCTTATTTAATATCATTGACTTTGTACTTATCTTGTGCATATCGATCGTGTACTCCTCAAACGTGCTTCCTGGATTTGTTTAGTTGACAATCCGTAGACTAGCCTATTTGATACTCCCACATTAGCAAATGGCCAAATGTAACTAGTAATATACTGATATATAGATTTTGCCAATGTTTCACAATATAGAAACACAATCAGAACTTTGAGTGAAACTCGATTATTATTCATTGATATTTATGTTTCCTAGCGATCTAGCAATATGATGTCTTATAAGGGAATATCGTATTATTAGTTGTTCATTTCTCCAAATATATGAGTTGGTAGTTGGTCTCTTCTAGTGTCCCAAACGACACATGATTTGATTTCATTTTCTTCTTTAATAAATTACCTAATATATATGCTATTCAACCATTAGTAATGTAGCCAAAGTAGTCAGGGAAGGCTATTTCAGAGGTCAATGACTAAGAAATAACACATCACTTTCCAATGACAACTAGCTAAGGTATCCAAAGGTTGAGATGTAACCATAGATAGAGATCAAATCCTTGTTAGATATAATCTGGAAAATCTAAATGCAAGCTAATCATACCTTTTGTAACTAAATAGATGTTATAATCGTGTTTTTTTTTGGGTAAAGGGTTTTCTTACCCTGGTAAAATAGATGTTATAATCGTGTTCGCATTTGTAGAAAGATAAAGGAAAGGCCTAGGTAAAAGGACATATAATCCAACACGTCCTGCAAAAATGTCGGTTACAACTTAAAAGCTATAAGGCAAGTAACAAGCGTACAAGCACTGAAACTGTGGGAAACGGTGTACACTTTATTAATCGAATCAAATTACATTAATTAAATAACAGAAAATAAATAACAGAATAATAAATACAGACAGCAAGAAGTAGAAGGAGAAGACATACTCTATGTGTTGTTTGAATATATCTTATGCTTGTCTTGATTTCAACATGTTAGGCTAGATCTTTCATGTGTTTGCTTAGATGTAATGAAACCTAGATGTTGATTATAGGTTGATTGCTTGTTTATAGTTGTAATGGATGAATGATTTCAATGTTAGGCTTAAGAAAACTGGCAGATCACCATTGTGTAACTTGCTTGAACGTCTTAAGAAACATGAACCGATATGTACTAGGTTTTTATGATTGTATTTAATGCATGAGCAAATTCTAGTGATCCCATGTTAGGAGCTTCTTAGCCGGCTCGACATAGGAGTGAAGTAGAAGCTTATAGGATTGGGGAAGTAAGTACGCCACCCCATGAATGGTATTAAGGAATACAATCCGTCATCCACGCAACTGTAACAAGTAATTAACCTGTAAAATATATCTAGGGAGTAGTGAAATCTAAGTAAACACAATTCTCCCATATATTACTCACACCTCTAGTTAAATTAGTTTATTTCATTTTTGTTATTTTATTTTGATTGCATCTTAATAATTGGGTTAGTTGACTAGCAACTAATTCTGCCCCATTCCTTCAAAAAACCGAGATTTTTATTTGCTTTTATAAAAACATAAAAATACAAAAAGAATCATCCCTCATCTCTAGACCTAGTCTTTAGGTTTTCTAATCCTAGCGACACTATTCCTAAGTTGAACGATCAATCCCCTAGTACTTGTCACTATACTATACTACAATGATCAGGTACACTACCTGGGGGGGGGGGGGTTGTAAGCTTCTCGAGATCCCTCGAGAGGTAAAGCCTGGTGCAATTCCCATGCATCAAGTTTTTGGCGCCGCTGCCGGGGAATAGTTATTGTCTAGGTTAGAATTTCTTTTTATTAGGTCTACTTGCTAGATTCCTTTCTAGTAACATTTTATTTTTATTTTTAGGTTCTCTTTAGTCTATCTTATTTCTTTGTGTTTTTGTTCGTAACTCTTTACCATCCGACATCATGGAAAATTGTAACATTTTTGAACCCATCAACCCACCACAACAAGACCACCCACAAAACCCATCACTAGCTAACCAACCTCTTAGGCCTGAAACCCTAGGAGAGTATTCCCGACCTAGCCACCAAGGCTATCGAAACACCATTGAGCTCACCCAAGGAGCCAATGTGTCTCCCTTGCGATCCGACACCATCCGGTTGGTGTAAAGCGGATGTGCATTCCATGGACTTCGTTCCGAAGATCCAAATCAACATCTCAAGGACTTCCTTAAAATTGTAGATTCTATACACCTTGATGCTACAACTAGAGAGTCAACCCGATTACGCCTATTCCAATTCTCTCTACATGATCAAGCTAGTCAATGGCTTGAACGTTTACCCGCGGGATCCATCACCTCATGGGATGATCTCACTACTCGTTTCCTTGCTCAATTTTTCCCACCGGGGAGAACTACCAAGCTTGGAAATGATATCTTGATGTTCCAACAACGTCAAGGTGAAACCTTATATGAAGCATGGACTCGTTTCAAGGACTTACTCCAAAAAGTCCCTCATCATGGCATAGATCTTTGGCTCCAAGTCCAAATCTTCTATGACCATATCGATCTCTCCACAAGGCGAACCATTGACCAATCGGCCGGTGGCAAGCTACGTGATCTAAGTGCGGAACAATCATGGGAACTCATAGAAGATCTTGCTCTCTATGACGACGAATGTTGGCATGATCCCCGTGATTTGAACAAAACGGTCAAGGCAATATCTTTGCCTTCAAACAATTCTAGCACTCCCGACCGTAGGATCATGGAACTTGAAGACCAAGTCAAGTTTCTCATGAAATCTTACGAAGCTCCCAAGCCTTCAAGCCAAGTGAACAAAATCACTTCTTCATGCGAATTATGTAGTGGTCCTCATGACACTCGTGATTGTGTGGAACTCCCCGGAACAGCTTTTGCGGACTACGCACCCTCGCGTACCGACGAAGCGAGAGATAAGTGGTACACTTTCAAACCTGAGCTGAACCCTTATGGTGATTACTACAACTCTTCTTGGAAAAATCACCCAAACCTTAGGTGGAAACAAAACCAAACCAATTCTTCCAATCCACCTAATCGTTACCAACCAAACAGTCCACCCTCCAACCGTACTTTCAACAACAATCCTTCTAAAAACTATGGTAGTACCAACAATCTTGAAGGATTGATGTCCAAGTTTATGACATCTAAAGAAGCTCGCATAGCTAGGTTTGAAACCAAATTCAACCAATAACAAACGGAGATGACCAATAAGATTGACAACTTGTTGAAAGCCCTCAACAACCAAGCGTTAACTACACCTAGGAAGGACACTAGGGACTCTATTAGCGGAATCCAAACTAAGGACCCCTCGTCATCCAAACACGTCCACTTTGTCAATGTTGTCACCATTAAACCAATTGATAAGGATATAGGAGAAAGTGACAAGGATGAAGTTGGAATAGAAACCGAGACTAGGGATGAAACTAGGGAAGTTGAGGTTAATAAGGGAGAAGAGTTAGAGGAAATAGAAACTGTAGAAGAGTACTTTGATAAGTTGCCCACCAAGTAAGAACGAGAATATCATAAGGATTTATTCGATGGCCCCGAGACACCATATTTCCTTGGCTCACCCCTTATCAAAATGGGAGACCCCTCTAACATCAACATACCTTGCAACATTGGGCATATGCATATATGGAAAGCTTATATCGATCCTAGATCTCCTATAAACATCATGACTAGGACTTATTATAATTGGGTAATGAAGAAGCAACTTGGTTATAGGATGATGCCCAATAAGAATTTGATAAGTAATTTTGTAGGAAGAGTGAAGAGATTGCATGTGATTGTCGGAAATTTCACTTATGAGATCGATTTTATGATTGTAGAGGATACTCGTCCGGTGATAGATGCTTGCCTAAGCCAAGTAGTGTTCAGAAAACCATTCGTTGAGGCCACTAAGATGAGTTATGATCCGACTCTAGGGATAGTTAGGTTCAAGGAATAGAATTATAAGATTGCCTACCAAATGCCCTATAAGATTGAGCAGTACCGCCTCCTGTCAAACATAGAAAAGAAACACAAACAAGCGGCTTATTATAGGAATGATGAGGATAGACGTAGAGGAGTAGAGTATGTGATGAATAGGATGCTTGGTTTCTACAAAGAATGCTTGCAATTAGGTCCGGAATACAAAACTGGTGTAGGAGATGACCTAGAGAGTGAAACCAACGATGAGGTCACGTAGTAACCCATGACCTTGAGTCTAGCTACAAGACTCGTAAATAAAGAAAAGCGCTTATTGGGAGGCAACCCATGTTGTGTGTGACTTTTATTTTGTTTGATTGTTATTTGTTTCCGTATACATGCTTTATTTTTATTGTTGGTAGATCATGTTTCAAACTAAAATGGAGAAAATACTTTATTTTGTTGTTTGGCTTAGTCTTAACTTCATCCAAAGGTATTTCGCAAAAGATAAGCGTAAGGGGAAACCCCAAATATGTTTTTAAGAAACAAACTCGATCATGATTCTCCACAATATTAAGTGAACATGTATATATTCGTACTTGTTAGAGTCAAATGCTTGTATCGAGTCATAATGATGTTTTGCAGGATTTTCCAGGAAGTAGAACGAAGTTTATCCAGAATTTTTCCAGAAACTTAACATAAGAATTTCTGCAAGTCACTTCTGACGGCGACAGGAAGTAACCCCTGACGGCGTCACGTGTAAAATTTTGGAAATTTTACCACTTTTGTTTTTCTAACGGAGTTTTAAAGTTTTTGTTGAATCTTTAGTTTTATAATCTCCAGGAGATCTGCAAACATCATTCCACAAGCATTATATTTTATTTTGTTTTCTAGGATTTGTTAGCATATATAGATTGCCGCCGATTTTACGCGAGGTTGCCTTGTCTATTTTCTTAGGTTTAACAGGTTATGTATGACAAGAAGATGATTTATATTCTGGAAGGGAAGCTTTGATTGTTCATTTTCTTGCAGGAAGATCTAGCCTGGCCACCTTATTATCCATACCGAGCGAATCAGGGGAGTATTTGATTTCATTCTTTTACTTATTTCACTTTTACATTCTTTACTTGAACATTGGGGACAATGTTCATCCTAAGTGTAAGGGGAGGGTAAAATGATGATACCTTACAGATACACTTTCGCTTGAGTTTGTTTGTTTGATAGTAGATGTGTAATAAAACTATGAGAAATACTTGTTAGTGTAATTTTAGCGCCAAATTTAAAATTTTTTACAACATTTAGGAGTGAAACTTTAGCCATAACAAGCGTCTCATGGATAGGAGATTGTATGACTAGCACAAAACCGTACCATTCAGAAAAATTTTCCACCCAAATATGTGAGGTTCGCCTTTAGATTTGATAGGAAAAGCATTTACTATTAGTGCTTATGAGTGTACCGGTAGCATTTAGATTCTAGAACTTGCGTTAGTGATGCATCCCGAGACCGCTAGTGAGACTACATTCGTGTAGTAGGATTTACTACATGATAAGAGGCATTATGATCACCCTTGTGTTAAACCCGTATCATAATTGCTTGACCATTTAAGTCATATTACTTGGCAAGTTAAGTCAATTAATTTTCCCACACCTTAGCGTTGCACTCATTTTTAGTACACGAAACCCCTAGTACACCCCTCCGAGCCTATCTTTTCATTTCTAACTTTAAGCATTTTACTTTAAGGAAGAATTTGTTACACCCCACTTAAATGTACACCCAAATCGCCTTAGCCTTCCATGTATGCACTCATCTTTAGTGCATTATTGTTATTTGTTTAAACCCTTAGTTAATTATCTAATTGATTACATGGTTGCTAAGTCGAGTCATATCCTTGTACATATTGCTTTTGGACGATTGGGACTCATGGGTAAAGTACTTATTTTATGGAGTAATGGGGAAGAACATCATATTATTACCCTCATATGTACGTCAATCTTAAAAGTACTCCAAGTGTTTTAATTATCTTAATTCAAGTCATTAGATTAGTTTATTGTAAAGTATGTAAAAATTCAAGTGTAACGGGAATGTTCGTTTCCTATGATGTATTAATTTGGATGGTAGGGTAAGAGTCTATGCAAAAAAAAAAAAAAAAAAAAAAAAAAAAAAAAACATACGGACTACCATCCCGTTTCATTCTATGTTCATTTTATGTTTTTGTTATTTTTGATTTATTAGCTTAAGTCGAGTCTAGTCTTGGCTTAGCAACGCCATATTGTACATGTAATTAACTAAGATGATTAACTTGCCACCAGAAAAGACTGCCTATATCCAACAAAACCGTGTATTCCATATCCCTACACCTAACGTTACAACCCTTTAAAAGACCTCTTTGATAGTTTATCGTAGGTGCTTACGCCATGTGGTGGAGGTTTGATCCTTTCCCAAGCCTATGGTAATCTATTTTGCTATGACAGATAGTGAGAGATGTTTTCCATTTCCATATTGTGATATTACTTTATTACACCCGAGAGATGTGAGTATCTAAACACTATTTGTGAGGTGCTAGTGTATGACCTCCGTGCTTGTCTTTGGTCTTTAGTGGAACGATTTTTTTTAATTACTTTTATATTAGTGTTAAATGACCCCTAACTTGTATTTTGATTAGAACAAAAGCGCATTTGCTTGAAGACAAGCAAATCTCAAATGTAAGGGTATATGATGAGGCGAAAAATGAACCGTTTTTAGGGGGTCATTTAAGCCCGGAATTGAATTTATTTGATCAAATATTGCCCTAAATTATTCCTTTTTTGATTTTAGGTACTTTGGGAGTGAATTCTGAAAAAGGAAGCATTTTGGACGTTTTTGGAGCATAAAAGTGAAGAAAACGGCAAAGACTTAATTTTCCATGCTGAGAACAGTACCTGATGGCGTCAAGAAGGGAATTGTGACGGCGTCAGGAGTAAAATCCATGACGACCCAGTGAAAGCCTGAAGGCGTTAAGAGAAGGGCGTCAAGAGTTATTTTGGTGACGGCCTGAAGATGGACTACACGTGATGGCGTCAAACCCAGATCTAGGCAGTCCGAGGACTTTATTGGCGGCGAGATGACGGCGTCAGACATTTACTCTTGACGCCGTCACCTCACAAAATCTATTTATACTTTTCTATTTTTCATTCATTAGGAGAGGAACTTGTGTGGAGAATATTAAGGTCGAACCTAATAAACCCTAGGTCGTTTGTAACAGTATTTTCAAGGGTTTTCACCCCTTGAAAGCTTTCATGTTCAATTAAGATAAGTCCTCTTTCAATTCATTCAATATGTCTATGTGTTGTTTGAATATATCTTATGCTTGTCTTGATTTCAACATGCTAGGCTAGATCTTTCATGTGTTTGCTTAGATGTAATAAACCTAGATGTTGATTATAGGTTGATTGCTTGTTTATAGTTGTAATGGATGAATGATTTCAATGTTAGGCTTAAGAAAACTGGCAGATCTCCATTGTGTAACTTGCTTGAACGTCTTAAAAAACATGAACCGATGTGTACTAGGTTTTATGATTGTATTTAATGCATGAGCGAATTCTAGTGATCCCATGTTAGGAGCTTCTTAGCCGGCTCGACATAGGAGTGAAGTAGGAGCTTATAGGATTGGAGAAGTAAGTACGCCACCCCATGAATGGTATTAAGGAATACAATCCGTCATCCACGCAACTGTAACAAGTAATTAACCTGAAAAAGATATCTAGGGAGTAGTGAAATCTAAGTAAACACAATTCTCCTATATATTGCTCACACCTCAAGTTAAATTAGTTTATTTTCATTTTTGTTATTTTATTTTGATTGCATCTTAGTAATTGGGTTAGTTGACTAGCAACTAATTTCGCCCCATTCCTTCAAAAAGCCGAGATTTTTATTTGCTTTTATAAAAACATAAAAATACAAAAAGAATCATCCCTCATCTCTAGACCTAATCTTTTGGTTTTCTAATCCTGGCGACACTATTCCTAAGTTGAATGATCAATCCCCCGATACTTGTCACTATACTATACTACAACGATCAGGTACATTGCCTGGTGGGGGTTGTAAGCTTCTCGAGATCCCTCGAAAGGTAAAGCCTGGTGCAATTCTCACGCATCAATATGCAAATCTGTTTCCTTCTAAAACCGATTTCAATATCTTCCATTTATTTAAATAGATTTTATAAAACTTGTTCACAAAGTTTAAATCATTTCTATAAATAAATGGGTACAAAATTTTCTGGAAACTACAAAATTGACAACGAAATCTGCAGCAAAAATATACGCACTTATGCGAGGCTTCGGAGCTGCATTCATGTCCGCAGCAAGATATGCAAATCTGTTTCCTTCTAAAACCGATTTCAATATCTTCCATTTATTTAAACAGATTTTATAAAACTTGTTCACAAAGTTTAAATCGTTTCTATAAATAAATGGGTACAAAATTTTCTGGAAACTACAAAATTGACAACGAAATCTGCAGCAAAAAGATACGCACGTATGCGAGGCTTCGGAGCTGCATTCGTGTCCGCAGGTCGTGCGGGCTCGCATGAGTTCAGAAGCTTCGAACCCATTTTGGCCCAGAAATCCCATTTTCTGCACCTCCCCTGCGCGTGCACGTGGGAGTGGGAGCATAGCTCATCTAAAGGAATTTGAAAGCTAGTACAAGGATTTCCTTATAAACTAGTCTCCACTTCCTTCACTAGGCGATGTGGGATGTGTCTTTGTTTCCAAATTTTGTGTTTCAAGTGTCCCACTTTGAGACACGATATCTCATTCATCTTAGCTCTATTTTGGACATACTTTAGCTTGTTGCGAAGCACTCTTGGAGGAGACCAACACGCCCCCAAGAAACATAAATATATGTAACATATACATACATTAAATTATGTCCAAATTTTGTAAAAACTCAATTGCAAATACCATTTTTCCAACAATCCCCCACATGAATGGAGATCGGTCGAAAACACACAGAAGTTTTAGTGAAATTTCTGCGGTTAAGTCTTGCATAGGATAGGTAGGTTTGACCCTTTGAACCTTCCCTTGTGAGATGCACTTAGTCTCCTAGATCTGAGTAGACGCGATGTCCTTGAACTCAGCCTCTGTTTAGGTAGAAGACAATACACACTCACACAAGTCTCTCCCTGACCTTGTCAAGTCCTCATAGTCGTATTCGTTATGGTCATGAATACTAGCCTGGTTCTGCAATAGCTCTTAGGAATTGCGCCCCCCATAATTCCCTTCGAAGCAACCCCACTTCTCTCTCACATAGGTGATTTCATCTTAAATCATTAAAAACATATTTTTGTGACTTCATCTTGAATCATTATGCTTTATGATTTCATCCTGAATCATTAAAGCCATATGTTTAACCTCTCAACAAGTCACATTTGTTATAGGAATGGACTAGGAAGTTACAATATATAAGTAACTCCCCCACATTGACGTGACTTCCCCCACATTTTTATGATTAGGTTGTGCTATTGAACCTAGATCTTGGGACCTCCAGTCAACTGGGTTAGGTTTTCCTTCATAGAAACTCATTCCTTCAAGGGCTTTAGTCCCATTCCTTTAGACGACTTACTAACTAACTCTCTGCTTAAGCCTTTCGTAAGCGGATCCGCAATGTTATCCTTTGACTTCACATAGTCAATTGAGATAACTCCTGTTGAGAGTAGTTGTCGTATCGAATTATGTCGACGACGGATATGTCTGGACTTTCCATTATACATTATGCTATGAGCTCTGCCAATTGCCGATTGACTATCACAATGCATACTAATGGCCGTTACCGGTTTAGGCCACCTTGGTATGTCCTCTACGAATTGTCGTAGCCATTCCGCCTCTTGTCCGCATTTATCTAACACGATAAATTCAGATTCCATCGTGGACTTAGCTATAACAGTTTGCTTGGAAGACTTCCAAGATATAGTTGCCCCTCCTAGTGTAAACACATATCCACTAGTCGATCTAGAATCCTTTATGTCAGATATCCAATTTGCATCACTGTATCCTTCTATAACAGCTGGATATCTTTCATAATGTAGTCCATAATCGCGACTGTATCTCAATTAATGTAGTACCCTAGTCATAGCTCCCCAATGTGCATAACTTGGATTACTAGTATACCTACTTAGCTTGCTAACAACATATGCTAAGTCAGGTCGGGTACTTGTCATTAAGTACATTAACATGCCAATAATTCTTGAATACTCTAATTGGGCAACACCTGCACCTCTATTTTTAGATAGATGCTTGCTGGTGTCAATTGGAGTTCTAGCTAGGCCGGAATCCCCCGCATTATGAGTATTCAGAATTTTGTCCATGTAATGTGCTTGACTCAACACAAGTCCATTTTGAGTTCGTATAATCTTTATTCCAAGGATCACATTAGCCAAACCCATATCCTTCATGTCAAACTTTGATTTCAACATGTCGTTAGTAGATTTGATCATCTTGTCGTTACTGCCAACGATAAGCATATCATCAACATATAAACACAAGATTACATATCCACTACTTGTGTCTTTTACATAAACACACTTGTCGCATTCATTAATTTTGAATCCACTCTCTAGCATGGTGAGGTCAAATTTTTGATGCCATTGTTTGGGAGCTTGCTTTAAACCATATAATGACTTAACAAGCCTATAAACTTTGTTCTCTTGTCCAGGAGCGACGAAACCCTCAGGTTGGTTCATGTAGATTTCTTCTTCTAAATCCCCGTTTAGGAAAGCCGTTTTCACATCCATTTGGTGAATTTCCAAATTTCTTAAAGCGGCAATAGCAAGTATCATCCTGGTCGATGTTATTCGCGTAACAGGCGAATGTGAGTACATGATGCTTGTTTGATTAATATCGATCCTGGAAATCAGACCTGTGCAAGCGATTCTACATTAGTATCAGTGTGAAGGAATCAAACAACATATCAATTCATGTTCAATCATCACTCAAAATACCAAAAGCAAGAAGGCAGCCATGGAAAAGAATAGATGTCGATTTAAAGAATTTTTATAAAAACGAACCATTGATATGGTCGAGTGTTACTATGATACAACTTTGAGGTCCTGGTTCAATGAAGAACCTGTGAAGTATGAGAAAACCAAGACAGTTGAAGATGGTTGTGATGAAGTCGCTGCAAGAGTGTGATGGGTCGAGTAATGATAGTGGGCTAGGAGTTGTAAGAGCAAAGAAAGGGCGTCGCAATGAATCAGAATAATGATCAAAAGGAGGCTATTTTGTGATTATGAATTAAAGATTGTTTCCGTTTTCGGTTGTGCTAACCCCACCATGACGGCGTTAATCAGCTTAAATCGTGATCAATTGAGAAATCATGATAATTCAGGCCGAAAATTGAAACCAAGATGGCGGCACTAACCTTGTTGGAATACGGTTCAACTAGAAACCGAAAAGCCATGAAGAAATCAACACGAAGAATCAAAACTACATTTTTGAAGAAAGCTTGATCAAAGGAACTAAAAGAAGAAATGGGATGAAGCATCAAGCAAGAAAAGAAAGGCTGGAACTTCATCTCATGAACACATGTTGATGCATAGGGATTGCACCAGGCATTACCTCTCGAGGGATCTCGAGAAGCTTACAACCCCCACCAGGCAGTGTACCTGATCGATGTAGTATAGTATAATGACAAGTACCGGGGGATTGATCGTTCAGCCAGGAATAGTGTCGCTAGGATTAGAAAACCTAAAGATTAAGTCTAGAGATGAGGGATGATTCTTTTTGTATTTTTATATTTTTTAGAAAGCAAGTAAATATCTCGGGTTTGAAGGATTTGGGCGGAATTAGTTGCTAGTCAACTAACCCATAACTAAGATGCAATCAAAATAAAATACTAAAAATGAAATTCAACTAATTATACTAAGGTTGTGAGCAATATGTGGAGAAATGTGTTTACTTAGATTTCACTACTCCCTAGATATCTTTTACACGTTAATTACTTGTTATAGTTGCGTGGATGACGGATTGTATTCCTTAATACCATTCATGGGGTGGCGTACTTAACTCCCCAATCCTATGAGTGCCTACTTCACTCCTATGTCGAGCCGGCTAAGAAGCTCCTAACATGGGATCATTAGAATTTACTCATGCATTAAATACAACCAATAAAACCTAGTACACATCGGTTCATGTTTCCTAAGACGTTCAAGCATGTTACCAATTGGAGATCTGCCAGTTTTCATAAGCCTAACATTGAAATCATTCATCCAATACAACCATAAACAAGTAATCAACACATAATAAACATCTAGGTTTCATTAAATCTAAGCAAACACAAGATAGATCTAGCCTAACATGGTGGAATCAAGACAAGCACAAGATATAGACAACCAACACATAGACATATTGATTGAATTAAAAGAATACTTATCTCAATAGCACATGTAAGGGTTCAAGGGCTGAAAACCCTTGAAAAAGCTGTAAAATACGTATATGGTTCGGCCTTAGAGTTTCTCCAAACTTGTTCCTTTTTAATGAATGAAAATTAGAAAACTATATATAGATATTAGGAGGTGACGGCGTCAAGAACAAAGGTGTGACGCCGTTATCTCGCCGGCAAATAAATCCTCGGACTGCCTAGATCTACATTTGACGTCGTCATGTAGTCCACTTTTGCAGGCCGTCACACATTTAACTCTTGACGCTCTACTTGTGACGCCTTCATGTTTCTTCTGGGTCGTCATGGTTTTTACTCTTGACGCCGTCAGGAATGTCCTCTTGACGCCGTCATACACTGTTCCCAGCATGGAAAATTAAGTCTTTGGCGTTTTCTTCACTTTTATGCTCCAAAAACGTCTGAATTGCTTCCTTTTCTAGATTTCACTCCCAAAATACCTAAACTCGCAAAAGGAACGATTTAGGGCAATATTTGATCAAATAAATTCAATTCCGGGCTTAAATGACCCCCTAAAAATGGTTCATTTTTCACCTCATCATATACCCTTACACTTGAGATTTGCTTGTCCTCAAGCAAATGCGCTTTTATTCTAATCAAAATACAAGTTAGGGGTTATTTAACACTAATATAAAAGTAATTACAACAAATAATCGTTCCACTAAAGACCAAAGACAAGTACGGAGGTCATATACTAGCACCTCACAAATAGTGTTTAGATACTCACATCTCTCAGGTGTAATAAAGTATAAATTGCAATATGGAAACGGAAGATATCTCTCACTACCTGTCATAGCAAAATAGATTACCATAGGCTTGGGAAAGGATCAAACCTCCACCACATGGTGCAAGCACCTAGGATAAACTATCGAAGAGGTCTTTTAAAGGGTTGTAACGTTAGGTGTAGGGATATGAAATACACGGTTTTGTTGGATATAGTCAGTCTTTACTGGTGGCGAGTTAACAATCTTGGTTAATTACATGTATGGCGTTGCTAAGCCAAGACTAGACTCGACTTAAGCTAATAAATGAAAAATAACAAAAACATAAAATGAACATAGAAAAAAAAAAGATGGTAGTCCGTATGTTTTTTCTCTTTTTCTTTTTCTATATATTTATTTTTTTTCTTTTTCTTTTCGATTTTTCATTTTTTTTTTCATACACTCTTACCCAACCATCCAAAATAATACATCATAGGGAATGAAAATTCCCCTTACACTTGAATTTTTACATACTTTACAATAAACTAATCTAATGACTCGAATTTAAGAAAATCAAAACACTTGGAGTACTTTTAAGATTAACGTACATATGGGGGTAATATATGATATTCTTCCCCATTACTCCATAAAATAAGTACTTTACCCATGAGTCCCAATCGTCCCAAAACAATATGTACAAGGATATGACTCGACTTAGCAACCATGTAATCAATTAGATAATTAACTTAGGGTTTAACAAATAACAATAATGCACTAAAGATGAGCACATACACGGAAGGCTAAGGCGATTTGGGTGTACATTTAAGTGGGGTGTAACAAATTCTTCCTTTAAGTAAGATGCTTAAAGTTAGAAACGAAAAGATAGGCTCGGAGGGGTGTACTAGGGGTTTCATGTACTAAAAATGAGTACAACGCTAAGGGTGTGGGAAAAATTAATTGACTTAACTAGCCAAATAATATGACTTAAATGGTCAAGTAATTATGATACGGGTTTAACACAAGGGTGATCCTAATGCCTCTTATCATGTAGTAAATTCTACTACACGAATGTAGTCTCACTAGCGCTCTCGGGATGTATCACTAACGCAAGTTCTATAATCTAAATGCTAACGGTACACTCAAAAGCACTAATAGTAACTGATTTTCCTATCAAATCTAAAGGCGAACCTCACATATTTGGGTGAAAAATTTTTCTGAAAGTACGGTTATGTGCTAGTCATACAATCTCCTATCCATGAGACGCTTGCTATGGCGAAAGTTTCACTCCTAAATGTTGTAAAAAATTTTAAATTTGGCGCTAAAATTGCGCTAACAAGTATTTATCATAGTTTTATTACACATCTACTACCAAACAAACAAACTCAAGCGAAAGTGTATTTGTAAGGTATCATCATTTTACCATCCCCTTACACTTAAGATGAACATTGTCCCCAATGTTCAAGTAAAGAATGTAAAAGTGAAATAAGTAAAACAAATGAAATCAAATACTCCCCTGATTCGCCCGGTATGGATAATAAGGTGGCCAGGTTAAATCTTCCACCAAGAAAATGAACAATCAAAGCTTCCCTTCCAGAAAAATAAATCATCTTCTTGTCATACATAACCTGTAAATCCTGAGAAAACAGACAAGGCAACCTCGCATAAAATCGGCGACAATCTACATAAGTTACTAAATCCTAAAAAGCAAAGTAAGATATAATGCCTGTGGAATGAAGTTTGCAGATTTCCTGGAGATTATAAAACTTAATAATTCAACAAAAAACTTTAAGACTCCGTTAGAAAAACAAAACCGGTAAAATTTCCAGATTTTTACCCGTGACGCCGTCAAGAGCAAGCTCATGACGCCGTCAGAAGTGACCTGCAGAAATTCTTGTGTTAAGTTTCCGGAAAATTTCTGGAAAAACTTGGTCCTACTTCCTGGAAAATCCTGCAAAACTTCATTATGACTCGATACAAGCATTTGACTCTAACAAATACGTATATACATGTTCACTTAATATTGTGAAGAATCATGATCGGTTTGTTTCTTAAAAATATATTTGGGGTTTCCCCTTACACTTATCTTTTGCAAAAATACCTTTTGGGTGAAGTTAAGACTAGGCCAAAACAACAAAGTAAAGTATTTCCACTATTTAGTTTAGAAACATGACCTACCAACAATAAAAATAAAGCATGCATACGGAAGCAAATAACAAACAAACAAAAATAAAAATCACACAAAATGAAGAATGTCACCATAAGCACATTCAATTATTTCTAATAAACGTAAACATAGAAATTTAGAATTGTTCAAGACCAACAGTGGCCACATCCTACACTATTACAGTACCAATTGTTTTAAATTACATAACCATCAATAAATTATTTAGAAATAACAGACATCAAGAAATATCACTGGGTAGGAGGACCAAAACGGTAGTCATAGCCAGGAGGGAGGTGTCCTGTGTACCCGTAGGGAGGGTAGTTTGTCTCACGACCGGGGAATGGGTCAAACTGCAGGTGAGGCTCAAGCTGATCACGGGTGGAGAGGTGCTGCCTCTGGCGGATGGTGTGATCATACATCCAATCAAAGCGCTGGTCAGTGGTGGTCCGCCATGCGTCCACCTGACCCATCCAGGCCCCCTGGTGTGCCTGCTAGTCTCCCCGACTCATGTATTGGTAGTAGTCAGCTGTCCCCTCCTCATAACCCTCAAACTGATGCTGCTGGGGCGCTCCCTCATCATCATCATCATCATCATCATCATCATCATCATCCTCATCATCAGGTCCCCCTACCTCATACCAATCATAGGTCCCATTCCCCCTCTGCATCACGATGCTCATCTGCCTGAGGGATTTAGCCCTTACTACCCTACAAGCCCCACAGTCGCTCAAGTATCCCATGATCGGGGGAGTAAGAAAATCATAGGAACGAGCCAACCGGGTCACGAACATCCCCCCATACACCTTATCGATATCCCTCTCACCCACACTGGTCCTCAAATAACTAGCTACCCAAAATGGGATGTTGCAGTAAACATCCGCTGAAAAGATGGTATACAGGTAGAAAAGATCTAAAGCAATGACACGGTGAGTGGTGCCATGACGTCCCGACAAGCTGTATATGATGCATCTGTGGACCAATCTGACCACGGGGTCCCTAATTGAGGCTGCCCCAGTAGTCGAGGTGTATACCCCATCCCTAATGGTCGGCCAAAAAGTGACGCACCTCATATCACTCCTCAAAGTCTCCCCATGCAACAACCTCTGCATAAAACCTCCCTCAACAGCCTCCTCCCTAGTATACAACCCTATCATCCAACCAAACTCAGTAACCGAACATGATCGCACTTCCCCTCCTAACCTAAAATAGATAGTGGTACCCCCCATGTCCGTCCTAGCCTCAGCCTGATCAAAATGGAAGGTCGCAAAGAACTCCCTCACCAACTCACTATACACCGTCTCTCTCATCCTAAACAACCTCTCCCATTGAGGACCCGCGAACCCATCAGCGTGGATCCTCCCCAGAAACGCAGCCTCCAACCCTTGGGACCTAAGAAACTCCCAATCAATCACAGAACCAGCATCAATGTGGTGATTACAAAGTTCTGCATACTTAGTGGTGGCGGCAACATTGTCAAATTCACCCCAACTATGGACCAATTCCCCATAGTTAACCCTTTGGGACCTAGAGGAGCTGCCACGATGTTTTCGAGATCGCTTGCTCATTTTCCTGGAAAAAGATAGAGTGAACGAAAACAATTAGAACGAGAATTTTATTGACTTTTGCTGTCAGACACATCTGACGCCGTCAGGAGGAGGTCCTCACACCGTCAGACCTAGCAGAATCTGAACCATGCAATTGCGAGGGAAAAATAAATTTTCAAACTCTTAACCCATTACCCAAACGCTCCTTTAATCAGAAAACATGGGTGGGGGGTCAAAAAATCCGTGGCATGAAGGACTTTTCCTAAATTAACGCATGATTTAAGTGGGACAACATCATCAAAGAGTAACCCCCATGATTACAAATCACCAAATGGATGGCATTACGATTTGTCAATGATGGGTCAAAAAATGGGGTTTCGGATGAAAGGGGTTTTCAAAATTGATTGATCATAAGGACAATTGAACGAAAAAGAGTGAGGAAAAACTACTTACTGAGTGGAGATTAGTCACGGAAGATGTCGAATTGGAGGATGGAGATTCGGAGTGGTAGCAGCAATTTGGGTGAGATTTGTGGGATATGAGTTGAAAGTGATGGAATTTGGGTTATTATTGCTGAAATAGCGAGGTGACGGCGTCAAGAGTTACCATCTGACGTCGTCAGATTCCCGTATGAGGTGTAAAAAGGAGTAATTCCACATTTAGTCCCTGCACTTAGTGTGAATAGCTAAACACAAGTAACAACCATGAGTAGCTATTCCATTAGTAAAGTCCACCAGGGTCGAACGTTTCATTACTGTCACGGAAAAAGGTGTAGTTGTAGAAAGGGGTGGGTGATGTTTTAGTTAAGTTGTAACCTTCGTGTTGGTTAACGGTGGGTACAAAGAGGTGTTGTTCCATAGAGGGTCTCAAAACTGTGGTGTTTTCGAGGTGCAACCTCTTCACACCGGGTTTAAAACCAAAAGAACGTCTCTTGCACAAATTTGGGAGCGTGGTTCGCAAGCATCCAACGAAAATGTTATGAAATTGCGAATTATTCTCTTCCTGAGGATGCTCAAAAAAGTAGGAGGTGATTGACGGTGAAGCACTTGGGGAAGATTTCTCGTTATCCTCTTGGTTAAACACCAAAGAAGTTGAAACCTCGAAGACCTTTTCAATTTTTCTTGGTGCGCATTTTTCCTTAATCTTCTCTTTGATCCTTGATATGAATTTGTCTACTAAATCCATAAAAGCATTGCGAGTACTTTCCATGTGTGCTTCTAGGTGCTGCATTTGTTTTTCCTGATTATTCATGAAGGTTACCATTATCCCTTCGAACTCTTCTTGTCGTGAACGTTCAGGAAAATTATGGTTGATAACCGCATTCCTACGTAAATTAAGATTCCACACGGTTTCAGCAGCAGGTTTCTCAACTCTCATTAATTCTTTTACATGCTTCTCGATACTTCCTAATAACTGCTCTTGGGTGGCGTGTGCGTAATCAAGTTTTCCCTTGCTTGAAAACATTGGGTCCTCCCATCCTTCTTCTTCGTATTGTGCCAACCCCTCAAGAACTTTCCAGCATTCGTCAATGCTAAGTCTGTTTAGCCTGCCCTTGGCTGCGTAATCTATAGCTCTCCTCGTTTGATAGTTAACTTTATCGTAAAAGATTTGAATCTGGAGCCATGGTTCAATGCCATGATGAGGGACTTTTCAGAGCAGGTCTTTATATCGAGTCCATGCTTCGTAAAAAGTTTCATTTTGACGTTGTTGGAACATCAAGATGTCATTTCTAAGCATTGCAGTCTTCCCCGGTGGGAAGAATTGGGTAAGGAAGCGATTGGTGAGATCATCCCATGTGGGGATGGATCCCGCGGGTAAACGCTCAAGCCATTGACTAGCTTGATCACGTAGAGAGAATTGGAATAGGCGTAATCGGGTTGTCTTTCTAGTTGCAACATCTAGGTCTATGGAATCTACGATTTTAAGCAAGTCCTTAAGATGTTGATTTGGATCTTCGGAACGAAGTCCATGGAATGCACATCCGCTTTGCACTAACCGGATGGTTTCGGATCGCAAGGGGGTCACATTGGCTCCGGTGAGCTCAATGGTGTTTCGGTAGCCTTGGTGCCTAGGTCGGGAATACTCTCCTAAGGTTCGGGGCCTAAGAGGTTCTAGTGGTGGGTTTTGTTGTGGTGGGATGATGGGTTCAAAGATGTTCCCATCGTCCTTGATGTCGGCTGGTGAAGAGTTACGAACAAACACACAAAGAAATAAGATAGACTAAAGAGAATCTAAAAATAAAAATAAAATCTTACTAGAATGGTCTAGCAAGTAGACCTAATAAAAAGAGATTCTAACCTAGACAATAACTATTCCCCGGGCTGCGACGCCAAAAACTTGATGCGTAGGGATTGCACCAGGCTTTATCTCTCGAGGGATCTCGAGAAGCTTACAACCCCCACCAGGCAGTGTACCTGATCGATGTAGTATAGTATAATGACAAGTACCGGGGGATTGATCGTTCAGCTAGGAATAGTGTCGTTAGGATTAGAAAACCTAAAGATTAAGTCTAGAGATGAGGGATGATTCTTTTTGTATTTTTTATATTTTTTAAAAAGCAAGTAAATATCTCGGGTTTGACGGATTTGGGCGGAATTAGTTGCTAGTCAACTAACCCAAAACTAAGATGCAATCAAAATAAAATACTAAAAATGAAATTCAACTAATTATACTAAGGTTGTGAGCAATATGTGGAGAAATGTGTTTACTTAGATTTCACTACTCCCTAGATATCTTTTACACGTTAATTACTTGTTATAGTTGCGTGGATGACGGATTGTATTCCTTAATACCATTCATGGGGTGACGTACTTAACTCCCCAATCCTATGAGTGCCTACTTCACTCCTATGTCGAGCCGGCTAAGAAGCTCCTAACATGGGATCATTAGAATTTACTCATGCATTAAATACAAATCGGTTCATGTTTCCTAAGACGTTCAAGCATGTTACCAATTAGAGATCTGCCAGTTTTCTTAAGCCTAACATTGAAATCATTCATCCAATACAACCATAAACAAGTAATCAACACATAATTAACATCTAGGTTTCATTAGATCTAAGCAAACACAAGATAGATCTAGCCTAACATGGTGGAATCAAGACAAGCACAAGATATAGACAACCAACACATACACATATTGATTGAATTAAAATAATACTTATCTCAATAGCACATGTAAGGGTTCAAGGGCTGAAAACCCTTGAAAAAGTTGTAAAATACGTATATGGTTCGGCCTTAGGGTTTCTCCAAACTTGTTCCTTATTAATGAATGAAAATTAGAAAACTATATATAGATATTAGGAGGTGACGACATCAAGAACAAAGGTGTGACGCCGTCATCTCGCCGCCAAATAAATCCTCGGACTGCCTTGATCTACATTTGACGCCGTCATGTAGTCCACTTTTGCAGGCCGTCACACATTTAACTCTTGACGCTCTACTTGTGACGCCTTCATGTTTCTTCTGAGTCGTCATGGTTTTTACTCTTGACGCCGTCAGGAATGTCCTCTTGACGCCGTCATACACTGTTCCCAGCATGGAAAATTAAGTCTTTGGCGTTTTCTTCACTTTTATGCTCCAAAAACGTCCGAATTGCTTCCTTTTCTAGATTTCACTCCCAAAGTACCTAAAATCACAAAAGGAACGATTTAGGGAAATATTTGATCAAATAAATTCAATTCCGAGCTTAAATGACCCCCTAAAAATGGTTCATTTTTCGCCTCATCACATGTGAAGAAAACTCTTTGCCGTCTATAACATTAGGGGGTGAATGTTGGACCAATAATATTATAGAAGCAAAGTTAAGGGTACTTAAGTATATAATGTTAGTTAGTGTCAGTTAGTTAGTGTCGGTTATTGGTAGTTATATGTGAAGGGACACAATGGTTCATAGAAACCTGTTTGTTTGAACCAACACAACCCTTCATAAGTGTCTATTCATTTAGTATATATTTGTGTATATCTGTAAACATAAAAGTTAACCCTTCCTGTTTTAATAGATGATTATTAAAGGGTTCAACCCAATCTTCTTTTTTTCTTTTATGTATTCTTGAATGATGATTACATGATGCTTGTTTGATTAATATCGATCATAGAAATCAGACCTGTGCAAGCGATTCTACAATTTAGCTTACTCATAATGATTATAGGGTGGTAATTTTTTAATGATTATACGAATATTAGAGTTCTAATCTAAACTAACTTATGTAACTGGTCATCAGATTAATTACATTATATACATATATATATATATATATATTTTTTAATTTAACTACGGTATGGTGGCAACTACATATGCTTCTAGATTTAGTTCTTGTTCCGTTGTCCAATCAACTCCATGGATCCTTTAGCGCTATCGCAACGAGTACACGGTTAACAACGTTCAATGGAAAGTCTCATTCTCAAAGACATCAAGCTATACACTTATATGTGGATTTCAAATAGATTTAGGAAAGCCCCTAGTTTTGATCGAGTGGTATTGCAATCCTTGGTAATGTTTGGTTAAGCCCGTAACTCCTTGCTAGGGCCTTTATATATAAACTAACGTTCCAAAAAAAAAAAAAAAAAAAAAAAAAAAAAAAAAAAAAAAAAAAAAAAATTCCAGCTTCGAGCTCTAGCTCCCAACTACCTGTCCCAAACATGCATTATTATCTCGATCTATAATATTAATTACCCTTTTGAATATAGAATGGTGGTAGTAAATAATTAATTAACTAAAATTAAGTACTCTAATAAGAACAAATAATTAGTAATTAGTAATATAGTAATTACGATGATTGCAACATCAAACCAGTTTGATGCCCTTCATATGAATAACACTAACGACTTTGGTATTCCTACCAATGAAGTGATTAAGGATGTGAATTCTGGTATTCCAAAGGAAGCTAAAGAGGACAGGTCTTTAGAGACTGCATCACAAGAACCGCTTGTGAGTGATTCAATGGGCACAAAGGAGGTTGGTTCTACTCCTATAGTTGAAAAAATTGGGGAGCTTGAAAAACTACTTATTGATGGGAAAGCTATTCTTATTAATGATGATGGTCATCCTATTCAAAAGGTTGATTATTCGGCTACTTCTTCTACTAAGAGAGTTAACCCAATCTTTAAGGTAGGAGAGATTGTTTTTTCAGATAGTGATGAAGACGGTTGTGAATACGTTTGATTAGTCCATGAACCTATTTGGTGGTGGTCATAATCGTGAAGATTTTTATGATGACTTTGAGGATCAGGTCTACGATCTTTCACAGAATTTGGATGCCTTATATGACACGTATGGTATCAAGCTCAAAGGTCTTGGTAGAAAGTAATTTTTTTTCATAGGATTTCAATGGTATCTTTTGAGTAGTAGTTTTTTCTTATTTAGAGAATTGGAAGTATCTGTGAGAGTTTGTAATGTTGTTATATTTCTTGATGATAATCGATTACAATAAAGGAGATATATATGCCTACTATCCAATAGTATCTTAGGAAAATAGTAAAGGCATTCTTATTTACTGCTAATAATACAAGAGGATAATATCAATTACAATCAATTACTAACTAACCGATAAGACTAAATCAATATCTCAGCTAACACTCCCCTGTAGTTTGAGCGGTAGGGCAACGAACACTCATACCGGAACTCTTCGAATAATGTGAAAGGAAGGCCTATAACTTTAGTCGACTTGTAACAAAACCGTACCAACGGTCGGCTTTAGTCGACTGGTACCAACGGTCGGCTAAGTCAACTGGTAACAAACCGTACCAACGGTCGACTTTAGGGACTGGTACCAACGGTCAACTTTAGTCGACTGGTAACAAGCCGTATGAACAATCAACTAATTAACAAAAAATAAACCGGATAAATCAAAATGTCCTTAAAATAAAAAAAATTATGAAAGTTGGTTCTAAAACTTCAACCCCCAAAGAACCTTCCGAACAAACGGGGCATATTTTTTCCTAGAAAAACATAAAGATCACATATTTAGAAGAAGTAGTGGTTTATTTTGGTTACAGCTTAAAGAGAGCCCACCAAACCTCCGGCGTGTAGCCGGCGGCTCGAGGCGGTAGCGGAAGATTTTAGATTTTGTGAATCTTATGGCTGTGATACCATGTGAGAGTTTGTAATGTTGTATTTCTTGATGATAACCAATTACAATAAAGGAGATATATATGCCTACTATCCAATAGTATCTTAAGAAAATACTAAAGGCATTCTTATCTACTGCTAATAATACAAGAGGATAATATCAATTACAATCAATTACTAACTAACGGATAAGACTAAATCAATATCTCAGCTAACGGTATCTTGTTATGTAAGCTTTTCCGCCTAAGTAACGGGCTGAGATATGAGATTAACCCATATCCTTTGTACTTAAACGTTTTTTGGAGTAATATATTTACCGGGTCTTTTGATCTTTAGAAAAAAAAAAAAAAAAAAAAAAAAAAAAAAAAAAAAAAAAAAAGTTCAACTTAACGAAAAATCACGGGTGATGCAAACAAATATTCCCTATAAAACAAAATATTTAATATGCACCAATAATCCTAAACCAAAAACCTGAACAAAAGTTGCAATATTTAATTGATACTTTGAATTGGAAGCATGATCTCATACCAAAGATATATATATATATATATATATATATATATATATATATATATATATATATATATATATATATATATATATATATATATATATATATATATAGGGTAAAGTTAAAATAAAAAGACAAATATCCGTAAAAAGAATAAAAAAACCTTTTTTTAAAAAAAGTTCTCGAAAAATTCCAAAAAAATTCCACAAGATCGGGTATGTTGGTGCATAAAACTTTTGTAAAAGAAGTTTTTCTAATTTTGAGTTTTTATACGTTTTTTTAAATGCACAAAAAACGAATTTTAATGCGCAAAAAAAATTTTAATGCACAAAAAAAATTTTAATGCACAAAATTTTCAACTTGTTTTAGTTAGATGCGCAATGTTATTTTTATGAAAAAGGTCAAAAGAAGTTGGATCCAAAAACAAATTTTTGATGCACAAAAAAGCGATTTAATGCACAAACGTATTTTTTAATAATTTTTTTTCGGATAAAGTATCCACGTTTAGATAAACTTCCTTTACAACTTTTTCATGCACCAACATACCCAATCTTGTGGAATTTTTTTTGATTTTTTCGAGAACTTTTAAAAAAAAAATCTTTTTATTATTTTTACGGAAATTTGTCTTTTTATTTGATTTTTACCCTATATATATATATATATATATATATATATATATATATATATATATATATATATATATATATATATATATATATATATATATATATATATATAATTTTATATACATATATGTACACAATATATAGTGATCCTTGCAAATGAAATCCAACATATATGCCTTTTCAAAGTGAAAGTTTCAGCCTGATATCGTATCCTCAAGAAATGACATTGACAAAAAGTTTCTATTTCATTTTGATTATTCATGTAGCTCTTTCCTTATTTACAGGTTATGCGCAAGATGATCAATCAGGTACATAAGAACATTTTCTTTCTAAATAAATTAATTTTAATGAAAAATGCCGTTATCTGTGTGACTTGAGAATTGAACTCGCAGGCCGCAACATCTTGGTTTGTGGGTTACTTTGATACCACTAGACTAATAAGTCCTAGGCGTATTGGTGTACCTATTAAGTACATTCTTACATTTCCATCTTATTTGTTTCAGGTTTCATTAGCATAGATTGTGGAATACCCAAAGGTTCAAAATACACTGATATAAAAACAGGCATAAACTATGTTTCAGATGATGGCTTTGTAGAAGGTGGCATAAGTCAAACAATATCACCTGCCTATGATGCTAACGTCGATGATTTACATCTCAAGACTCTTAGAAGTTTTCCTACAAACATCCGAAACTGTTACACTCTCACACCCAAACAAGGAAAAAATAATAGGTATTTGATAAGGGTAAGGTATTTGTATGGGAACTATGATTCTAAAGGCAAATCGCCACAATTTGATATCTATCTTGGAGCAGATCTTTGAAATACAGTTAATATTCCAAACCCATCCGGGCAATATTACCATGAGATTATACATCTCGCCTCATCAGATTACATACACATTTGCCTCGTAAACACAGGTCATGGTGATCCTTTTATTTCGGCGATAGAACTCAGGCTTTTGGATATCACCATGTATCAACCTCAATTCCTATCACTCGATGTCATTAATCGCTGTATATATGGTCCTTCAGATGCTATCAGGTCAGTATTTTAAACTCTTAAAGCAAATTTTATATGCTAATTAGTAGTTGTTAGAATAGAGTTATTTAGAGTTCGTTAGTACCTTGTTAGTAAATGTTAGTATGATCATAACTTATAAACAATGTATCTAAATTATCGCCTCTCTATATTACCTTAGTTAGTGTATAACTGCATAATCACACTAGCCTCAATTATGTGACATGCATGTCTTTCTCATGGCATAATGACCTCTGTTCATATATTTTACTTAACACAGGTATCATGATGACAACTATGATAGAATTTGGTATCCACAGCTTTTTTCTGGCCTTAGAAGGGTACAGACTAATAATATAATTTCTTCAGGTCCTTTACAAGTCCCATTAAAGGTTATGCGCACTGCCCTTACAAATATCAAACCTACAGATGATAGCATAACCGTTACCTGGGATGCTACTATCGCCTATAACTATATCGTCTACATTCACTTTGCTGAAGTTGAAATACTTGAAGAAAACCAGAAGAGAGAATTCAATGTTTATATGAATGATAATTACTGGGAGGGACCAATTTCTCCTTCAAATATCATAACCACCCTAAGAACCGCATCACCTCTTACCGGTTTCTCAAACTACACGATTAGAATGACTAGAACCTCAAATTCAACCCTCCCTCCTATCATCAATGCGATAGAGATTTACATTCCGAAGCAGTTTCAGCTACAACAAACAGATGACCAAGATGGTAAATAATATTCTTTACTAGTAGATATGATTTACATAAAATACAAACTTATTTCAATTATCTTCTTTTATTTTGTCAACTTATTTTTGTTTGTACATCAGAATTATTAAACGCCGACTTTGTATCTTGTTTTTTTTGGGTAAAGGGTTAAAATGGACCTGGCCAACTTTGTGTCTTGTCCTTTTCGGTAAAGGGTTAAAATGGACCCGCTAGGATTCAAACTTGGGATCCAGGGGATAAACTACAAATAACTCAACCACTAGAGCACTTGAGTGTTGTAAACTTTGTGTCTTGTTTGAGTCATTTTGTAGCAAAAACATGGCACAAAGTCATCTTATAACGAACTAATTAGATGTACACAAAAAAACCAATTATACTAAAACAAAACAAATACAATTACTAAAAGAAAGTCATTTTTTAGAAACCCTTTATGGAATTGATACTATTTCCTCATGTTCTTTCTGTTATGTCTTATTGCTAAATTTAGCTGCTGCAATCTGGAGTACTAAATCAACTTATGGGATAAAAAGAAACTGGCAAGGAGATCCGTGTGTTCCACATGCATTTCTTTGGGATGGTCTTAACTGCAACTACAATGATCCGGGGGCAGCTAGAATCATATCCCTGTATGTGTTGCATTTCACAATCATCATAGCACAATTGTTAAATTGTAGGAATTTTGGCGATTACTCAAGTAAATTATTTGTAGGAACATGTCGTCTAGCAGATTGAATGGAGAGATACCAACTGCTTTGGGTAATCTGACTATGATACAATCATTGTAAGTTCTTGCTTATATTTGAAGTATTGACATATTAAGGGAGTGGTGGGATTTCTTGTTGTGTTTTGATACAGTACATAGATAAACAATTTTACATGTGTTCGGGTTTGCTTATCTGATTGGGAGTGAAATAAGATATTTTGAATAAGCAACCATGAAACTACTTATTCACAACAACATATATTTTAA
The DNA here is from genome assembly GCA_030686995.1 of Artemisia argyi. NCBI lineage: Eukaryota > Viridiplantae > Streptophyta > Magnoliopsida > Asterales > Asteraceae > Artemisia > Artemisia argyi. Next base: position 172,115,910 of record CM060691.1, read on the forward strand.
TCAGTAAAATGACAACAATTTTGATACAAAATCAAAAGCACACCCTAAATTGTTGTGCAAGTGCTTACTTCTCTTTGTTTCTTTTCCAGGGACTTGTCCAACAATAAATTGACTGGAAATGTGCCAGGGTTTCTTGCTCGACTAGACTACTTGAGAATTCTGTAAGTCACCTTTGTTTTCGGTATACGATCAAAAGCTTTTACATGATTTTTGAAGGTTTTTCTTTTAGAAATTTGAAGGGAAACAATTTCACAAGACCACTTCCAGCAGAACTTCTAGCCAAATCTAATAACGGGTCATTAATACTGAGGTTTGCTCCTCTCTTTAGAACTATCATACAAGGCTACAAGCCAATAGCTATGTCATTTGTTTTAACATATTTTACATCCTCAGCATTGAAGTGATAAATGATGAAGATAAAGGTTCTTGTCTTGACGGTTCATGCGGCAGAAATAGTCAGCAAAACAAAGTTGGTATGCCAGTGATAGCAACAGTTACTGCATTCCTCGTGCTATTTACTGCGTTTTCCAATTAAGAAACGAAAGCAAAAAGGTTGCATTATGGTCAAACCTAGCTTGTCAATGTATTTATTCTCATTTAAATGATAAGTTGATAATTGAAGAAGTAATATTTCAGTTTGACTGGTGATCATTATTTTACACCGTGAATCAAGTTTGAGGCTTTAAGTCATTTTGTTTTAAAGGATATTGCTATGACAGTCGTTATTATTTTAAATTGCATGCAAGGTTAACAAGGGCGCATTGCATGAAAATTAAGGAATTTACAGTAATATTACTAAGTTTGTGACTGCATTTTTAAAATTAATTTTTAATTCTGAGTAAATAAGAGAAGATGACAGATGATGGCCAAAGTATGCCAGAAATTCGTAATCTAATGTAAATTGCTGTATTTGTTAGCGAGTTATAATATTGATAGGCCTAGTTTATATTGGGCTTAGCCCATTTAGCATTTGTGTGCATTTATATTGTCTTTGAAACCTCTATTGAGTTATATGAGAAATACATAATTCTACATGGTATGAGAGTAATATGAGAAACACCTAATACCCATATATAAACCTGCCGTCCCTTTTGAGTCTGTTGTTCCCGTTTAGTAAAAGAGAGTCTTAACAAACCAATTGTTTCTGTAAAAGAGAGTCAAAACGAAAAAAAAAAAAAAAAAAAAAAAAAAAAAAAAAAAAAAAAAAAAAAAAAAAAAAAAAAAACATGTCTAGCTCTGGCACTCTTGCTCCACACGTCGACGTGCATGAGCAACACGCTAGAGACTGTGACAAAGTTTGCAAAAATAATTTATTTGTTGTTTATTAGTACATTCAATGAAAGTAGGATCAGGCTCGATCAAGATCTTACGAACCTATGGTAAAATTGAGATTCTGCTTAGCAGAATCGAAAAATCAAAAGATCTTAAGATCCTATGGAGGTTCGACTCGTTTTAGCTTAGATAATCATAAAATCATAAGATCTTACAAGCTTGATCCCGATCTTAACAACTATGGTATTACATAAAAATAGCAGTACTTATCTTATTCATATGTGTAGTGCATAGCCATAAAATGTAGGAGTGCTAATTAAATATTAATTAAAGAAATGAGTGGTGCACAAATAATTAATGCAACTAGTAGCAAATATTCCTTAAGTACTTAATTATAGGCTACACCATGACATACTTCCTTAATATAAGCTAGCTAGTCAACCATTAATATAAAGGGAAATGATTTGCACACTTAATTTTTTGATTGAGACAATCATATGTACAACCGGTTAAAGCAGTGTATATTCACAGTATAACAGTTTAATGCACATAATTGAGTGTCTCAATCAAAAAATAGAGTGTGCAAATCATTTTCCTAGTATAAACCCCTTAACAGCATAAGCATTACCTTTGTGATGTCCAAAAATGAAAGGTAGACTAGTTCAACTCTGCTGTCTCACAAACATTTCTAAAACTATATACTTGATCAAAAGTTGCAATATATTTGTGCATATTAATTTCTTGGACCTGTGAAGCATAACCTCATACAATCATTTAAATATGTATAATAATATGCGCCCTTCCAAAGTAAAGACTTGAACATGATATCTATTGCTGCAGGCTATGTTCAAGAGTTTCTATTCCAGCATTAATTCTTCATGTAGCTCTAAGTTATGGTTCATGCTTTATGATGGTCAACCAGGTACCAAATAACAATTTTCGATATAAGGAAGTGTATCAAATATACTTATTAATCTTTCAATGTTTTTATTGCAGAAATTTTCATTAGCATATATAGATTGTGAATAAACCACAGTTCAAAATACTCGGATAACAGAATAGAAGTAAATCATGTTTACGACGGTACCCTTCATATATAATCGATATTATATTAACCTAGAAAGATGTTAACCAGATCTGTTTTACCAACAATATCCTGGTCAATGATTTTTGATGACAACCAAGCTAAGCTCCTAAGGATAATGCACAAATAAATGATATTTAATAACCAGTCAACCCCTTGTATAAGCTAGTTGTTAATATCTTAATAAAGATTCCATATAACGGTAGTTAATTGTCTAATGTCATGATGTTTTTTACTGGCTACAAAGCAAAGAGAAACGAGTGTGTAAGCATATTGGTTCTAGTTTCATCCTGAATATCAACTCTAAGGGAAATTTTTGTGACTAAACACATTTTGTAAAGTCAGTCAAAGAAAACGAGGCATAATTGATTTAATGAATGTGAAGGGGTGTTTGTATGTGTTTTTTGAAGTGTTTGCTGTGCTTTTATTGTTTCAACTTTCAAGCTGTAATTATAAGATAATCGATAGTTAAAGTTCTTCACAAATTCTTATTATTCAATATTTTAAATTGCAAAATGACATTCTTGTGTATAGATGATTCTTGTGAGATGGGAGTAAAATTAACTCAGATTAGGTTATAAGAAGGATAAATCAGTGTTTCCAGTTTACCTTGGATAAATAGTCAAAAACCTTAGGATCTAAAAAAACTAAAAAATCCAATACCAAGATTTGTCACCTATTCTTGCCAATATCTTTAAGTCCATTTTCGTATTAAACAACGACTACTAAAGTGCAAGTTTATCTACAAAAGTTCGGAAACCATGGCTAAAAGAAATTGAAATATTTAACTAAGAAAGGGAATATCAGTAATTACATAAGGTTGACAAGCATCTTGTATACTAACAATATAATACAGAGTTACAATATTTAACTACAAAAGAATGCATATATATGCACTCTATCAAAGCAAAGACTTTAACCTGATATCTCTTTTTCTAGACATGACAAGATTCAAAAGTTTCTATTCACTTTTGATTATCAATGTAGCTCTTACCTTAGCTATAGTTCATGCTCAGGATGATCAATCAGGTACCTAGCTAAGAATATTTTTTCCTTGATAAATGTGTAAATCATATTCATTTCTCAGTCCTTTATATTTTTCATTCCAGGATTCATTAGCATTGATTGTGGAATAGCACCAGGTACAAATTACACAGATAGCAGAACGGGATTAAACTATGTTTCAGATGCTGGCTTCATAGACAGTGGCGTAAGTGGAAAAATATTACCCGCGTATAATTCCAAAACCCTTGATTTCCAACTCACCACCCTTACAAGTTTTCCTCAAACCCCCAGAAACTGTTATACTCTTCGACCCAAACAAGGGAAAGGTAATAGGTATCTGATAAGGGCGAGATTTACTTATGGGAATTATGACTTAAAAGGTCAACCTCCAAAATTTGATCTCTACCTTGGATCGGATCATTGGGATACAGTTGACTTCACTGTGTCATTGGGTATGGACCATGAGATTATACATCTCGCATCAACAGACTACATATATGTGTGTTTGGTAAATATAGGTCTTGGAAATCCATTCATTTCTGCATTGGAACTAAGGCTTTTGGATAGCAATATGTATGGAAATCGATTAGAATCTATGGTGCTTTCTGCACGAACTAATTTCGGTACATCTGAAACCCTCAGGTTAGTACTTCAATTTTTCTTCTTATGTTATTGGTACAACTCTAGATGTAATCTCTAATAACATGGTTTAAAACTATCTATAAAATTATGTTCGTGATTTCAAGGCACATGAATCGTATATAGCTATATTATACTTTGAGCGTGTGCGTGCGTCAAGTTCAATTAGTTGAGCATGCCCATTTTCTTTAGAGTAGACACGAGTTTAAGACCCTTTATATTATATACTTTTTATTTTATTTTTATTTTTTAACTTTGGGTTATGGATTTCTTTCCATAATTAATTGTTTTTAACATCCACAGTAAAATTAACTTCTATTTTTTTTAAACATAATTGATTTCATTTATTAAATACATAACAATAATTAAATGAGAAATAGGCAACAGCCAAACCGCTGAACTCAGCCGGTACGTTATGGTCAGACTAGCCAAAATTTGTTAGCTTGAATTGGTATTTTTACTCAAATAAATATATTAAATATAGTAAAAAATTGAATTGTTCATCTACTATTTATTCAGGTATGGAGATGATGAATATGATCGAATATGGTATCCCATGGATACTTCTGGCACTATAGATGTTCAAACTTTTTCTACAATTTCTTTAGGGCCTACAACCACACAAAAAGTACCATCAAAGGTCATGAGCACTGCTATCACAAGCACAAGTCTTACCGATTACTTATTCTATTCGTGGAAAGCTACTAATGCTAGTCAGGAGTATTTAATGTATATTCACCTTGCTGAAATTGAAACACTAAAAACAGCCGACTTCAGAGAATTCAACATTTATTTAAATGATTTCTTTTGGGACGGACCAATTTCTCCACTCGATCATACCACATCCACATTTTTTAGCAGTTTCTTTAATGCATCATCTTATAAGCTAAAACTAAATAGGACCCTCAATTCAACCCTGCCTCCTATCTTTAATGCAATAGAGATTTATACTTCAAAGCAGCTCCTACAACGGCAAACAGAAGATCAAGATGGTATATATACAATTTAGTTTACATCCTAAACTTTTTTTTTACTAGATTTGGCTATTTCTACCTATTTATTCCTAATTGGGTCAATTTGGGCTGTTCGTCTCAACTGGGTCAAATAAAAAAAAAATTAAAGGGAAATGGGTTGAAAGTGACCCAAAATCTATTTTTATTGCGCACAGCTTCCTAATTTAACTTTTGTTTCTATATTTGCACCACATTAGTTACGTTTAAAGAATTTTTTAAAAGAAGATATAAAAGTGTTTATGGGTCGTTTCAACCCATAATGAAAGAATACATGTTCCAACCCGAACCAGTTTTGACCCGATATCCGACACGCCCAACTTCCCAGTTTTAGTCTTTATGATAGGATTTTTTCCTTTTTCCTTTATTATTTTTTTTTCCTTTTTAGGTTTTTATTTATTTATTTTTATTTTTATTATTATTATTTTTTTTTAAACATTATGATACAAATCTATGTTATCTATCATGGTGAGTTCACCTATTTTCCTATCATGTTTAAATTAGCTACTGCAATCTGGAATACAAAGTCAGCCTATGGATTAAAAAAAAACTGGCAAGGAGATCCGTGTTTTCCACAGGATTTTATCTGGAATGGTATTAACTGCAGCTACAAAGATACAGTTACTCCGAGAATCATATCCTTGTATGTATTCTACTCCCGAAGAAACTGAAATATGGCTATATTTCATTATCATTTAGGCATTTATGATTTTCTAACAAAGTTTATATTTAGGAACTTGTCATCTAGTGGTTTGAGTGGAGATATATCTGATGCCTTAGCTAATCTCACAATGATACAATCATTGTAAGTGCTACTTAGATTATTGGAGTCTATAAAGTTTTAATGTTCACTATGCAAAGTCACTATATCTCTGTTTTCATTCTACAGGGATCTATCCTATAATAACTTGACCGGAACTGTTCCCAAGTTTCTCGCATCTCTAAATTTCTTGGTGGTTCTGTAAGTTACTAGGTTGTAGATCTGTCATCATACTTATTTTATTTTCGGGAACAGCTGGGGTCGTACGTGTTCACACTGTATATAATGGTCTATCATGATGTTCTTATAGTAATTTAATGGGAAACAACTTCACAAGACCTCTACCAGAAGAACTCCTAGCAAAGTCAAAAAATGGGTCGCTATTGTTAAGGTTGGCACCTTACCTTAAAAGTATACACCAAGAAAAAACTAATAAACACTCACCTCACTTGTTCTAACATATTCTACATTAATATCAGTATCGAAGAAAACAGTGATGAGGATACGATTCCATGTCCCAAAGGTCCATGCACAAACAAAAAGCAAAACAAAGTTATTATTCCAGTGATAGCAACAATTGCTGCATTTTTTGTGTTATTGTTCACATTGGCGATTGTGTGGGCGATTAAAAGAAGACAAACGGCAGGTTTGGAATAGTTTTAACCTTGTCACTTCTTAAGCAAAGCACTGTATAAAACAAAAGGGTAGAAACTATGACATCGTTTAAACACAGTTGATGATGTCATCCTTTATAATTTTTTAAATTTACACATTTGACTGTATCCTACAGTAGTTATTGAAAATTTACTACTTACCTCTAATTTCATATTTTTTTGGTTATTATCACTTTTAGATTAAGTTACATAAGTCAAATATTTTTAACCTTATATGCATTAATAAAAAAAGTCATAGGATTTGAAACCTAGATGCAAGTTAACTTTGAGTCGATTTCTTAAAATAGTGAGTGACGATCCGAACGTAGGGGACGAGCTTATGGAACCGAGAAATCAGAGTTTCACATTTTTAGATATACAGAGTATTACAGACAGCTTCAATACAGTCATTGGGAAAGGTGGTTTCGGAACAGTGTTTTACGGATCTATTGGAAATAATCAAGTTGCTGTAAAGATGCTTTCGGAATCATCATCGCAAGGGTACAGGGAATTTCAGGCTGAAGTAAGTTCTTTCATTGAGATAAAGGCCTTGTTAAACACCAAGAATACTGAACTAATCCTTCAGCCATCTATCTATACTAAGTTAATACTGAAAATGATTATTGAACATTTATAACTTTCATAACCAACTTACGGATTTAAAATTTATTGAACATCAACAAAACTGAGTCAAGGAGTTACCTGCATGAGCAAGATTACTTAATAATAGCCCGCCGAAAGACCTGTGCTACAAAATTATCTGTTTAGTCATAGGAAAAAAAAAAAAAAAAAAAAAAAAAAAACAACAACAACAACAACGCATGGTAAACTAATTAACATTCAACTACAGGTACGCCTTCTCATGACTGTTCATCATAAAAACATAACTTCACTAGTTGGGTACTGCAACGAAGGCAGCCAAAAGGGAATCATCTATGAGTACATGGCTAACGGAAACTTAGGAATGCATCTATTTGGTAATTTTTCCAGAAATCTATCTTTCAAAAAACAATTACACAGAAGTTCAATTACTAATAGCTTCAACTAATCTTTTAGATGGAAGTTTAAATGTCTTGAGCTGGACGAAAAGGCTAGAAATAGCATATGATGCAGCACAAGGTCGGTAGTCACATTACTTTCAATCATCAGATACATGTTACTAATTAGGTTTTGGGAGTGTTACAACTGCTTAAACACGCATGGTTTTTTTTATAACAGGGCTAGAGTATATGCATCATGGTTGCAAGCCACCAATAGTCCATAGAGACGTGAAGTGTTCAAACATATTATTAAATGATAATTTTCAGGCAAAACTAGCAGATTTTGGTTTGTCACGAGCTTTTGCAACTGAAGGTGCCACACACGTGTCAACAGTAATTTGTGGTACTCCTGGATACCTTGACCCTGAGTAAGTCTTCTTGTTCCGCGTTATTTTACTTAATAACATGAAAATAAATCTACCGCTGTTGAGTTTTGCAAATATAGAAGAGTTACGAATAACAAGATCCATTAAGAATAAAGCTGATACTGCCTGAACACATTGGTCGTAAGATCATCTCACATTAGCCGTGGTTCTTTTTTTTATTTTAATTTTATGAGTTATGTTTTGCAGGTATTACACAACAAACAGGTTGACAGAGAAAAGTGATGTCTATAGCTTTGGAGTAGTACTCTTGGAGTTGATCACAGGCCGACAAGCAATATCAGATGACATGTACATAGTTAACTGGGTTAAGTTAAGGGTTGCTGAAGGAAATATTGAAGAGTTAATCGATCCTAGGTTACATGGAGACTATAACATTAATACAGCCTGGAAAGTAGTAGAGTTGGCATTGACTTGTGTTGACAGCGTATCCATCGAAAGGCCAACCATTAATGATGTGGTAACGGATCTAAAGAGCTGTTTGAAATCAGATAAAGGTTTTCATGTGGACAAACCAAATAAATTAGATAGGCACATGGCCTTGAGTTTGGAGAGCATGCAAGGTCCAAATCTACGATAGACAAGTCGTGAATGTGCTTTCATCTCTATTATTTTTCACTCACCAAAATAGCTTGCAGCATGCAATCTTATTGATGTGAATTTCCCCTTGTAAAGTTGTGAGAGAATCTATTATCACCAAGTTGTTATGGGTTTAAGTCCCATAGAGGGCAATTGTGTGAGATCTTTGTATTTTGTAATTGTGAGATTGTTATTTTTTTCTTTTAAAAAAGGATGTTCTGTTTAAAACAATTCGGGGTCTCCATCCAAAAATACATTTTTCCCTAGTCTTCTTCTTAGCATTTGAAGCTTACTATATGATTAACATCTCTAAGTTACATTGCAGATAGAAGGCCTATGGTAAATGTTCTGTGTGAAGTTTCGAACTAGTATAAAGAATACCATCTCCTTAACAAATGAAAAAAATTACGTTCTTCTCGAGTTATGTTATCTTTTTTTTTTTTGGGTAAAAGGTCAAAGACCAAGTAAATATATTACACAAAAAAAACGTTTTAGTACAAAGGATATGGGTGAATCCCATATCTCAGCCCTTTACATAGGCGGAAAAGCTTACACAAAAAGATACTTCCTATTCTTTAAACAAGAAAATAAACCACTACTCAAAAGATAACATTAGACTTCTATTAAAACAAAATTACTTCCTACCAAGACCTTGGAGCTTGATACCATACGTGTCATAAAAAGTATCCAGATTCCCTAAAAGATCGTAGATCTGATCCGCATATTCATCATAGTCATAGTAATCATAATCATTTTCACGATCATGACCACCATCAAATAAGTTCATTTACTCATCAAAAGTGTTTACACTCCTCTTCATCACTGTCAGAGTCAACAATCTCTCCAACCTTAGAGAATGGGTTAACCCTTTTAGTAGAAGAAGTAGACGGAGAATCTTTTTTATTACCAAAATAATCAACCTTTATAATAGGATTACCATCATCATCCACAAGAGTAGCTTTCCCATCAATAAGTAGATTTCAAGCTCCCCAATTTTCTCAACAATAAGGGTAGGATCAACCTCATTAGTTTCCATTGAATCACTCACAAGCGGTTCATGCAATGTATTACTAGTCTTTGGAAACCTATTCTGCTTTTCTTCCATTGTATTACCAGCATCCACATCCTTATTCACTTCCTTAGTAGGAATACGAAAGTCATCAGTATCAAAAATGAGTATCTATCCTTTTCTACGAAATTATATATGTTATCTTGGAATTTATACTCACTTTTGATTTGCACACAACAAGGTACACACAATATATTCTCCAAAAAAAAAAAAAAAAAAAAAAAAAAAAAAAAAAAAAAAAAAGGTACACACACAGTAAGAAGAATGTAACAAATGAACAGCAACTTACATCATAAGAAGTTGTGTGCAAATCAAAAGTGTGTGTGAAAATCAACTCCCTTATCGAATTTTCACCATCAAACTCTATAAAGTTATTCAACAATAAAAAACTTATAAGGTAGATTTATGAGTACTCCATTAATATCATTTTTCAATGTTATTTTACTATGTATCATTCCCGTTCCCATTGACGAAGAGTTTTTTTTGGTAGAATATACTTCCAAAACTAATTTAACAAAACATGCACTTATATTAACACATACTACTGTTTATTCCTTTTTCAGTTTTTTTTTTTTTTTAAGAAGCCGCCATCTACATGCAGTCGTCCTCCTCACCTTCTCTTCGTTAGCTGGTTACAAAGAACCTTTCTCAGAACAATAAGCAAGAAGGGACCCAATCATGAAACAAATTTATATATCTTGCTGGAACTTTGCTTGTGTTTCATATTCAACATCATAATATAACACAATAACGCACTATTGAATTACACCAGCAGGCGTTTTCATAAAACAGGGGAAAAATCATGAGGAAAGAAAGACGATAAAAAATGAACAATAAATTTGTCACCCGTTCAATTTCTGTGAAAACACAAAAGATTATCAATCATACACTGGACCATCCTTCAAAGTTCCAATGAACCTCTTTTTTTTTCGTTGTTGAAAAAACCCATTAATTAACAGAATATAAATGATAATAACAATGAATGTTTAGCATAATCCCTATTTTCTTAACACAGAAAGATAGCTGATTACAATGTAAACTTTGAGGAGCTTGTATTCATAGATTTTGCTAATTAAAAAAAATATATATATATCATAAATGAAAACTTCTATTTGGAATATCAGTGACAACTCATGGAACTGTTCATATATGGGTTTTCCGAAAGAGAAAATTGAAGGAATCGAATTAAAGAGAGAAAAGGAACATTATCGTAGATAGGTGACTCGAAGGTATGATGAGAGACGGTGGACAACTGTCGCTGCTAGGGGTTGTTTTCGGTGTTTATCCGTTAAAGACGTTTTTTATTTAGTATATATGGTCATCCAACTATGAATGATGCTATGACGAATCTAAGAACTATTTTAAAGCACAGAAATTATTTCATGGGGCCAAACCAAATTATCTAAAAAGAAGATTGTCCTTGATTTTTGACATGTCGAGTTTAAGATAGCTATATCTTGAATTTATTGACGTGTTTAAAGCTATGGACTTCCTTATATGTGTTGCACCATGCAACTTCATTGATATGAATATCCAAATCAGAAATTAAAAAAAAAAGAAAAAAAAAAGTTAGTTTTAACTGTAAAATACTAAATAGAGATAGATTTTATTGATTGTGTTTTGTGTGATTACATAATGCAGATTGCCCATATATTTATACAAATACATGGCTTAACAAACAAGCTATGCAAACCCTAAACCTAATGGACCAATCCCACAACCGGGTTTGGGCCATAATCTAATCATCTAATACTCCCCCGCAGTTTGAACGGCAACATTGTGGACGGACAAACTGGAATGAATGTTGAAAGCCGCTTCTTCTTTTCTTCATCTTCTGTTTTTGTTTGTTCGAGCGGAAGCATAATTGTATTTGGCGGCATAGTTGTGTATTGCTTGCGGCATCCTTCTTTGCGTGACGATTGCTTTTACGTCATGGCTTGCTTTGCCTTTAGAAGGGAGCGGCAATTTGATGATCAACTTTTGTTTTCAAGAACAATGATCTTCGACAATAAAAACAAATAGATGGTGAAGAAAAAAATATAATAGGATCGATGGCAACTCAACATTTTTTTTGACGGCTAGAGTTTAGAGTTTATAAATAAAATACGAAAATAAAATCCTAAATAAAAAAAATAAAGCGGGAAAAAAACATGATCCCTCCGAATCACCGACAAGTAGCCGATGACCGGAGGTTAACAATTTTTATTAGTGGATCTTACCTAAAGCTGTGATACCATGTAAAATACTAAATAGAGATAGATTTTATTGATTGTGTTTTGTGTGATTACATAATGCAGATTGCCCATGTATTTATACAAATACATGCTTAACAAACAAGCTATGCAAACCCTAAAGCTAATGGACCAAACCCACAACCGGGTTTGGGCCATAATCTAATCATCTAATATTAACAAGGAATTATGATATTTAGCAGCTTTTCCGCATACGATTTGGTACCTGATCTTTTCTGCCATCCCAAATGATTCACCATTAGAAATCAACTTCCCCCTAAGTCAACGGTTTGGGACGACAGCCAAACTTATTTGAAGATGTCATTTCAGGAGTGCTTGTTATGCACGAAAAAGATACATAGTCAATCATATAAAGTAACATAATACTTTTTCATACAAAATTAATCAAACATCGCTGAGGTTGATCCTAACCTTTAATAGAGAGCGCAGCTGTGATAATCTAAATCTAAGGAATGACCTACTTCTGCAACTGTGGTAATGAGACTCTCAATCTCGCTTAATAATTTACAACTAGGGTTCCATGCTCTCTGACTTATTTATTTATAAGTGGAGAACCAAGCCGGAATATATAAATGAGTCGTACCCATGCATAATCTGGATTTTTCTCAATGGTTGCCCTTAGATTTCCTCAAAGGCCAAGGTGCTCACGCCTCAAACAGCAGCATGCATGCATAACCGAATCAAACTTAAATCAATAACCTGTGCTAATTAACAGTTTGTAAAGACATCAACGCTAATCAAGGGAGAATATTCCAGGAGAAGATGATATGCGCATCAAACAAACCAAGTCAATGATATGAAATGCTCCAACATTCTAATAAAAGAATATTCCAGGAGAAGAGGTTGAACCTAACCAGTACTAGAAAATCTAATTTAATAATAATATGGGATATGATTCCTAAAATCAAGCTAAACCTCTTGTATATCATAATGGTTAAAATCTTATAAAGAATAAAAATGGTAAATAGAGATGATATACAAGAATCACTGAAAACTTCAAATACATGCTTTATATTATCTCAGAAATCAAAACCCTTTCTTTCTCGTGGATTACTTAAAGAAGCAGTAAATTTAACTTAGATTGTAATGTATGGATCTATGATCCTATCTTGGCATGCAACATCTTGTAAATTTCCCCATCTCGAGCTTCTTGCTTGAGTTTTAATAAAATCTTACCGTTCAAAAAAATAAATAATTGAAATAAAATAAAATAAGAAACATCAGTTATGTTTCATTTTTTTTTTCTTTTCCTATGTTGGAAAAAACTTTCTTAGATAACATTATGTTCAAATTATTGTTCCAAGGTCAACTCTGGCCATTGAATTTCAAATGCTGTTGATGTTGTCCATATGTGTTAAGTTGTGCACAGCCATAAATAATAGGAGTGCTAATTATATGTTAATCAAAGAAATGAGTGGTGCCCAATTAGTTAGCATCAAACATTCCTTAAGTATTTAATTTCCAAGATTGTTGCTGTAATATAATCTAGTCCACCCCAAATATATATAATCCCCTCTACACCACAATACTTATTTATTTTATTTTTATCTATTTATTTTTTTTAATACAAAATCTACAATCTTTATTTATCTGAAATCTCTACTACATTTATTGCATATTGTTTCACAATTTAGCAAGATTTGGTGCTAAGTTCACACATATTTCAGTGTCATCGTTAAAGTTGTCGGTGGTGTCATCGTTAATGCATTCCTAGTATTTGTTTTAGTACCCCCTTAGTTAGGAGCTCAATAAACAGTTAACAACAATCAATTAAATTAAAAGTGGAAATCTCAACCCATTTGTTTATAAGCAAGTCAAGTTTCGTTGTATTCTATCTCAAACGAGTAAACACATTCATTATGCTAAAAAGATAGGGTTTTGCTAAACAACGCTCACTAGGCAATGATTAAGACAACAATTAATATGAATATAAAAAGAAACTTGAACTTTGTTAATTAAAAATAACATATATTTAAGTTAATTTTTATGTTTATTTATTGTGCCTTAAGCATTGCCCAGTTGGCATTGTTTAACAAAACCAAAAAGATAATATCTCGAGTGGAGGTGAAAAGGGTGAAAGTCACCTAAACTCCATTTAGAATGCATATGCAACTTCCTAAATAATTTTACTCAAAGGTTTTGATTATTATCGTGACAATATCATTTTTGTAATCATAAAATTCACATTCAGTTTTTCAAAAAAAGTTTCATAAGAGTTGAGAAAAAGTGTGTGGGTCAATCCAAATTTGACCCAAACCAATTCTGTAAAACAATGTTCTAGATCCAAATTCGCAATATTATATGCATAATTAATTCTAAAATCCGTGAAGCATTATCTCGCCCGAACAAATATAATATATAAGTACAAATTATCATTCCAATAAATGCATACATATAGTGTGCACAAGTAAAGAATTCAGCTGAATATCTCTTCCAGTAGAAACAACAACGTTCAAAAGTTTCTATTTTTTCCTAATCTTTCATGTAGCTTTTTTCTTAGCTACGGTTCATGCTCAGGATGATCAATCAGGTACCCAAGAATGAATTTTCTAGATAAATGGTGTTGCATCAAATGCATTTCTTAGTCTTTTTTATCATTATTTCTTTGCGACTTCATTAGCATAGATTGTGGAATAACCAAGGGTACAAATTATACGGACAGCAAAACAGGATTAAACTATGTTTCAGACGCTGCCTTCATAGACAGTGGTGTGAGTCAGAAAATTTTACCTTCGTATAACTCTCCCACCCTTGATTTCCAACTCACCACTCTAACAAGTTTTTCCCAAGGCACCAGAAACTGTTACACTCTCAGACCAAAACAAGGGAAGGGTCATAGGTATTTAATAAGGGCGAGGTTCTGTTGGAAAATTTAGTGCACTTGAGGGATTAATTCACACCTAGTAATGGGTTTGGAAGTACGGAGTGTACACCCATTTGGTCACTGAATTCCCTGACTCAATAGCGGTTATACTAGTATGAATCTGTTTCTGCTAGTAGATTCTGTTTCTGCTGATCGGATTCTGCTGATGGTGGATTCTGCTAGTAAAATTCTGATGCTAGTAGAATCTGCTGCTAGAATGAATCTGCTGATGGCATCAGTTTATTCTGCTGCTCGTTTTTAACCACTGATTCCTACTATTATGGAAAGTATTATGTTATAATTAATGGGCCGTTAATTATAGATAATTCAATGGGCTAGGGTTTGAATATTCTCAATTATAAATAGAGGTCATAATACATCTGCATGGATATACGATTATCAACAAAAACCCTAAACACTTCAATACGATTTTGTTCTTGATTTGTGCCTAAAACAAGAACATCACTTGGTCTTATCCCATTGAGATATTCGTGTAACACAGGCATAGGGTTGAATAGTTTCTATTGGAAAGTGATACCATGATTTCAAGTGAATATCCGGTACTCATTGATTATCTTAACCCTAATCTGGGAGTATTCAAACACATAATAACCAACAATCAATAAAAACTATTAGTGATAATCAATGGCTGCTGCTATGAGACAAATGGCTGCTAACTTTTCCAAGTTGGAAAAGTTTGAAGGTGTTGATTTCAGAAGATGGCAAAAGAAGATGCACTTTTTGTTGTCAAGTATGAATGTGGTTTATGTTTTGACAATTGAGATTCCTGAAGATTATGGAGATGATGCTATTATGGATCAGATGAGGGCAAGAAGCAAATGGGAGAATGATGACTACATATGCAGGGGTTTAATTCTCAATGGTATGTCTGATTCTCTATTTGATATTTATCAGAATGTTGAAATTTCTCAACAACTATGGGATTCCTAGGAAGCTAAATATATGGCTAATGATGCATCAAGTAAGAAGTTCCTTGAAATTAATTTTAACAATTACAAAATGGTTTATTCTAGACCTGTCATGGAACAATACAATGAACTTCTTAGTATACTTGGTCGATTCACACAACACAAGATGAACATGGATGAGGCTATTTCAGTCTCTTGTATCATTGATAAATTACCTCCTTCTTGGAAAGATTTTAAGCATATGCTGAAACATAAGAAGGAGGAATTAACTCTTGTTGAGTTGGGCAGTCACTTGCGTATTGAGGATTCACTCAAATCACAAGACATTGACAAGCTAAAGAGTAGCAATGCTACTGGTCCATCGGTTGTCAATACGGTGGAGCATAACAACTCCTCCAGGAACAATGACAACAAGGGCAAGCGTAAGCATCAAGATAACACCAAATCTGATATTAACAAGAAACCAAAAGTGACTTGTTGGAAGTGTGATAAAACTGGACACTTCAGTAAGGATTGTAAAGGTGTTAAGATTGGCAATAAAACCAATGGATCAGGCACAAGTGGAGGAAATGGTAACACCAATTCTCTGAAAGGTCAGAATATATTTAATAAGTCTTTCGAGATTTATTATGTTACATATATATCTGAAATTTATTTTGTGCAGGATGATGATGCTGCTTGGTGGGTTGACTTTGGTGAAACAATTCATGTGTGTAAAGATAGAAGCTGGTTCAAGACCTATGAGTCAATGAATGATGGTTATATTCTTCATATGGGAAACGAGTCAACTACCCTGGTGCATGGAAAAGGATGTGTTGATTTGAAGTTTAGTTCTGGAAAGATTGTTTCTTTATTTAATGTTTTACATGTTCCTGATATTAGAAAAAACTTGGTTTCTAGTAGTGTTTTGAATAATTGTGGTTATAAACAAGTGATTGAATCTAATAAGTTTATTTTATCTAAACATGGTGTGTTTATTGGTTTTGGTTATTTGTTTAATCAAATGTTCAGACTTAATACTGTTTATGATAATATTAATTCTGCTTTTATTTCAACCTCTAAACTTAATGATTCAACCTTATGGCATGAAAGACTTGGCCTTGTACACTTTAAAAGAATGCAAGATATGTCTAAGGATGGGTTAATTCCAGCCTTCTATATGGATACTGAAAAGTGTAAAACTTGCATGATGACCAAAATAACTAAGAAACCATTTCAAAGTGTAAAACGTGAAACTAAAGTTTTGGAGCTGATTCATAGTGATCTATGTGATCTTCATGCTACTCCCTCTTTGGGGAACAAGAAATACTTCGTGACTTTTATTGATGATGCTTCTAGGTTTTGTTATGTTTATTTGTTACATACTACGGATGAAGCATTAGATAAATTTAAAGTATTTAAAACTGAAGTTGAATTGCAACAAGGGTCTCTAATCAAAAGATTCAGGACTGATAGGGGAGGTGAGTACACGGATACTCTGTATTTTCAGTCTGTTGGTATAATCCATGAAACGACTGCCCCTTATACTCCTCAGCAAAATGGTATTTCTGAAAGGAAAAACAGGGTGCTGAAGGAGATGGTTAATTCCATGTTGTCCTATTCAGGTTGAGTCAAGGGTTTTGGGGTGAAGCTATGTTAACAGCTTGCTATTTATTAAATAGGGTTCCCAATAAAAAGAACAAGGTTACCCCTTATGAACTCTGGACTAAAAAGAAACCCAACCTGAATTATCTCAGGGTTTGGGGTTGTAGGGCTGCTGTAAGACTCCCTGATCCAAAGCAGAAAACTTTGGGTGAAAGAGGCATTGAGTGCTTCTTTGTTGGATATGCTGAGCATTCCAAGGCATATAGGTTCTATGTCATTGAACCAAATGAATTTGTTTCAATTAACTCAATAATTGAATCAAGGGATGCACTATTTGATGAGAATAGATTTTCATCAGTCCCTAGACCAAGTTAAAGGATTACAAATAGAACTGATGACATTGGTGTATCAGAGGTCCCTGATGAATTATCATCTCAGGTCCCTGATGAGGTTATGGAACAACAACCTGAACCTGAGCTCAGAAGGGGCAATAGGGTCAGGAATCCAAAGTCATTTGGACCTGAGTTTCAATTATACTTAATTGAAGGTACAAGGAGTGAGGTCTCTGACCAATACTCCTATTGCTTCATTGTTGAGGATGATCCCAAATTAGAAGCAATGAAGTCCCAGGATGTTGCTTTCTGGAAAGAAGCAATTAATGATGAGATGGACTCTATCATGGGCAATAACACTTATGTGTTAACTGATCTACCACCTGGTTACAAACCTCTGGGTAGCAAATGGATTTTCAAAAAGAAAATGAAGGTAGATGGAACTGTTGAAAAGTTCAAGGCAAGACTAGTTATTTAGGGCTTTAAACAAAAGTCAGGGATAGACTATTTTGATACTTATGCTCCAGTGGCTCGTATCAGTACCTTAAGATTGTTGCTTGCTTTGGCATCAATTCACAATTTGATTATTCATCAGATGGATGTGAAGACATCTTTCTTGAATGGTGATTTAGATGAGGAAGTTTATATGAACCAACCTCAGGGCTTCATCATGCCTGGCAATGAAAACAAGGTGTGTAAACTGATTAAGTCTCTTTCTGGACTGAAACAGGCACCAAAACAATGGCATCAAAAGTTTGATGAAGTGGTTTTGTCTAGTGGTTATTTACTTAACCAGGCAGACAAATACGTATATAACAAATTTGATGAATCTGGTAAAGGATTCATTATTTGTCTATATGTTGATGACATGTTGATCTTTGGTAATGACCAAAATCAAGTTAACCTTACAAAGGCATT
Organism: Artemisia argyi; assembly: GCA_030686995.1. Taxonomy (NCBI): domain Eukaryota; kingdom Viridiplantae; phylum Streptophyta; class Magnoliopsida; order Asterales; family Asteraceae; genus Artemisia; species Artemisia argyi. The sequence goes on from CM060691.1 coordinate 172,134,282, forward strand.
TTTGTCATCAAAATTCTCCATGAAGGATATGGGGGAGGCTGATGTTATCCTTGGTATAAGGATTAAACATGAAAGTCATAAAATTTCTATCTCTCAGTCTCATTACATTGGGAAGGTGTTGAAGAAATTTAATTACTTTGAGTGTACTCCAGTAAGTATTCCTATGGATACAAGTGAGAAGCTAATGTCTAATACTGGTAAAGCTGTATCTCAACTTGAGTATTCTAGGGTGATTGGCTGCTTGATGTATGCCATGACTTGTACAAGGCCTGATATTGCTTTTGCTGTGGGTAAACTGAGCTGGTATACTAGTAATCCTAGTGCTCATCATTGGCAAGCAATTCAGAGGGTATTTAAGTATTTGAAGAGAACTATGGATTATAGTCTCTCATATACTGGTTATCCTTCAGTATTAGAAAGATACACTGATGCAAGTTGGATCAGTAACACTGAAGACAATTCGTCTACCAGTGGCTGGGTATTCCAACTTGGTGGAGGTGCAATTTCTTGGGCATCCAAGAAACAAACTTGCATCACCAGTTCAACCATGGAATCTGAATTTGTGGCTTTAGCAACTGCTGGCAAAGAAGCTGAATGGTTGAAAAACTTGCTTCTTGAGATTCCATTGTGGTCAAAACCTATAGCACCTATTTCTATCCGTTGTGATAGTGCTGCTACATTGGCAAAGGCTTATAGCCAGATGTACAATGGGAAGTCCAGACACTTAGGTGTCAGGCATAGCATGATTCGTGAACTTATCATGAATGGGGTGGTATCTATAGAGTTTGTTAGATCTCAACAAAACTTAGCTGATCATTTAACGAAGGGTTTTGCTAGAGACTTGGTTTTAAAGTCTGCTAAAGGGATGGGTTTCAAGTTCAACTTAGTCACTGAATGCTAAGACACCCAACTCCCTCCGGAGGAAACTTGGGAGCTGAGTTCAATGTGGAAAGCTGAACATTTAGTGGACTGGAGCACATATTTTATATTACTTCCCAAGGTTGTGCTTAGAACCCGCTGGAAAAGGAGGATGAAGTCTTTACTTCTCAATGGTTATTTTCTTTGAAAAAGTGCTAAGCAGGACCATGAATAAAGAGGAACCACCTATGTGAATATATATATATATATATATATATATATATATATATATATATATATATATATATATATGTATATATATATATATGTATATATATATATGTATATATATATATATATATATATATATATATATATATATATATATATATGTGTGTATATATATATATATATATATATATATATATATATATATATATGTGTGTGTATATATATATATATATATGTATATATATATATATATGTGTATGTATATATATATATGTATATATATATATATATATATATATATATATATATATATATATATATGTATACTAGCAGGGTACCCGCGCGTTGCGGCAGCGGGTACTCTGAAATAAAATTTTTTGGTAAATCATGTATTTTAGTTTATTATATTCTTTTTGAAAAATAAATTTACGGATATCAAGAATTTCGTTTATCTCGTGCCCGTTGGCCCGTACCCGTTCAGGCTCGAGCCCGTTTGACCTGCGCCCATTCGGGCTCAAGCCCAGTTGGCCCATTACCCGTTCGGGCCTGAATATTTGTATAATTTGCTTTATTATTTGTATTATTGACATTTAATGTAGGAATTATGTTTAATTTGATTATACAATATACTTGATAATTTGTATTTTTTATGTAAAGGGTGTTTTAATAATTGTATTTATTTATCAGTTAATTAATTGACTATATTAAATAGCATTAATGTGCTGTGTTGTTTTGTTTTTTTAATATGTGTATTAAAGTGGTGTATACTATACTTTTTGTTCTTGTTTTGTAAGTCTGAAAATTATGTGCTAGATGTGATGTTTAAGCGTGTATATCTTATTTGTTAATTTTTGAGATAATAATGAGATGTAAAATCTTAATCATATATATCTTTTTGTGTGTTTGTGCGTAACACAAATTGGTTAAGTAAGACTCCTTTGTTAATTGAGATAATAATAGGATGTAAAATCTTAACCCAATAGGTTATGTGTTTTTCTTATTTGAAAAGTTACATACTTGCTGGTACATCCATCCTATATGAGCATTTAGATGTGATATTTAAGCGTGTATATCTTATTTGTTAATTTTTGAGATAATAATGAGATGTAAAATCTTAATCATGTATATCTTTTTGTGTGTTTTGTGCGTAACACAAATTGGTTAAGTAAGACTCCTTTGTTAATTGAGATAATAATGGGATGTAAAATCTTAAACCAATAGGTTATGTGTTTTTCTTATTTGAAAAGTTACATACTTGCCGGTACATCCAATAACATATACTACGTATTTATCTCGTCCTTTTTTATCATATAGCCAAAGAGCATATACTATCATATCGTTCAACCTGTTTTTGCTTTTTCAGTTTCAGTTTTTGGGTCCTTGGGGTGTCCAACCTGTTTTTGCTTTTTCAGTTTCAGTTTTTGGGTCTTTGGGTTGTACTCTGTTCGGCCACAACACTTTTCCAAGAATTCAAATTTCAAACTCAAAACTCAATGGGTAATATAATAAGCTTATTTAAGCACCATTTTTAAATTCTATATATTGTAATACATTTTATTCCTAACTTCTCCATAAAAGTTTACAGCAAGTCTTGTCATGTCTTTCCTGTATAAGGTCTCACACCGAAACACATTCATTCATAAAACCTTTGGATGCCAAATTGGCTTCCTATTTGTTTCTTTCTAATTTTTTTAAGAAACCTTTTTCATATGACTTTATTTAGTTAAACTTGCAACTTTTTTTTTAAGAAACGTTTTACAAAGTACAAAAGTATAGAACTATAGATATTAAATTTTTAAAAGCTTATCACCAGCCCATCTACATGACCTGTTCTAATACTTTACCAAAAAAATAAAATAAAAAATGAAATAACTTTACTACAAGCTTATCACCAGCCAATTACATAAATTTGACCACTTTTGATATTTACGGTACAAGTTTAATATTAAGCATTTCGTTCCCGTAAGCAGGTTTAGGACACGACAACAATTTTTGGTCCCGGTCGGGTCAGCAAATCTGAAAAACACAAAAAAGAAACTCAGAATTATATTAAAAATCACAAGAAAGTCAGATTCAAAAAAATTAAATAAAAACAGATTAAAAAAAAAATTAATAGAATATCATATTTATAAAAAAAATAAAAAAAGAAACACACAAAATACATAAAAAAAAATTGTGACAATCATATTTATTTAAACCAAGAAATATTCAAAATGTTTCAAATCAGAAAATCAAACTTTCAAAAAAAAAATAATCAGATTTGTTAAATAGAATAAAAAAACAAAAAGAAACAAAAAGAAAACTTATATTAATGTTATCATCATAATCAGTTACATAGATCTATATCTATAAAAACTTCAAAAAAAAATACCTCAAACTTTTGGTATCATGGTGGGTTCGGCAACGATGCAAATCCGGTGGCGGCAACGATGCAAATCCGGTGGCGACGACATTGAATTCCGTCGACAGCAGCGAGAGCAACATCAAAACTTAAAAACATATAAAAAATGTTACAAAAAGTAAAATATGTAAAAGTAATATACAGATCTATGAAAATACCTTTAAACTCATGACTGTAATGACTCAGATCTGATGGTGACGGTGGTGTGGGGTCACGGTGGTAGGGTTGATGAGTTTAAAGGTATTTTCATAGATCTGTGTATTACTTTTACATATTTTACTTTTTGTAACATTTTTTATATGTTTTTAAGTTTTGATGTTGCTCTCGCTGCTGTCGACGGAATTCAATGTCGTCGCCACCGGATTTGCATCGTTGCCGCCACCGGAATGCGTTGCAGAACCCACCATGATACCAAAAGTTTGAGGTATTTTTTTTGAAGTTTTTATAGATATAGATCTGTGTAACTGATTATGATGATAACATTAATATAAGTTTTCTTTTTGTTAGTTTTTGTTTTTTTATTCTATTTAACAAATCTGATTATTTTTTTTTTTGAAAGTTTGATTTTCTGATTTGAAACATTTTGAATATTTCTTGGTTTAAATAAATATGATCGTCACAATTTTTTTTATGTATTTTGTGTGTTTCTTTTTTTATTTTTTTTTACAAATATGATATTCTATTAATTTTTTTTAATCTGTATTTAATTTTTTTGAATCTGACTTTCTTGTGATTTTTAATATAATTCTGAGTTTCTTTTTTGTGTTTTTCAGATTTGCTGACCCGACCGGGACCAAAAATTGTTGTCGTGTCCTAAACCTGCTTACGGGAACGAAATGCTTAATATTAAACTTGTACCGTAAATATCAAAAGTGGTCAAATTTATGTAATTGGCTGGTGATAAGCTTGTAGTAAAGTTATTTCATTTTTTTTTTTTTTTTTTTTTGGTAAAGTATTAGAACAGGTCATGTAGAAGGGCCGGTGATAAGCTTTTACAAATTTAATATCTATAGTTCTATACTTCTGTACTTTGTAAAACGTTTCTTAAAAAAAAAGTTGTAAGTTTAACTAAATAAAGTTATATGAAAAAGGTTTCTTAAAAAAAATAGAAAGAAACAAATAGGAAGCCAATTTGGCATCCAAAGGTTTTATGAATGAATGTGTTTCGGTGTGAGACCTTATACATGAAAGACATGACAAGACTTGCTGTAAACTTTTATGGAGAAGTTAGGAATAAAATGTATTACAGTATATAGAATTTAAAAATGGTGCTTAAATAAGCTTATTATATTACCCATTGAGTTTTGAGTTTGAAATTTGAATTCTTGGAAAAGTGTTGTGGCCGAACAGAGTACAACCCAAAGACCCAAAAACTGAAACTGAAAAAGCAAAAACAGGTTGGACACCCCAAGGACCCAAAAACTGAAACTGAAAAAGCAAAAACAGGTTGAACGATATGATAGTATATGCTCTTTGGCTATATGATAAAAAAGGACGAGATAAATACGTAGTATATGTTATTGGATGTACCGGCAAGTATGTAACTTTTCAAATAAGAAAAACACATAACCTATTGGTTTAAGATTTTACATCCCATTATTATCTCAATTAACAAAGGAGTCTTACTTAACCAATTTGTGTTACGCACAAAACACACAAAAAGATATACATGATTAAGATTTTACATCTCATTATTATCTCAAAAATTAACAAATAAGATATACACGCTTAAATATCACATCTAAATGCTCATATAGGATGGATGTACCAGCAAGTATGTAACTTTTCAAATAAGAAAAACACATAACCTATTGGGTTAAGATTTTACATCCTATTATTATCTCAATTAACAAAGGAGTCTTACTTAACCAATTTGTGTTACGCACAAACACACAAAAAGATATATTTGATTAAGATTTTACATCTCATTATTATCTCAAAAATTAACAAATAAGATATACACGCTTAAATATCACATCTAGCACATAATTTTCAGACTTACAAAACAAGAACAAAAAGTATAGTATACACCACTTTAATACACATATTAAAAAAACAAAACAACACAACACATTAATGCTATTTAATATAGTCAATTAATTAACTGATAAATAAATATAATTATTAAGACACCATTTACATAAAAAATACAAATTATCAAGTATATTGTATAACCAAGTTAAACATAATTCCTACATTAAATGTCAATAATATAAATAATAAAGCAAATTATACAAATATTCAGGCCCGAACGGGTAATGGGCCAACTGGGCTTGAGCCCGAACGGGCGCGGGTCAAACGGGCTCGAGCCCGAACGGGTACGGGCCAACGGGCACGAGATAAACGAAATTCTTGATATCCGTAAATTTATTTTTCAAAAAGAATATAATAAACTAAAATACATGATTTACCGAAAATTTTTATTTCAGAGTACCCGCTGCCGCAACGCGCGGGTACCCTGCTAGTACATATATAGACACACACACACACACACACACACACACACACACACACACACATATATATATATATATATATATATATATATATATATATATATATATATATATATATATATATATATATATATATATATATATATATATATATATATGTATGAAGTTTTGCCGCTTCAGGAAGCGTTGGACTATCAGCTTTTACAACATTTATGAATTAGATATGGACACATGGCTTGTATAGTGTTGAGTTTATTTAAGTGTTTGAAAATGTATGTGTATTTTATCTTCAGGTATTCAAATGGGTTGAAGGGTTCAATTCTTAGAACACCTTGATTCTCGAATATTTGAACGTGTAATGTACTAAGATGAGAATTCAATCTTCAAGATTTTTTCATTTATGCATATATTTTGTCTTGTGTTTAATTTTTAAAGTAAAGGAAGTGAACTAAATTTGGGGAGGATTGTTGGAAAATTTAGTGCACTTGAGGGATTAATTCACACCTGGTAATGGGTTTGGAAGTACGGAGTGTACACCATTTGGTCACTGAATTCCCTGACTCAATAGTGGTTATACTAGTATGAATCTGTTTCTGCTAGTAGATTATATTTCTGCTGATCGAATTCTGCTGATGGTGGATTCTGCTAGTAGAATTCTGATGCTAGTAGAATCTGCTGCTAGAATGATTCTGCTGATGGCATCAGTTTATTCTGCTGCTCGTTTTTAACCACTGATTCCTACTATTATGGAAAGTATTATGTTATAATTAATGGGCCGTTAATTATACATAATTCCATGGGCTAAGGTTTGAGTATTCTTTATAAATAGAGGTCAAAATACATCTGCATGGATATACGATTATCAACAAAAACCCCAAACACTTGAATACGATTCTGTTCATGATTTGTGCCTAAAACAAGAACCGGTCTTGTCCCATAGAGATATTCGTGTAACCCAGGCATATGGTCGAATAGTTTCTATTGAAAAGTGATACCACAATTTCAAATGGTACTCATTGATTATGTTAACCTAATCTGGGAGTATTCAAACACATAATAACCAACAGGTTCCATTATGGCAACTATGATTTTAAAGGTCATTCCCCCGAGTTTTACCTTTACCTGGGTTCCGATTATTGGTACACAGTTAACTTTATTGACGCCATAGCAATGGATTATGAGATTATTCACCTATCCTCATCAGACTACATATATGTTTGCCTAGTGAACATAGGTCTTGGAAACCCTTTTATTTCTGCACTAGAACTAAGGCTTTTGGATAGCTCCATGTATGGAACTCGATTACAATCATTGATCCTCTCGGAGCTCTCTAATTATGGTTCATCTGAAACAATCAGGTCAGCACAAAAAATTTCTCAAGCGTATTGATTTTTATACTTTAAATACTACTGGGTTATACATATATATGTGCTAACTACTTACTGAGGTGGTAAAATGGATGGGTCGAGCAATAGGTCAAATCAGATTCAGGTCGTGCGTTACAGGACAAGTAGGTTTGAAATAGCCTGAAAAAAAAATGCATTTTCTACAAGAATTAGTGTGTCAAATAATCAAACCTTAGAGAAGAGGTTTAATGTAGTAAAGATACACTTCAGGCGACTTCCGACCCATTTGACCCATTTTTCTAGCTAACTTATTTTATTTTACCTATTGGAGATAAAATAGCGTCGGTGGTTTAAGTGTTATCAACTATTTTAGGTGATTTGTAATTTTTTGGAGACCAATGGGATTTCATTTTAAGTTCGGATACGTGTTCAGAGGTGTGGAGTGCACACGTACTCATTTGAGCTAACATGATTCCTACCTCCACAATACAGAGGGGTCAAGGGGGCAACGCCCCTTGCAGGATCTAAGGAGAAAAATTAACATATTCTCTTTGTTTTGTTTTCTGGCCTAGAAACTGAGTGATTTGATTGTCTTATCTCAATAGATATTTGCGTGTGACCTAGGCAATACGGTTCGAAATACTTTATTTGAAAAGTGGATTATATATGATTCAATCCTCATTTAAAACAATCATCACACTTTAAACCAATTTCTAACAAATACAGCCCAATTCGACCCATTCATATTGAAATGGGTCAATATCGACACCTCTACGACTGATGCAAACTCAATTTTGTATGTCCAACTTGCTTGTTCACCTATTAATGTGTCAGATATCCGGATGACAAGTATGATAGAATATGGTCCCCTACGACTTCAACTAGCCTTGCAGCTATATCTACCTCTGGTACAGTTTCTTCAGGGCCATCAAGCACAGAAAAAGTACCATCAAAGGTCATGAGCACTGCCTTTGCGTACAGCGACCCTACCGGTTACATATACGATAGGTGGACAGCTACTAATGCCACTGAGGAGTTTATCGTGTACCTTTACATTGCTGAAATTGAGCCCTTAGAGAAAAACCAGAAACGAGAGTTCAACATTTATCTGAATGAAGAGTACTGGGATGGACCAGTTTCCCCACTTGACCACACCACAAGCGAATATTTCACTACATGTTCCGGTTCATTAAATTATAATTTTACATTGTACCCAACCGACAATTCAACCCTTGCTCCTATTTTCAATGCCATGGAGCTGTATAATCCAAAACAGTTTTTACAACAGCAAACAGAAGACCAAGATGGTAAATATTTTACTAGCAGTATATTTCGACACATTTTGTATATAAAGGGGTCGATCTTGGTTTTATTCCATCTAGAATGGGTCAAATAGATTATGAACTAAAAAGAAAAGGGAAAGGGCCAAAAGGGTTAGAAGTCTCCTTATGTAAAGCAGACAACCTTCTAAATCGTTTCTATTTAAAGATTGAGATAGTTATAGTAATAGAATTGTTTTTGTATTCATTTTTAACATAGTTGGTAATTAAAAAATAATAATGATAATAAAAATAAATAAATAAATAAATTATACTAGAAGAACTAAAATTGTTTACTAGCCAACACAACCGCCCTAGCCCGGCCCATTTTGTAGTCTCCTCGTAACATTATGATGCAGATCTATTATCTGTTATAGTTTATTCATCTGTCTTGCCTATTTTGTTAAAATTAGCTGCAGCAATATGGAGTACCAAGTCAACGTATAGGTTAAAAAGAAACTGGCAAGGAGATCCATGTTTACCACATACATCTGTCTGGGATGGTATCAACTGCAGCTACAACGACTCGGAGAATCCTTGGATCATATCATTGTATGTATCCCTTCAAAACCATAACTGAATAACTATTATCTTTTATTACGATTGGGACAATTTCTTAAAAAACTTCGAATTCAGGAACCTGTCCTCTAGCGGATTGAGTGGGGAGATAGCTGATACCTTAGCTAATCTCACAATGATAAAATCATTGTAAGTTCCAACTTAGTGAATATAGTCTATCATATTTCCTTATTCTAAAGGTGGCTCACCCTAGTTACTTTTGGTTCCTTCTCAGGGATCTGTCCTTCAATAACTTGACAGGAAGTGTGCCAAAGTTCCTCGCATCTCTTGATTTTCTGAAGACTTTGTAAGTTGTCTAGCTGTAAATAACTAAATACAGGGTCAAAAGTTTTTATACTGTGTATAATGGTCTTTGCATGGTCTTCCTTACAGAAACCTAACAGGAAATAATTTCACAAGACCACTACCAGCAGAACTCCTAGAAAAGTCAAAGAAAGGATCGTTATTGCTGATGTTAGCTCCATATCTCATGATTATTACTCAATTTAAAGTAGTACTTCACCAATCACATAACTTGTTCTAACATTTCTTATCCAGTGTCGACGAAGATAAAGGTTCTTGTCCCAACGATTCATGTAAAAAGAATAAGCATAACAAAATTATTATTCCTGTGATAGCAACAGTTGCTGCCCTTTTTGTGCTTTTAACGATGTTAGCGATAACATGGATAATTAAAAGAAGACAAACAAAAGGTTTGGAAGTTTTCAGCGTTATCACACATTTAAAATCATAAGCTATATATCTTAAATCTATATACTTGGTGTTAAAAATAATGAATGCAGATAAACCTAGTGATGTAGTGGGATCGAGAAATCAACGTTTCACATTTTTAGAGATACAGAGTATTACTGACAGCTTCAATACGACCATTGGGAAAGGCGGCTTCGGAACAGTGTTTTATGGATCTATTGGGAATAATCAAGTTGCTGTGAAAATGCTTTCTGAATCATCAGCACAAGGCTACAGAGAATTTCAAGCTGAAGTAAGTTCTGTCTCTGCCATGAATACTAAACCAATATATCAGCTAACTTCTTTAGTAGAGGGTTTTGATAATGACAGCCCTAAGGGTTTTGATTAAGCAAATGATTTCCATTACAATACCACCTAAATGATTCTGATTGGATGATAATCCCGAAAATAGTGGAGTCAATCCCGGAAATAGTGGATTCACGATTAATACTTGATAGTGATCCAATTATAGTACAACAAAACCCTCTTAACCACAACCCTTTGGGCTTTCGATTGCAAAATTCTTTTTAATAGTAATGCAATATATTCATTAATATCAGTTAGCAGTGGTTACATAGGATGACAAGCTAAGAAACTTTCAACTACAGGTCCGCCTTCTCATGAGTGTTCATCATAAAAATTTAACTCCACTAGTTGGGTATTGCGATGAAGGAAGCCAAAAAGGAATCATCTACGAGTACATGGCAAATGGAAACTTAGGAATGCATCTATTTGGTAATTGTCCTTACATGCTTCTTTCTTTATAGTACTTCATATCAGCCCATTTCAAACATTGAAGTTCAATCACTAATATATTGAATTACTTAAATAGGGGGAAGTCCAAATGTTTTGAGCTGGAAAAAAAGGCTAGAAATCGCATATGATGCAGCACAAGGTCAGTAATCAGATTACTTTACATTCTTCCAGTACATACTTTATAGGACTGCTTCAACATGCATGAGTTTGTATTATAGGGCTAGAGTACATGCATCATGGTTGCAAGCCATCGCTAGTCCATAGAGATGTGAAGTGTTCAAACATATTATTAAACGAGAATCTCCAGGCGAAACTAGCAGATTTTGGGCTTTCCAGGGCTTTCGCAACAGAAAGTTCCACCCACGTGTCAACTGCAATTGCCGGCACTCCTGGTTACCTTGACCCAGAGTAGGTTCTTTTTCTTTGCTCCCCATATTTACATTATATGAATAGAAGACCTTGTTGTATTAACAGAAGATCTTTCTGTTCAAAATGTATAACAAGTTTTGTTTTTCAGGTATTACACAACAAGCAGGTTGACGGAGAAAAGTGATGTGTATAGCTTTGGGGTAGTACTCCTGGAGTCTGGAGATAATCACAGGCCGACCAGCAATATCAGAAGATATGTACATAGTTAACTGGGTTAAATCAATGATTGCAGCAGGAAATATTGAAAACATAATTGATCCTAGATTGCACGGGGATTTCGACATCAATACAGCCTGGAAGGTAGTGGAATTGGCAATTACCTGTGTTGACAGCATATCTTCCAATAGGCCAACCATGAATGACTTGGTGACGGATATAAAGAGCTGTTTGAAAGCAGAGAAGGGTTTTCATGGGGCCAAACCAAATGTATTAGACAGGCACATGTCCTTGAGTTTGGAGAGTATGCAGGGTCCAAATCTACGATAGTCAAGTCGTGAATGTGTTTTCATCTCTACTATTTTGCACTCACCAAAATAGCTTGCAGCATGCAATTTTATTGATATGAGTTTCCCCTTGTAAAGTTGTGAGAGAATTTATTATCACCAAGTGGTTGTGGGTTGTGTGAGATCTTTGTATTTTGTGATTGTGAGATTGTTATTTCTCCCTTTGCTTAAAAAAAAAAAAAAAAAAAAAAAAAAAAAGTTCCTTTTAAAACGATTCGGGTCTCCATCAAAAATACATTTGCCCCTAGTGATCAAAGAACCAGAAAAAGCACAAAACTAGTCTTCTTCTTAGCATTTGAAGCTTGCTACATGATTAACATCTCTAAGTTACATTGCAAATAGAAGGCCTATGGTAACTATATTCTATGTGAAGTTTCAAACTAGTATAATGAATACCATGCCATCTCCTTAATGAATGAAAAAATATGTTCTTCTCTAGTTATGAGACTGCTTGGCTCTTTAATTTACATAGGGATGACACCCGTGGGCAATGGGCACGGGTACCTCTAACCCGTCACCCGCCCACCTAGTTTTTTTCTCACCCATCACCCACCCGTCACCCACCAATGGGTACAAATTTCTACCCATGCCCTTTCCCGCGGGTATTTGTTGCCCATGGGTAAACCCATGGGTTAGTGTTATGCAACAAAATTACAAAACGGTTATATGAAAACTAACTATGAAACTGCGTAATAAAACACCAATCAATTTGCCAAATACAACTTTGATTATTTGATATTTCATACTCTCTTTTTAGTCTTGAAACTCAAATAAACATTTAGGTTAATGTATTTTTTTTTAGATTTGGTAGTAACTGTTAAATGTATACATGTACCATCATAAATATCTTAATTAGTATAATTAATTTTAACATGGGTTTATGGGTACACCTACGAGTATTTTGACGGATATTGTGACAACTGGCAAAATAGGGAGCCGCTTTATAAAAACCCGCATTACATTGAAATTATAAATTTAGAATTTTTGAAAGTTTATTGTGACGAGATATTTTACGAACGTTGATACTTGATTTCGATCGTATGTTAATTATGAGGATTGATTATTTATTTATGGTTTGGTTTGATTCGTTCGTGATGATTTATTTTGAGATTGTTATTTTGGCACTACTTTGACTCCGGCACTAGGTTGACCTAACAATTTTAATTATATTTTTATGGGTTCGGATATTATTATTATTTTGAAACGGGTTCGGTTGGAGAAAATGGTTTGATTATTTAAGGTTTCGGGTTTGGCCTGTGTGTTTGCATTGGGCTACTTAGCCCACCTTACTCACCCTATTATTATTATTGTTTGATAAAAAGAATTTTTTTTTTTTTTAAATTACACTAAACCGTCCTTGTGGATCCGGTTATAGCACACAACCCACACAACACCCTCACCATTTCACTCTCTTCTCTCTCTCTCAAGTTACTCACCACCCAAACCCTAACACCCTTAGCCGCCGCCCCTTCAATCGGCAGCCACCATCTCACCGCCACTCCCACATCAACACCACCACCACAAATCGAATCTCCATCATCTAATCTACCCGATCTACTACCACACGCGCCCTAAAACTAAATTTTTCAACTCGTTTTATCACAAAAATCATCACCATCTTTATTGTTTTGAAGTCTCTTCACGATTTGGTCTTGGGAATCAAAGGTAGGTCGAGTTCGACCCGTATTTTGGTGAAAACGTGACCAAGGGTCACGGGTTTGATTATTTTCTTTCGGATCTATGGTTAAAAACATGAAATACTAGTGGGTTTTTGATAAAAACATGACATAAATCAAGTTTGGTATCCGGGTTGTGTTTATTTTCGATGGGTCGAAGTGAACCCGAGAGCTTGTGCTCTCGGTTGGTATTAATCTCGGTTTTGGTTGTGGATTTGTGATAATTCTTGATCTTGGGCTCGAATTGGTGATGTTTGGTTATCATTTTGTGATGTTTGGTCATTTTTGGTTGTGTTTGGTTCGACCTTGTGGTCATTTGGTATTTCGGCCGACACCCATGGGGGGGCTGTTGGGTCGAGTGGCTCGAGCTAGAGCAAGCCGAGACCTAATGGTCTCGGGTGGGACTCACGCACCTTGTTTCGGGTGTAATATTGACCCGGGTTGACTTGGTAAATCAACCCGTAATTGTTTATGTTTTCGGTTGTTATTCATACTTGCCGAAGTATTGATTTTGTTGTGGTTATTATTTTTGGGCCATGAGTGTATTATTTTTGAACTTGAAGTGGTATATTGGAATACGAGTTATATTGGAGATGTGTTGTCGAATGTGGAACTTGGGGACCGATTGTGAGACGGTCATTAGATGACGGAGATAGGTTAGTCGGGTGCCGTAGTCGGACCCTCATGTTGTAGCACGTGGATATGGGATTGTTTCGACGGAGTTGATTTATATTGTGACTTGATTCTTATTACTTTGGACTTAGACTATGAGCCGAGGGTCATGACTCGGACATGTGACCAAATTCTATGACTCGATAAATATTTAAAAGTCGATATTAAAAATAATACTCGTTATAATATTATTAAGAATATAATCGTTTATAAACGTATATATAGACGTGTTATATATATATATATATATATATATATATATATATATATATATATATATATATATATATATATATAAATGCGTATATTAATAATAAAACGATTACGAGTAAACGTTATAATAATAAAACGATAGTTATTATACTATGCAAATAGTGTAATAAATGTCGGGATATTATTATAAATAATAACTATATAAATGATGGCGAAACATAAGTCGGGTAAATAATAATTAAAAATGTGATTTTATTTATAAATTAGAAACTTATCGAGTTATACGAATTGTGGGTCTTTAAAGTCCAAGTGGGCTTTATATTGTGACTTTGTGTTGTCACGGATATATGACGGTTAATATAAACATTTTATATATCGAATGACTCATTCTAGATCGAGTTATTTGACGATATAAAATGGGTATATTAATGGGCATCGTATCCCACGACGCCCATAGGATGTGGTATATATTTTAGGGTAATAAATTACTATATGTCTCGTGAAATTTGGCCGATTCGACGATATATATAGGGAATTCATTGGACTACGACATATACCAAATAGAAACTTATGTGCAATGTGCTTTAGGTTGGGTATAATCTTGGAACGATATATTACGTAAATAAATATGGGAGATTACCAAATCGACGGATTTGATAAGCTTCGATAATTATTTAAATAATATATTGGGCTAACATTAGACCTATAGTTGTCTTATTAATGTTCTTTGTTGAGGCTTTTTGGTTTGTGTTGTGTCGACCCTCCACCCGTATGGATACCAAACGTCGAATTTCAAATGAAAATGAAGTTAATTCGAGAAATGGATAATTTTGGAAAGTAAAATGGAATACGTTTGGGAATGGGAATATATGATTTTGAGGAAATGATTTCTGAGCGGGTTTGATATTGTTAGGAAGTGCCGAGTCAGTAGTCGCCGTTACGTGAGTTGCTTGAGATTTCTTACGCCTTTCTTCTATCGTTTCTTTTGAGGATTTCTGGACTTGAGGTGAGTCATAGCCCCACTTTTTCTCTTGAACTTTGTTTTCAATACTTGGGGTGAGAAACGTGCAAATGTTTTATGTGGACTATTATCGCTTTATTTATTTATTTCAAAACTTGCTATGCTTATAGAACTAGGTAGGATTTAGCGAGGCCTAGTCCCGAACTAGGTAAGCTATTGATTAGGATTAAGCGAGGCCTAGTCCCGAACTAGGTAAGCTAGTGATTGGTTGTTGAGCGAGGCCTAGTCCCGAACTAGGTAAGCTATTGATTTGGTTATAGAGCGAGGCCTAGTCCCGAACTAGGTAAGCTATTGATTGGTTGTTGAGCGAGGCCTAGTCCCGAACTAGGTAAGCTATTGGATTGATTTAGGAGCGAGGCCTAGACTTGAGCTAGGTAAGCTATTGATTTGGATTGATTTGAGCTATATCGTGCACCTATAGGGATGATTTGATTTGATTTGGTTGGATTATTTTGGTTGGATTATTTTGGTTGGATGATTGAGGCCTAGTCTAGCTAGCAAGCGTTTTGCGTATATGTCCACTATATTGAATTAAGAATCTAAACCTATGATCTTACCAGCGAAAGCTGACTTTTAGCACGTTTTCTCAGGTAATTAAGTGATGCTATGCGGATGCTTGGGATTGGAGGCTTGGCATTTGGCACCGGTTATGGATCTATATTTGTAAAACTCTGATAACTATTGTGGACCTATATTTATTTCTTTTGGGCCTGCCTTTGGATAATTTTGGGATAATGTAAACTTTAAAACCCCGCGTGGTTGCATTTTATTTTGTTTACTTTATCTCGTTCTTTTATGTCTTGTGTTTGGATACCAATCCCCGTAGCACCCCGAAAGCTTGTTGAGTCTTCCGCTGTATCAAATTTTGGGGGTGTTACAGATATACCCGTGGGTATTTTAAATGGGTGTCATGGGTTTACCCGCGATGGGTATGCCTTACCCGTCACCCACCCGCCACCCACTGATGGGTAAAGATTTTCACCCACGACCCACCCGTGGGTGAAAATTGACACGTTTACCCACCCATTTATGGCGGGTACCCGCGGGTTGTGGGTTTTTTCTCGCCCATTGCCATCCCTAGATTTACATCATTAAGTTAAGCAAAAATCAGTATTTGTCATTTTCTACGAAATTATATATGTTCTCTAGGAATTTATACTCAATTATGATTTGCACACAACAAGGTACAAAGGGATTAAGAAAAATGCAACAAATGAACAACTTTTTACATCAGAAGAAGTTGTGTGCAAATCAAATGTGATTGTGTGAAAATCAACTCCCTTATCGAATTTTCACCATCAAACTCTGTACTGTTATTCTACAATAAAAAACTTATGAGGTAGATTTATATGTGCTCTATTAATATCATTTTTCAATGTTATTTGACAATGCATTATTCTCTGTTTCCATTGACGCACTCCCTGGGTAATATATGACTTCTGCTATACACTTTTAATGTTCTGTTATTTCTACTGCGCCGATTTAGTGTCCAATGGTACCGGACTAGATTTTAAACATAAAAGGGTCCAAGTATAATTAACTTGCATTGGCAAGGTTCTATGAACGACACTTCAAGGAATAAAAGATAGCTTGAAGACATGATTCCTCTAAAATGTGGTGTTAGCAAGAGAAACACCACAAGTTGAAGACTCAATCACCAAGTCATGACAATAACTTGATGATTTCAATGTCTCTTCGTTAACAAACATGAAAAGACAAGTACGAATTTAGTAAAGTTAGTCAACACTATTCACAAATGGGGGTATTGGTTCTTCCCAAGAATAAAAGCATTATCTGAAAATTGTACTTCTCCACTAGATGCTCAAAAGACCCTCACCTGAAGGCCTAGTACGCATGCCTATATAAGAGAATATTTGTCAAGATTAAATACTCACTACCTCCAATTATTGAATACGGAGTACTTATGAAGAGCATTTACTCTAATGTTTGAACTATCATTACTATAATCGATCTCCATCTGGGACGCACTACTACAAAAAATCCCACAGAAACCGGTCAAAATAGCCCATGAAGAGTGGTTTTGAGACCACTCTCTGAGGGGGGTATCTCCATGACCGAAACATATAGAAACCGGTTATGCAACCTATTTCTATTAGAATCATCGACACCGGTTTTCTCCTTACTGATAGGTCTCCATATTAAAATAAGCACACATGTTTTATTGAAAATCGAGACCGGTTCTCCCACAATCTGTCTTTATAGAAACATCCAACCTGTCTTTATATAAGTAAAAAGATGTGTTTTTTTCCTCAAAACCTGTCTTTTTTGTTAATCTCTTTTATTAAAAAAAAAAATGTTTTTGGAATTTTTCAATAAATTCCATAATCTACAATTTGACTCACCAAAATAAAAAAATATATATGCATCAAATATATATAAAGAGATTAGATAGACCACAAATTTTGAAATCAACAAATTAAATTAAGACAATACTTCAATTCAACTAAACATAAATCCTAGACAAAATCCTAATTAAACACTAGAATTCAACAAATAACCATAAAGGAAAACACTAGAATTCAATATAATTATCTAGGATCAATCACGCCACAATGTAAACCATGCACCAATGATCGCGTTCAATTCTTTGCTCTCTAACGGACGCTCGTCACTCAAAGGTACCTACAAGTAAATTAAAGAAATAAAAACGTAAGCCTTAAGTCTACTACTGAAAGAAAAAATGTGCTACTCATGAACAAAGAAAAGATGAACGAGAATTTATTTAATTTCTAGTAGCCCACTAAAAAGTCTACAAGTGAGAAAATACTTATATACTTATCATATGAACAAATAAATATATATTAGCCTACTAAAAAGTTTACAAGTGAGCACCAAAAAAAACAAAAAAACCATGCGTTTACAATTAATAAGTATCAACAGGAACTAGAACTATATAACAAATTCAGTAGGCAACTTGAAATTGAAAATAACACTAAGATGTAGCGACTAATAAGCAATAACAGATTCTTGCATATGTAAACCAATCGTCCTGTGCAAATACTTGTGCTTATGTACTATTAAACTTTTTCTAAAAATATTATATAATGTTATTTCAGTCTTATCGGGTTGACCCGATAAGCTAAATAACTCAACCCTAACCCGGCATTATAATAATATCGGGTTTTTGGGTTCGGTCCAAAATAACCAAATAAACATTTGTAACCCGATTAGACCCGACCTTATAAGCCTTATTGACACCCTTATGTGTATCTAAGTCTTGTATTGATGGTATTCGAGTCAAAATTTGGGCATGTCTATACAATGGGCTGTAACCAATGAATGACTAATTTACAGAATTTAAGGGGAGAAACTCATCTGCAACTGAGACAAGCTTATAAGAATATGCACATGAATCGATGGTCCATCTTCAATATATTAAACAAATCCTGAGGCAGCATAGGCTAAGAATGGTCATTTGATGGACTCATGCCTACATCCTCCGCCGCATTAGCCTAATGTCATTACCATGAAAGACAAGTCTCCATTCAATTATGCTTGATATGGCGCCCTTGTAAAATCTCAATTCATTGATCCACAGCATCTACAAATCACATAATCCAATTTTCAAGAAACCAATTAAAATTATACTAGATCATATAAGGTATAACTAACTAAACGAACTAAAACTACTTAATGTCAAAACTGGTGGTTTCTTATTTCAGAACAAGTGTCATATCAACTGCTAGATTAACAAACATAAACATTTTAGCCACGAGCGAGCATGAAATTTCCACCCACTAGGACCCACATTCATCACCAGTAGTCAATATATCAAGTTCATAGTTGAGTAGACCAAGCTGCCCCACCCACCCATGTTGCCTCCAGTAGTCAATATCTTTCAAAACTAAGTTAATGGTTCACTCAAGATAACATCAGTATTGCATTAGTTAATTTTATCACCAAAAGAATTGACTTGATGAAATGCAACACATAAAAAGATATCTAACTAACCTAGTATGTGAAGTAGCAACCACCAAAATATAGTAGACACAGAGTAGATCCCTTATGTAGTAATTCAAACATAGTACATGATTAAATATGTTTTATAACTTCTAGATAGATGTTATGGAAATAAGCTAAAGCTACTAATTTTTTAGCCCATTTGGTCAGTTTAATGTAACTATAGAAAGTGATCATTAGTCAAATACAGATTTATGTAATACAGTTAGATAACCATAACGCATGTATACAAAGGTGAATGAAAGTATCAGATTTAGCCCTTACGAACAATTGATTCTATAAGCAACCCAAACAACCCCTGTGAATCATGCATTTCAATTAATATTCAAATCCACCCAAACGAAATTCAATAAGCAATATTTTCCTTTAAAAAAATCAATAAGCAATTCCAACCTGAGCCTATGAATCATGTATCTCAAATCATATTTAAAAAGGAATCCCAAACAGCCCATGTAAGCATTAGTGAATTGACATTTCAAGAATATTTAACAAGCAATCCCAAACAGCCCTTATAAGCATTAGTGACTTTATGTTTGACAGAGGCTGAGTTGAGAAGGAAGATCCCATCAAAAGATAGAGACATAAAGGTGGCACCATATATAAGTTCAAGTAAAGACTAATCAAGTATCTTATAAATGCCATTTCCTAACGACAAAATAACAAAATCTTGTAAACCCAAATTAATTCTAACTAGTTAGTAAGAGAGGAAATTGCTGCAACTTTTATAGGAGGAAAGGATTATTCAGATGCAGATGGTTAGTAAGGGTTGTGACAGTTTTACGAATCCCAGCAAAAAATGGAGTTTATTAAATCTTACATTTTTAAGTTCTTCATAGTTTGTGATTTCTTTTGGTTCAGTTAGAGCAGCTTGAAGTCTCCAAACCTGACAGACATAATAAAATCATAGATCAAAGCAACAGCCACTTCCCCCTTAGCTAAATCTTTAGGGAAATGTAACGATTACCTCTTAAGTCAGATCCTTCTTGGGCAATCTCTTTACTACTTCAGGTGGATAACTAGAAAACGTGTTGTATCTGAAATTCACATGCAAACTAATTAGAAAGAAATGTGACAGTTACAAGAACAAGGCAGAAAATTGAACTTGCCGAGAAGACGAATTGCAGTAAATTTGTGCTTGTTCTTCTCGGCTTCCTTCATCAGTTGACCACCAACCAAGCAACCTACATACAATTACAATAGAATGAACATAAGTAATCTTTTATATGCTATTTGCATCAAGATCCACAATGCAAAAAAACAAAAGAATCACGAGCTCTAGCGCCATATGTAAAGTAGTTTCCTATACCCGTCCCAGTACGTAGTAAAATGACGATTCTTTCCACAAAATTAGATGCAAAAATAAGTACCACCTAATCCTTGCACTAAAAGATTAGACCACTTTGTATGAACAAGAACGCAAAGCACTCTGCAATCCTGAAAAGCACATATTTGTAACTTGTTAAAATAGCTAAAGTATATTTAACGAGGATATGGAAAACCTTTAGAGCTAAATCAGAATGTACCCATAATTTATGAACAATTCCCACCACCATAAGGAACAAACATCACCTTTGAAATAGAAGTGATTAGAAACCAGTGTTGGGTAGGGGTTTAAACCCCTATGAATAGAACTTGGGTCAGCATCAGTAGTTGATTATAAACTGAGATTATAACAAAAATGATACAAGTAATTTCAAGGAGAATATTACAACATAGCTTTAGAAGGGTGAACACTATAGCAGCAACAAAGAAAACCTTGGAGATTGCAGCTCAGAAATGCTGAAAAGATATACAGAATAATAATTTAGTACATTTATCAATATAAGCAAGCAAATTTTAGGCGTACTTAGGGGGAGTATGTTTCGGCTTATATAGCCGGCTTATGGCTTATTTGATTTTGGGATTATGTTTCATAAGCTCACTTTTTGTGGCTTATTTAAAACTTTTCGGCTTATACAAGTTTATTATGACTTGATAAACTTACATAAGCCGAATAGTTTTAGAATAAGCAACAAAAAGTGAGCTTATGAACATAAGCCCAAAACCAAATAAGCTAAAAGCCGGCTATATAAGCGAAATAAACACCCCTTAATATTTTATTATCAGAATACCAGTTTACACTACTTTCTTTTCTACGCCCACATTATATACGGTTCAAAGCTGGTAACAACTAGCAATACCTATGAACTAATGGTTTATATTACGGGTAACGAAAAGTATGATGCTGAAACAAATGTTATTCAATAGTGTATCATTTATGTGGCTACTGTATATTTTGGGAAGTAGTGGTTATACACAAGTAGTTAATGAAATTAGAGAGAATATCTAAACTTAAAACACCCATATAGAACCCTAATTCACAATTTCTTAACAAATTTATGCAAATCCTAATTTTGGCTAAGGGCCAAGAACCCTAATTTCGGATATTGATAAGTAACCCGATTTCAGCTGTCATCAAATAACATGGAAAGATTCAATAAAGTAACTAAAAGATCATATGAAATCAAAGATAAAACAAATTAAAGTACTTAAATATAGAGAAGTCGACTCTGATGGCAATAATTTGATAGCGACCCATGATCAAAGCAGAACCAACAAAGGTTATGGGTGGTTTGTATGTGTTGTGAAGAAAATGGAAGTGATTTAAAATTAGTGAAACTGATAAAAGAGGGAAAAGAAACCGGCTTAAAATTTTAGTAGATAGAAACTTAAAATTAGTGAAACTATAAAAGAGGGAAAAGAAACCCACTTAAAATTTTGGTAGATAGAAACTGGGTTTCTGAAATCACCAATCTTTTAATCTTAGCATTTTGGATCTATGCGTATTTTTTCTTTAAGTGACCGGGTTTTAACGTAGCCGGTCTCTTTTTAGGGATCTCTTTGACCTTTTGTGTAGTAGTGACGTTTAAAGTTCACTTACAAAATGTAACTATCCAAAAACACTTCATACTTCTTTTGATTAATTTCTAGTAAAGAAGTAAACATTGAAAAGTAATCAAGTGTTATTATGTTTTCTTTACATACAAGTTAATACATCCTTGTAAAAGTTAAAACATAGATTAGTTGTCAAGTTTGTTATAATTCAGTGTTTCATTAACAAATTGGGGTACAACAACTTCTACCCTCTCTTCAGTGTGTTAAACAGATCTCTATTCAATATAAAATGTGTATATTAGATTTAATTGCTTCCAGAGTATAGACATAGTGATCACCTAAAACACGAGTAACCTTGGAATTAAAAAACTACACATACGTTAACAGGCTAGCACAACCGAGTCAATTATAACTAGCTCTCCATATTTATATCAAATAGTGCTCGCCCACTCGCGACACGCGCATACACAATAATCTGAAACTCTAGTTGCTTTATATCTTCACATAAAAAAACTAGCAAAATATATCAATAACCGAACACAAACAAAAAAAAAAACATATGCCCATCAAATAAATAAACTATCAAAACATAAAACATTAAACAAACCTTCTTAAAAGCATTTTGAACCGAACAACACGATCCAGTAGCAAGAATTCCACCTAATTGTACAAAAATGATGGATCATTTACAAGGGAAATGTTTCAAGGACTAAAACTTCATGCTAATGGGCTTTTGGTTCGAAACTCCTCAAACATTGCTAAATATTTCCTAACTGCTCAAACATTGCTAAGAACATCTAAAACTGCTCAACATCAAAGGATCTAACTGGAAATTATCCTTCAAAGTAGTCACAATAACTAATCAAGGCAACAAAATCAAACCAATACATCAAACAAACCAATGAACTTGATCAGAGATCCAACAAAACAGCCAAATGAAACAATATGTCAAACAAAAACAAAAGCCAAGCTTTTGAACCAAGCTAATGTGAAGAGAAATCAAACCAAGTAAATACTTAACCAAGTGTGTTTGGCAAAAATAGTAGTAGCAGTGAGAGCAGTAGCAGCAGTGAGCAGGAATTTTAAGCAGAAGTTGTGAGAAATAGGTGTATTTTTGTTTACAGGTTCATAAGAGTGTTTCCAGGATCGTATGTGATCAAACAACAGCATGCTAATCATCATAGATTAAATAAAGAACAAGAGAAAAGATTGGGTTGAACCCTATAACTGATATTGAATAAATGAAAAGGGTTGATGTTTACAGCAAATTCTAAACCTATATATACAAGATGAATCGATGCTTTCATGAAGAGGCATACTGATTCAATAAAAGTAAACGACACAAACTAAAAACCTAAACGTTATAACCCTAAAAGAAAACGTTATAATGTTTCCTAAATAACCACCTTCTATTGGGTTTGATGGCCTGCGAATTTGCAGCCCATGACAGAAAGTTATGCAGGCTTTGTTTTGACCCATGTTGTTATCTTTTGGCATGTAAGACATTAGAAACGTCCAACATATTCCCCCCTAATGTCGATATGCCAAAATCTATGATCTTCTTGTTCTTCTTGCTCATGCCTTCTTGGTGTTGAATTTTTTTTTTTTTTTTTTTTTTTTTTTTTTTTTTTTTTTTTTTTTTTTTTGTAGTTTGTTGATACCTGTTGTTAAAGATCAAAAAATAAAATAAAATGCTCAATCTGGTGCTTCTTGTCTGCTTAAAAGTGATCCCCTTGCAGTGCTTATAATAGCAATTGAAGTCGTCCAAAATATTGATTGTAGCATGTAGATCTTCGCGCCATGTTTTTTTTGACAGGCCAAGTATCTTCATGGCTTTTGTTGGTAAAAGAGAAAATACCAACAAGCCTCTTCAAATGCATCCATTATTTCCATGGTCGCTGTCTTCTTGGTTAATCACCATCTCGGTGTTGTAACCGTTTCTAAAAGTTTATTCTTCAATTGGCATGGCTTCCTTCATGGTGATTGAATATGAATTGTTTCTTCATGGTAGGTTTGTTTCTTTGAGTGATGATTAAAACATGAATGGTTGTTGTTTAATCCCCTAGGCTCTGATGCCACTGTTTAAAGGTTCATAAGAGTGTTTCCAGGATCGTATGTGATCAAACAACAGCATGCTAATCATCATAGAATAAATAAAGAACAAGAGAGAAGATTGGGTTGAACCCTATAACTGATATTGAATAAATGAAAAGGGTTGATGTTTACAGCAAATTCTAAACCTATATATACAAGATGAATCGATGCTTTCATGAAGAGGCATACTGATTCAATAAAAGTAAACGACACAAACTAAAAACCTAAACGTTATAACCCTAAAAGAAAACGTTATAATGTTTCCTAAATAATCGCCTTCTATTGGGTTTGATGGCCTGCGGATTTGCAGCCCATGACAGAAAGTTATGTAGGCTTTGTTTTGACCCATGTTGTTATCTTTTGGCATGTAAGACATTAGAAACGTCCAACATAATAAAAGCATTTATATTTTAGCAAATAGAGATTATTTCATATTTTAGTATATCGTTGATTAAAGATCCGTGAAATTGGGCCAACAATTGGTATCAGAGCGGTTTGGATTAAACTAACCATTTCATCATATACCAAGTTTTTTTTACTTGAATCGAAAAATCATAAAACCCAGGTCTTGAAAATTTTTTTGCAACTGAATACAACGAACATAAAACAATTCGTTCATACAAGGATAACACCAACATAATTGTCGCCTTGTAATTTTTAATTACCGGCATCAAATAGAAGGTACCCTTATTTTTTTGCAAAACTTTTAATCATTTTTCATATTGAAATCATCCAAGACCTAGATTAGGTGTTTTGTTTTTTTTTAAAAAAACCCAACACCAATCGACCCAAAAACCATACGATTCGTCATCAAAAGGGGCAAATACAAATTCTGAATCAATACAAGGAACAAACACACCTGTATTACAAAGACTCGAACCATTGCACCCTTATTCTTGAATCATCACTTGATTCAAGATATACACGGCAGAAGAATCCCACAAGGATCAACCGGCGTTCGTAACAAGAACAACAACCGTGGAGAAGAAAAGGTTAACCAGAAGCCAACAATCGGCGGTCAACCATCAGAAGAAACCAAGGAGAAGCAGTTTCTAAGTCTCAGAAAGAAGAGACCATTTTTATCTCTTTGAAGAGATAAACAAAAAAAAGGAGAGGCGGACATATAAGCCAGGGCATCAAAGGAACAAAAATCATTTAGGGCTACGGTTATTATAACCCCCAGGTTTCGAAAAATTACACAAACCACCCTTTTATTTTTAATTAGACACATATCTAGTATATTAGTTTCGAGAATTAATATATATATAGGATAGACTTTTTGTTGATAAGTTGCTATTTACCATTTAGTATCTTATCATATTTTAGAATATAATAACCTAGTGATTACATTACTTATTATATATAGAAATAACTTTAAAGGAGTAATTAACCTTAGGTTTATTTCACTTTTATTATATAATCTCCGAGGATAGTTTTATTATTAAGACTAAATCCTATAAGTTTTGATTACCGTTAAGACACAAAACATTAGAAGCACGCTACAATTTTATAACACACCCAGTGTTAGATTTTTGGAGATTAATTGTCATTATCCTTAAGATATGACTAAA
This sequence comes from Artemisia argyi, assembly GCA_030686995.1. Taxonomy (NCBI): domain Eukaryota; kingdom Viridiplantae; phylum Streptophyta; class Magnoliopsida; order Asterales; family Asteraceae; genus Artemisia; species Artemisia argyi. The sequence continues at coordinate 172,159,991 of CM060691.1, forward strand.
AATGGTGGAGACGGAAAGAAGGAGGTTAGTACACCTAATACTACCCCTCAATTCCAATGCCCGATGTTAAAACCCGCAAATTACTCTTTATGAGCAATTCGAATGCAAATTATTTTAGAAGCAAATGGGTTATGGGAAACGATTGAGCCAACTGAAAATACTCAATCTGATAAGAAAAAAGAAAAAACTGCAATAGCATACCTTTACCAATCCTTACCCGAAGATCAATTACTTCAAATAACAAAGCACAAAACCCCAAAAGCAATATGGGACGCTTTAAGATCTAGACACTTAGGCGAAGAAAGAGTACAACAAGCCAGACTTCAAACACTCAGATCAGAAATGGAGATGTTAACTATGAAGGAAGATGAAACCATTGACACCTTTACAGGAAAACTAACAGCTCTTGTAAACAAAGCCGCTAGTCTAGGACACACAATAAAAGATACAAATTTAGTCAGAAAGTTACTAAATGCTGTACCGGATAGGTATCTGCAAATAGTAGCATCTATAGAACAATATTCAGACTTAAACACTATGCCATTTGAAGAAGCCATAGGAAGACTTAAAACCTATGAAGAAATGATTAAATATAAGAAAGGAAAACAAGAGAACAATCAAGAAAAATTGATGTTCACAAGATATGAAGGTAGAGGAAAGCATTTTAAAGGACGTAGAAGTGGAAAATATAAATTTTCACAAGACAAAAACCACGAAAAATTTAATGAAGGATACACCTCAGATGAGTCGGAAGGAACCGACAACAAATCACAAAAGAATGGTGATAAGTCGCAAATAACATGTTACCGATGTCACAAACTTGGACATTATGCCTATGAATGTCAAAATAAACGCAAGAATCAAGTCAGAGAACAATCCAATTTTATTGAAGAAGACTTAGAGCCAACATTGCTTATGGCGACTATAACTGAAGAGAAATGATACAATGAGCATACCGCAGTGAGTGCAGAAATAGCAGACATTGCAGAAATAGCAGAGATTGCAGAAACAGCAGAGAGTGCAGAAACCGCAGAGAGTGCAAACATCGCAAAGATAGCAGGGAGTGCAGAAGATTCCAAAATTCAATCAATGTTGCAGCGAATCTAAAAGGAAGTAAAATAGAGACGACTACAAAAGACTTAAAGATCTACGTCGCAGCGATTGTGATTAAGGGGGAGAATATTGGGTTAATCCCAATCTGCCCATATTAAAGGTCGAACCCAAAAGTCAAAGTCAACATGGAAAAGTCAACGCAACAACAAATAACTGCCAAATAGCAGTTACAAACGGTTACAATCAAAGGGACACATCTATTCGAATGGATACAACTCTTTGAATCAACACAACGATTCAAACACACCTTTTCATTCATTATAAATAGTTCAGATTCTGTAAACCAACATATGACAAGATTATTATTACAATTTATAAAAGTTATTTTTAGTGATTATTTCATTTCATTATTTTGGTATATTGTGACTTGATCGTTAGACCATAAAGATCCACGTTTGGGGCCAACAATTTTTTCTATAAAAACATTTGGTAACGTAATTATTGTTGTAATTGTAATGTGTAAAATAGCTCCTAAATACTACTTAATGGAGCATTGGAAAATGAGCCTTCCGAAAAATAGATAAACCTACTTGCTGCTTGTCAAACTAGAATTAAAAATCACAACGCTCAGCGTCCACCGCTCCCCGCTCTTAAATGCTCCTAAACACTCTGCGCCAAACACACCCTTACCAATCCATTAGGCTTCATCCAACAAAATTTTAATTTACACAAAAGGACAAGACGATAGAACTTATTTAATCTAATATATTATGCTTTCTTCAACACTTCCATATGCTCGTAATTAATTTTATATATCCAGCCAAGAGGATAAAACTAAATTTAATACACTAACTCGCTCCAAAATAAACTACAATTATTTTATTCAGCCATACATGATAAACATTTAATTACATACCATATTCCTTCGTGTGTAGATCAAAACAGTTCTGTCGCATGCGTATCAGTTTGTGCGTGTATAAATTTTTTTTTTTTTTTTTTTTTTTTTTTCCTAAAATACACCAATCATATATCAAGCATAGCCTGGCTCTGATATCATGTAGAAACCAAAAGAAATAGCATATCTAATATAGAAAAGAGAAACCCCAAACAGCTATATATGCTGGCTATACTAAAAGGGCCTAACCATTATGGCCAAATCCTGAGTGTGTTTTCGTGTCCTGTAACTTTCACTTGCTAAAATATATTGCAGCATACAATACTATTGAAATGAACTCTTCCTTGGCCGAAATTTCAAGGAAAATTGCATGAGAATGTCATGAACTTTCTCATTCAGGCAGACTATTCTTTATTAAGTCATCAACTTTTGCTAACTTTGATATTCCTAGATTGACCCGTTCAGAAAATGTGAAGTTCAACCGACTGTATAATTATATTAACAGGAACTGAGTTTTCAGAATATAGGAACTGGTCTCTGATCCATTCGGCTGTCACAATCTATGTGTCATTCGAATTTATTTCTCTCCTTTGTTCAACGGTTTCAGAAGTCAATGATATGAGACAACTCAGCACTTCATTTTCTATTGCAAACTAACCATCAAAGTATGTCACGGTTGAACGTAACCATAAGTAGAGAATCTTATTAAAGAATGATCTGGAATTCATTAACTATGAGAAGAATAAAACTAACGACATGCATTTAGTTTCTTTCTGATTGTATCTCAAGTCAAAACCTAGTTCTGAGAGCTTATCTGTCTAAACTTTAGGATCTAAAAAATAGTTAATACCAAGCTTCGCCAGCCACCTATGATTGCCAAGATACTTGAGAACATGGTCATATCAAACAAAGATCAAAGGAACTGTAGTTTTCCATACCTGAAGGCTGAAATTTTATACAAACCACCAAAACTTCACAGGCACTCACAGCTTCTAGATTAAACATCTAAAAAGTATGTCAGTTAACAGGTCATTTCCTTTTGTCTCCTCCGGAGGGATATGATAGTCAATCACCATGATTCTCCAATGAAAAAATAACAATTGTGGTCCAGTTTATTAGTGTAAGCAGGTTTATTCAACAGTTTTGTACGAAATTATGGCAAAGAAATTTGCAATGACATTAAAATTCTAAAAAAAATGTATGATCATGGACAATACATAAGACTCCATACAGATACTGAGAGAATCACTTAAAAAAATTTGAATTAGTTTTTATCCCAATTGTTTATGTTTCCAGCAAGAATATACTAGTCATTTTGAGCTTTCCATGTTATATTCCAGAGATATATCAAAGACAACATCTTCTTATTATAATCCACAGGTCAACTCTTGCCATTGAGTTGAAACTCCTGCAGGCGTCCTATTTAAGTACTAATTAAAGCAATGAATTACGTACATAAATAATCAGAACATTCCTTGGGCATCATAATTATTTAGGATACAACATTATGCAGCTCCTGAATGTAAGGGAGTCAACCTAGCTTAACTGTAATAAACTATATAGCATCTAAAAAATATTTTTTTAAGTATCATTATTGTTATTGATATTATTAATAAAACTTGCCACAGTTTATTGAATATGAGAAGCATGATCTCATACCAAAAATTTAATATATGCATATCAATTAACTTACATATCAATGCATATATATGCATGCCCTTTAAGAGTTAAGCTTTATCTTGATATCTATGGTTGTAGAAATGACAACATTTAGAAGTTTATATCTTCTTTTTATATTTCATGTAGGTCTTCACTTGGCTCTGGTTCATGCTCAGGGTGATCAATCAGGTACCTAAGGATTAATTTTCTAAAAAATTGAAGTTGTATCAATTACAGTTCTTAGAATTCTATCTACATTTTTTGCAGGCTTCATTAGCATAGATTGTGGAATTGCCGAAGGCTCAACTTACACTGATAACAGAACAGGCATAAACTACGTTTCAGATGATGGTTTCGTAGATGGTGGTGTAAGACGAGAAATACTGCATACGTCCAACTCTCGTTCCATTGATTTACAGTTCACAACTCTTACAAGCTTTCCTGAAAACACTAGAAACTGCTACACTCTAAGACCCGAAAAGGGGAAGGGAAATAGGTATTTGATAAGGGCAAGTTTTTATTATGGGAACTACGATTTCAAAGGTCAACTCCCAGAATTTGACCTCTACCTTGGCTCAGATCATTGGTACCGAATTGTCTCTTTACCGTCGACGTTAAGCGACTATGAGATTATACACCTAACTTCATCAGACTACATATATGTGTGCCTCGTAAACATAGGTCTTGGAATACCTTTCATTTCTGCATTAGAACTAAGGCTTTTGGATAGCACCATGTATGCAACTCAACTACAATCCCTGATACTCATTGAACGCTCTAATTTTGGTTCTTCTGAAATAGTCAGGTCAGCACTTATAATTTCTTAAACCTATTTGTTTATTATGATTTAGATAAATTCCAGGTTCTGCAAACACATGTAGTCAACTCATGTGCTACCTACTGATTAGAAGTGGTAAAATTGATTTGTCGAGTAATGGGTCAAATTAGATTCAGGTCACGATGGGCGGTACATGTCATGTAGGGTCAAAATTTTCCAAAACACTTTTAGTTAAACACTATTAGCATGTCAAATATGATTACAAATTTTTGTTATTTCAATAATAACAGGTTTATAAAGAAAACTATTTAAAAGGTTTTATGGGCAAAAAAAATAAATAAATAAAAAATAGAACAAAACAAAACAATGATTATGAAGATTATCATATGGAAAAAAATCTAACTTGTAAATATAATGATTCACAATAAAAATACATGTTAGGTTAGGCGACTTTCAACCAATTTGACCGTTTTTTTAAGAGAGAGTATATAATCAAAGTCAACCCATTCATTATTAGATGGTTCATTGCCACGTCTGCTACTGATGTTAACTCAATCTGCTATGTTTGTCCAACTTGCTTGTTCACCTATTGTTGGTTCAGGTATGGAGATGACAAGTATGATCGAATATGGTACCCTGTAGATTCGAATGGGCTTGTAGAAGTGCAGACTTCTGGTACAGTTTCTTTAGGGCCTTTAACCACAGAAAACGTTCCATCAAAGGTCATGAGCACTGCCATCACAACCATAAACTCTTCATATCAATTAGACTATCAGTTGAAGGATACTAATGGCAGTGATGAGTTTTGCCTGTATCTTCACTTTGCTGAAATTGAAACCTTAAAAAGCAACCAGACACGAGAATTTTACATTTATCGGAATGGTGAGTATTGGGATGGACCAGTTTCTCCACTTGATCACACCACCAGCACATATATCGTTAGAGGTTTCAACTCATCAAGTTCTAATTTTACCTTGTACTCAACCGCAAATTCAACCCTTCCTCCCATCTTTAATGCATTCGAGCATTATAAGCCAAAACAACTCCAACAATGGCAAACAGAAGACCAAGATGGTAGATATATAATTTACTAGCACATATATCTTTTATTAGAGATGGCAATTTTAACTCGGACATATTTTTATTTGGTCGATCGGGTTGTGTTCCATCTCAAACGGGCCAAAGGTTTATATTCTTATAGTAATACAACTTTTTTCTGATCACTGTTAACACAGTTACCTATTAAAAGTTTTTAAGATATATAAAAATGTTTTTTACTCAATAAAAATTGACCCTATCCAGCCCGTTTTAACTCATAGTGAATAAAAACCTGTTTTGAGTGAACCTGTTGCCCCCATCCATCTAACCATCTCTACTTTTTATCGTATTGTCTTCCTTTTAACAAAATGATGTGGATATATCTTATTTATCATGGCATGTCCATGTGTCTTGCCTTTGTTGTAAAAATTAGCTACAGCAATCTGGAGTACCAAGTCAACGTATGGGTTAAAGAGAAACTGGCAAGGAGATCCGTGTGTTCCACAGCCATCTGTATGGGTTGGTATTAACTGCAGCTACAATGACTTGGAGAATCCTAGGATCATATCACTGTATGTATTACAATCAAAACTGTGACCTGACTAAGAATTACATTTATTATAATTGACTATTTCTTAACAAACTTTCAATTTAGGAACTTGTCCTCTAGCGGATTGAGTGGAGAAGTTGCTGATGGCTTAGCCAATCTCACAATGATACAATCATTGTAAGTGCTATCTAAAGATGAATGCAGTCTATATGATTTTGATTATTTTAAAGGTGACATAACATCATTTACTAATGATGAGCTGCTTTGAGTTGTATTTTATCTCAAACACATGGAACGGGTAAACTTAAAATAATAGATCAATTTTGAACAGTCAAATGGGTTGAACGAGTCAAACAGGTTCAAAGTCTCCTAATGTATGAGGGATCACAAATTTTAATTTTTTAACCGAACAATTAGTGTATCGTTATGATCAAAAACTACTTTTGTAATCATATATACCATTATTTACTAAAAGTAGACAATAAAGTGTTCAAGGGTCAACTCGACCTCGCCCAATTTAACCCATACAAGAGTGACATGTTTCAACATGAACCCATTTTGACCTCGTTGCCCGGCCGACCATCTTCCAATCACTAAATTAAAAATTTCCTTATTTCTCTTTGTTCCTTTCTCAGGGATCTTTCCTACAATAACTTGACAGGACCTGTTCCCATGTTTCTCGCATCTCTAGATTTCTTGGGGATTTTGTAAGTTGTCTAGCAGTAAATTAATGGTCAAAAGTATTTATGTTGCATATAATAGCTACTCTTGCATGGTCTTCCTTGCAGAAATCTAATAGGAAACAATTTCACAAGACCACTACCAGCAGAACTCCTGGCAAAGTCAGAGAAAGGATTGTTAAGGCTGATGTTAGCTCCATACTTTCTGATAATACCCAAATCAAATGTTAATCAACCTTCACCTCACGTATTCTAACATTTATTCCATATTCAGTATCGAAGATATTAGCGATCAAGAAAAAGGTGCTTGTCCACTGGCTTCATGTGAAAATAAAAGGCCTAACAAAGTTGTTATTCCGGTGACGACAACTATTGCTGCATTCTTTGTGCTATTGATCACCTTGGTCATAGTGTGGATAATTAAAAGAAGACGTACAAAAGGTTTGGAACAATTTCAACTATATGTAAAAGTTAAATCTTATCCTATATATAGAAAATGAAACCTACATTCTCAGTTTTATGTGAACTTGGTATTTGAAATAACGAATGCAGCTATACCAGATGAAATAATCGAATCAAGGAATCAGCGTTTCACATTTAGAGAGATAGAAAGTATTACTGGCAACTTCAATAATATCATTGGGAAAGGTGGATTTGGAACTGTGTTTCAAGGATGTATTGGGGATAACCAAGTTGCTGTGAAAATGCTTTCTGAATCATCAGCTCAAGGATGCAGGGAATTTCAGGCTGAAGTAAGAATTCTATGATGCTATAGAGGCCTTACAATAAACCATGATTGCTAAATATTCTATCAGCTAACTTTATTATGTGAAAGTTGAGCAGAATAGGTTGGGCAGGTGGTTTGATTAACCATACGCAATCAGCATGGGTTCGAGTCAAAACCTATAATTTTTTGGTCTGGGTTGACAAGTAGCACTATTTTTTACAAACTCTTTTAAAGATTTGTTAAAACTACAAATTCAAATATGATTAAAATGTTATGTACACTTTGGATTACTTTTAGATACTCTTTGTTTTAGCCCTCAAGATAAGATAAACCCCACAATCAACTATTTATAAGTGCATCAGTTGAAGTAGCCATCTCAATTTTTATCGCATTATCGCAATGATATAGGTTATCAACATGTCAAAACACAAAACTCCAAAATGATTAGAAGAATCCCGCAGAGATTTAAATAAGTGCCTTGGAGATTTAAATGTCAAATCATATAAACAACTGACCTAATTTGAGGAGGTACCTGCATGAGCAGTAATGTGTAAATACCTTGCAACATGAACTTGGAACCTTATGCAGCAACATGGAAAATTCAAATCGGTGAAAAAAAAAATATCACAAACTAAGAATACATTCAACTACAGGTCCACCTACTTATGAGTATCCATCATAGAAATATTACTTCACTAGTTGGGTACTGCGATGAAGGCAGCCGAAAGGGAATCATCTACGAGTACATGGAAAATGGAAACTTAGGAATGCATCTATTTGGTAATTTTCATTGCGCGTTTTCCTTTTAATATAAGTACACATCTACATCTACCCATGTCATTCACAGAATTTCAGTCACTGATAGCTAAGAATACTTCACTAGATGGACGTCCAAATGTCATGAGCTGGAAACAGAGGCTAGCAATCGGATATGATGCGGCACAAGGTCAATAATCACATTACTTTAAATCTTCTGGCACATTTATTCTTATGTTTAGTAGGTTATGACGGATTTAACATGCACGTGTTTATATAATAGGACTAGAGTACATGCATCATGGTTGCACGCCAGCGATAGTTCATAGAGATGTGAAGTGTTCAAACATATTACTAAACGAGAAGTTCCGGGCAAAACTAGCAGATTTTGGGCTGTCCAGAGCTTTTATTGCTGAAGGTGACACCCACGTGTCAACAGCAATTGCCGGCACTCCTGGTTACCTTGATCCTGAGTAAGTTCTTTCTTTTTGTTCCACAATTTTTCACTCATCAAAGATAAGTTCTGTATTAATTAAGAAAAACTTCAGCAATGAGCTATTGTTATTTTGTAAATAATATTCTACCTTAAAACTCTTAGCTCCTAAATATCACCTCTATGGAATGATTATCAATTGGTTTTCATATTTGAAGAAGTTAACAGAACTTAGGAAGTCGTCAAGAATATTTTACATAACAAAAAAGTTATAAATAAAACTGAAATTTATTGAGGGAAACGCGTCAGATGAATTAACTAGTTCTGTGTTTCAGGTATTACACAACAACCAGGTTGACAGAGAAAAGTGATGTGTATAGCTTTGGCGTGGTACTCTTGGAGTTAATCACAGGACGACCAGCTATAACACAAGATATGTACATAGTTGACTGGGTTAAATCAATGGTTCGAGAAGGAAATGTTCAGAAAATTGTCGATCCTAGTTTACACGGAAACTTTGACATCAATACAGCCTGGAAGGTGGTGGAATTGGCAATGAGCTGTGTTCACAGCAAATCCATCAAGAGGCCAACCATGAATGATGTAGTGACGGTTCTAAACAGCAGTTTAACACTAGAAAATGGTTTCCATGGGGCAAGAGCAAATGACCTAAATGAATACATGTCACTGAATTTGGAGAGTATGAGGGATCCAATTCTAAGGTAGACAAATATTGGATCTGTTTTCGTGTATAATATTTTGCACTCTCTAAACCAGATTGCAGAATGCAATTTGATTATTGTGAATTCCTCATTGTAAGAATACATTTGTCCATCAAGAATAAATATTGGTCCATGGTATATTCCTTTTGAAACAGTATGGTCTCCATCCAAAATACATTTGCCCATAGTGATCCAGAAACCCTAAGTTATGAGAAATTAGAAGGCCTTGCATTTATTAGCGTCTATCTCATGTTTTAAATCTGTGTTTTTAAATACCATCTTCTATAAGAATGAGAAAAAACAGTTTATCTGATCAGGTTATACTTAGCTCTTTTTCCTTGACTTTATTTCTTAAAATTGAGAAGAAGCCAGTGTTTGTCATTATCTAGCCAATTTTATGAGTTATCTATGAAGTCATCCAATTCTCTGAATTGTATTGTCTAGGATAAGTAGTTGATACGTTAGTGCTCTATCAGTAAGTATTTCTTCTTGGTACTAGGGAAACCCCACCCGAGACACCTTGGATGACCGCGCACGTAAAGAGACTTCCTTCACATAATCATGCTGTACTTGCAATCATTCGTTACTTAAAGATACATCATTCAATAGCAAAACAATCTCTATTAAAGAATGTGTACATTAGCGATCACTGTACATCATAGAAACCAATTTTAAGTCGTGCTTACTCCCACCTTAGCATACTACAAGCCTTGAAACTTTTGAGAATTAAATAATGGGATAATACCTAACATGCCCCGATTGCCCAATTGGTTTGCTTTTATGCCCCGGAGTTTCTTAATTTAGACCGGGCAAATGGGCAACTCGACCCATATGACGCCAAGTGTCCGCTAGTTGCCCAAAAAGTAAACAAGTTGCCCAAAAAATATAAAAGTTGCCAAAAAAATAATCCGAAAAGTGACACTTGTCACTTGCAGATTCAGTTGCCCAGTTGCCCTAGTCTAAATTAAGAAACTCCGAATTCTGGGGCAAAAAAGCAAATCAATTGGGTTATTGGAGCTTATTAGGAATTATCCCTTAAATAATTTAAACATTAACTTCAGGTTTGATTTGCTCCAGTTGTGCATAAAACTAATGACTAAAAGCACATCCCAGGTATTTCACGTACATATACATACATAAGCTGTAAACGATATAGATAACTAGTTGCAAACACTGACTGTACATATTATCATCAAATAAACAAAATATCAAAAGGATAGAATTTGTTCAGCATACCTTCATAATTGCAATATGAACCAAATAATCTGAAGAACAAACGTCCAATATCAAGCATTCCACCTAATTATACGCAAATGATGGATCATCTCGATCTCAAAAGGATAGAAATAGTTCAGGGACGTACTAAAACTTCATCTCAAAATGAAAAAAATGAGACTTAGTCAACGTAACTCTTCTATTAGTGTAATTTACACTGTTAGTCCCTGAGGTTTTTCAAAAGCTTGTGTATTGTCCTAACTTTTGGGAAATATTGCTATTAGTCTCCCATCACCCAGATTTGATACGTCATTAGTCAATATCGCTAGCATAAAAAATTATATATTCTCAAATCAAAAACCATCATTATAACTAACCTGCAGGCGTGCAATGACCTCAAGTGCCTTAACAAAAACTTCAGTTTTGATGGTGAAGGAGGGGTTTGAGATGTGAGAAAAGAAAGGGGGGATTGAAAGATGTTACCCTCGCTTTTTTATAAAGATAACGTCACACAAGTGAAATTGACTAGATATGTAGTAAGTCGCACCCATAGGGACTACTTATGTACATTAGACAAACTTGTAATATGTTGAGCCTATAAATACCCCTCATGACTCTCCATGAGGGGTGTGAGAAATTGTGTAAGCTTCATTGATTTATCAATCTAATAAACACATAGTATTCTCCACCTTTCTCTCTCTAGAATAATGATGTATTTTGATCAACCGCGACCTCCGGAAAGTGATTATTGGTTATAACAAGTGGCATCAGGGCTAACCAGGGGCGAACCGTGGTGTAAAAATGTGTTTTTTGGCCATTTTTCTCAGGAAAAGTACGGTTCTATTGAGTAACAAAGGGTTTTATCCAGTAAGGGAGCGTATTTTTAGGGAATTATCGAGTAAGAAAAGGTGTTATCGAGTAAGGAACTGTAGTTTCGAGTAAGGGTATCAAGTAACTTACTGTATTGAGTAAGGCTCCTACATCGAGTAAGCGTTCCTTTATTTGGCGAGTTAGCCAGTTAGCGAGCAAGCTAACACTCCTTATTGTCTATCGAGTAAGGATTTTCTTGCTTTTATCTAGGAAAGGAAACTATACCTCGTTAAAGATAGGTTATCGAGTAATTAAGGCAAAATTTATCGAGTAAGGACACCATTATCGAGTTAGCACCCAATATCAAGTAAGCTTATCAAGTTCACATTTATCGAGTAACAAGTTCTTCCGAGTAAGCAACTTACAACTTTATCAAGTAAGGAATTTGTTTCGAGTAAGGAGTGATAGTTCTGAATTTCAAGGGTATTTACTGAGCATCAAGGAATGAAATTCTTTAGAGTTTCTCAAGGTTTCGTTGAAAACCTAACATACAAACCCTAGTTTTTCAAACCCTAATTTACCAAAAATGCTTTCGGGGGTGCGCTGCCCCTGAACCCCCAGTGAACTCACCGCGGAGTTTGATCCGCGGAACAGGAGGTATCTAAAGAATTAGGGAATATCACAAACTTACCATCACACAAAAAACACATATGATATTATCGGTCTACATCTTATAGAACATGATTCATTTCATTGTTTCATTATCTTAGTCCCAATTTATCTCACTTCAAAACACACCACGTATAGCTTAAAAGATCCTGATCAAGAATCACAATCAAATGACAACGGCTAGTATCTGATGTTTGTGACTATGGGGATAATTCTTTATCACTTATCTGGGTTTAAAGTTCATTTCAAGGGCATGTGCACTTATTTATCTCAAAGTCTAGGGGTGGATGGATGTATGACTTTCGAATATACTTGTTTGTGCATTCACTGGTAATGATAGTGATTAAGACTTGGTTTATCTAGTTATACCCGATGTAAGGAGTTAGATTGTAGTACTCACGGGTTATAGCTATCACTTTAAGGAGTTACATTGTAGTACTCAATGTCACACGAAGTTGTGGATAGTCCAAGAGGCGGATTTCGTATACTGTTTGTTGGTTTAGGTATATGGCTCTACCTATGCTGTAAGGAGTTACGTTGTATTGCTCAGTATAGGTTTTTAGTCACACCATCGTACAAGACTAAGTCACATATCTAAGGGATGTCTACTTCATTTTCAGATTGGTTTTATTGGGTTGTTTCTCTAGTCAGTGGTCATTCACTAGCTGGTTGGAATTTGAAGAGGTCGCTTGTAGGTTGAAGGGAAGAGATGAGATTGTAGAAAAAGAGAGTCATATCTTATCGACATATTCTCACAGAATTATGCTGTGATGGCTTATATAGTTCATCAGAAGGGTAAAGTAAAGATAATTTACGGTGTGTACACAAGATTATGATGATTCCGATAACTCGCAACCATCAGGAGGGAGAAGAACATGCCGAAGGAAGTAGTGTTTCGTCTTTAGTAAGTTGGTTGATCGAGCGAATTGTGCTTAATACCAAAGAAGTACAATGAGGTACCAAGTATGTGTACATCGGGGGTTATTACCAACTTCGATGCAATACTAAGTGAGTTATGTTGTTATGATGCTCCCCGAACGACAACCATTGTGCTATAGTTTAGAGTCTACTTTATCCGCTGCGTGATAGAATAAGGGTTGTTAGTTCAGGAGGGAGCAAAAGAAAAATGGAAAGAAAATGCTCACTAGTTAGGAGGGAGTAATAACCTAACTAGACCATTACAGTTGAAGTTCAGAGCTACGTAAATTAGTGCCGTCAGTGCCAAAGATCAATTGCCGAGATCATCGGAAGAGAGAACTTCAAGTCTGCTTCAGTATATCTAGACTACAGAGACTCTGCGCTTCAACAACGTCAACATAGTTTACTATTGTTGTAATTTACATTGTTTATGTGTTTATTGGTCTCATTGTGTTAGATTATGGACATTATTTTAGTAGTCGTATGTTAGGATCGAACTCGAGATCACGGGATTGCACACAATACGTATGAAGAGGAAAAGTAATAATTATTTATAAAATGTTATAATTAATTATTAAACACAAAATAAATAATAGTAATTAGTATTTAATGATTAATGACTAATTATCTATTAAACGAAGATTAGGAAAGTAATACTAGACAAAACATGGAAACAAGAGAAGGTTCCGGAAACCCCTAAGGGGATCCTTAACCAATCGACATAGGGAGGTTTCCACCTCCTTATGTGCCTTGAGCTCCAAGTTTTGTATAGTATATAAGCAAACCCAAGATGTAGGTTTTTCCCATAACTTGTACACACACATATTGGTGTTTTTCTCCTCTCCTTCTTTCTTGGTCGATTTCATCAAAACCAAACCCTAAGGGTTTCGATTTTATTGATCTAAAATAATTTTGTGTTTATTACTTGCAAATACTTTTTCTTGAATTAGTACGTGTGTACAAGAACGTGAATCAAACACACTATTGTTTGATTCATGGATTGAATTACAAAAAGGTAAGGGGTAATTCTTATAATCCTTATAAACCCTAATTAGGGTTCTTGGTTCTGGAAGATTGCTTTGATTCTTGTTCGGGCTAGAATCATAAAGGTATGTTTACTATTTAAATTATTGATTAATTAATTACATGTTATTCGATCTTATTATAATTGCTTCCGCTATGCTCACTTTGATGTACTTGGTTTATTTATATGAATGTCATGATATAATAATTCCAACAGTGGTATCAGAGCCAGGTTATAATGTGTAATTAATTATCAAAACGCATAAAAATTGGATCTTGATTCGTTTAGTTACATGTTTATAGGGTTTGTTAAATTCCTAACCCTAATTTTTTTTGGGTCGATTGACCTTAAGGGTTTTTAGGGTTTTGGTTTTTGATTTTTTAATATGATTAGAAACCCTAGGATGTCATGTAATTGTTATGCGTTTTAGTAAACGATCTTGGTGCAATATGTTAATTGTTAAGCTAAATCCATGAAAAAGTGCATATTTGCATGGATTTTAATATTGTGTAATAATTTAAATGGTTTAAATTGTTTATATGAATTAATGGTTAAGTTATATCGAAACATGTAAATTTATTAATAGATGTCGAATTGGGGATAACTCAAATATTAGTAATCAATTATGTGCTATGTGGTATTTATTTAATTTTGGCATACGCAATCGATTTATCGATGTATGTGGCTCTTTTTTCAAGAAGAAGAAAGCCTCAATTGAATTAATACGTTATACACCTAGATTTGATTATTAATAGGACTATTGAATAAGATTTGCATGTGGCTACATGTTTTATACATATTTAATTGTTATGATTATGTATATTTGTTTATTTAGTTATTTTATTTTTTATTGTACATTACTTGTTTTTGTTTATTAATTGTGTTAGACATGTTTATAAACGAAAAGGGTAATTTTTGAATAGAAAAATAATACGGACTAAATAATGGCGAAATTGTTTTGGTTTTTAAGAGTTTAAATTTCAAAGGATTGGTTGATTGATGTTTTTGTACGTAATGGTTAAATAGGCTCGACCGAAGTTTACACACTATAAGATGGGTATAAGGATGGCAACGCATTAAATTGTGGCCTTAGAGAGACAACATTCTGTCTTAACGCTCGTTTGTGTGTAAATTAGACTTACCGAACAACCATTACATGTACACTGTCATCTTAAGGGTGAATTAACCATAATTCCACAATGATTATCCGAAACACTAAGCTTTCGGGCTTATGCAAAAGTACGATATAGTGGACGATAATTGATGGTAATTCTTTAATTGGTGAACCCGATACCTCAATCAAAACTTTGTTATTTTACTCTTAGCAAATTGGTAATAAAAATGTTTTGTAAAACCAATGTTATGAAGTTGTATGCATGCTTCTTCATACATTATTTTGATTACACGTCAAAATTTAATACCCTTATAAAATTAAGTCGAATGCCATCTAATTAAGAACACTTAAAGTTGTAATTTACGTCATGTGAGAACTTGGCGAGATTGCAATGGAGAGGTAAATTTCATAAATTCATTGCTAGCAGATCAACTGATGTGATGGATTTGTGAGTTTGCAGTTTTTAAGTTAGACGACTTAAATTGAGTAGGAAGTGAGATCTTGGACTCAAGGCATTAAGATGGGGATCAAACATGCTTACATTACAAAAGTTTTGTGATTGTAAATCCCATAAATCTAGGAATTGCAATATGATATTGGCAATTATTGTTCGACAATTACCTTGTTGAATACTACCATTACTAGCAGATCAACTGATGTAATGGTACTATGTCAATTTGGATCCTAGCTTTAAGAAAATACTACGGTTTATATAAATATTTACCAATGGGTATATTATTTTCTTAAAGACCTAATTATTGAAAATACTGAAATTGAATTTTGTAATTCGTTTTAATGTATTAATGTGACGTTCAAACCGTAAACGCACTTTGGGCTTTGGTAAATTGATCTCGTTCTGTTTTCAAACAAATGTTTGATTAAGAATAATTTACTTAAAAGACAAATGAAGTCTCCTTTCTATGAAAGAAGAGTGAGACACAATCCTATTCCTTTTCATGAATGAGAAAGGATAATAGGAACATTAGATATGTCTAAATTCTAATATAACTCATAGCAAATTTTTTAATAGTTAAGAAAATTGCGAATATTTTTCATAGGGATTTTATCATCCTCATTGGTGATCAAATTCTTAGTAACAAATATGATATTTGGTTAACAGAAAATTATGTATGATATTTTATGAGTTATTATAATTAGAAGCTAGACTAATTACTGCAAAATGTTTAAAGACAAACTAGTTGTTTTGACTATTTTAAAGGTGCTACATACATTGTAGGATAGTAGACCTATTAAGGAAGAAATTGCATGCCCAATTTTCAAGTTAATAGCATTTGATGGATAGTCCATCATTTACGTAGTAGAATACACTTTTAGTATATAAGTAATTGTTACGTATGGACATTTAAAGGTGTAGGAAAGTTAAAAGCACAATATTTGTTTTCACTGGATATGAAACATTTACAATGTTGTCAAATTCAGTGGGAGTATTGTGTACTTATTACTGAATAAGGAATTATTGTAATGACCTTTAATTCAGTGGGAGTTACAAGCTTTGATATCTTGGTAGCTAAAGATAATTACTTTGCAAGTGTAGACACTCATACTTTTAAGGATAGTCTTGTACGTTTCCTTACTAGACATTGTTTTACATATACTTGTTATGCTAAAATCTATGACACAATCAAATTGAACACATAAACAAATGCATGGCATGTTGTTTATCAACTATATGAGGTTGTTCCATGCACAAGTGGGAGAAATGTTATCTTTATTGTGTGCAAGAAACAACTCATAAAGATATAATTCAATGGATTCTCTTGGCTACAAGGTAAGAGAATAATGTTCTAATATTAATTCAAGAAACACTTGGTGGTACAATTTATGTTATGTGAGAGCTTAGCTAGATTGAAACAACAATGCGAATTTCATATTTCATTACTAGCAGATCAACTGATGTAATTGAAATATGAGAATTTGAAGTTTCTAAGTTAGAATAATGTTCTGATATGAATTATACTAGGCTAATTCAAGAAACACTTGGTGTTATAATTTATGTTATGTGAGAACTTAACTAGATTGCAACAACAAGGTGAATTTCATATTTTCATTACTAGCAGATCAACTGATGTAATTGAACTATGAAAATTTGCAGTCTCTAAATTAGATACCTATTAGAACATGTGTCAATATGATATCAAGACTACTTTAATTTATAGATTTATGAATTCATGGAATGACATAAATTAATTAAGTAATCTAATGCTACTTCAATCTGAATATTTATGTGTTCTTGGAATGATATAAATAAATGAAGAAATTATGTTATTTACATTATTGTGAAGTAATAAATTAACTTGAAATTACTATTGAAACCAAAAGATGGTGTTCATAATTACTTTAGTTAAACATGTTTATGTTTCATTGTAAAGATATAAACATAAAGTCTTTTAATTGTTACAAGACTTATAATAAAGTAAGACGTTATCTTGTTGTGTCTTTTAATTAAGACATATACATGAAGTTATTAAATGGTTAAATGACTTATAACGTATAGTGGGATTATAACAGTTTATGTTTTCTTGTAAAGACATGAACATAAAGTAACTTTGTAAAAAGTACTTATGTTATAAAGCATGTAATTGGCTTGAATATTATTATACCATTAAAATGACTTAGTTGGTAAATAAACAAGTCAAAAGGAATATGGTTATCTTAAATATTGTTAGATTGTCTTACAATATTAATACTAATGAAATATCAAATGTTTATGGTATGTTCAGTTAGGAAAATCAAACTTTTGTTATATTGTTTGATTAAAGATAACTATGACTTCTTTTCTTCAAAAAGTTATCAAGGTTAAAATGTTGAGTATGACTTGGACATATTTAATAAAACTCCAACATAGAAGATTAATAAGACATTATCATATGGTAGAATGTGATGAATGTAAATGAATCACATTAAGTCTTAAATTGAAGTTCTAAATTTGTTTAACTGCTTATGAAGAGGTTATTAACAAAGTAAAGTCAGGAACTGTCAATATGTATTTGTAATATCCCAAAAGAGAATATTGTATTGTTGCTTTATTTGCTAAGTATTTAAAGATAGTCTTTAAATTACTAAAAGCAAGTGGGAGTTTTGATCTTTAAAAGATAAAATTACAAGATACATTATCTTCTAAAATACACTAGTAAATATCATGATTAAGTTTGACATTTGAATGTTAAATCTCAACATGATAATAAAGGTTGACATTTAAATGTTAAATCTCAAGATGATGTAATTATCATTCATAGAATAGCAATATATCTCAGATATTTGATTAATATGCTGAGGGCTATGATTTACAGGATTATTGTAAACCTGATAATCATTATGATATATTACCAAATATGAAATTGGGTAATGTATACATGATATGAATGATTAAGATGTTGTCCATAAAGATAATCAATTTTAGAAACTTGGTTTATCTTAATAGTTAGACTAGAAAATGAAGATGAGTTTCTTCAAAGATTAGGTAACCCTTGTGGTTTAAATCTTTGTATAGAAATCATATGGACAATATTGTGCACATATTTAATGCATGTCTTATGACAAGATTATTAATCACACTTAAGCAATTAACTGTGATTGAATATTCTTTTCTAAACACATTAAATAAATAAAGATTATAATTGTCATATTTATGAAATTGACAATGGAATATCAATAACTCTTTCTTGAGTGATTACTTGAGCGAGGACGATAAGTAATCAAAAGGAGTTTATGAATTCAAATATATCTTTGGAAGTGTACAAAGTGCAATAATCAATGGATGGATAAATGCATGCACCTAGAAGATTACTCTTATATTTACTTATTAAATTCATGTTTGGATTTATAATTGAAATAAGATAATTTCTAAGTATTCTTAAAAGCTAGTGGGAGTATTATGTTTAATTTCTTAAATCATATATGTTGTAGAACATATAAAAGGTAGCATTCTATATAAGTTAAATGTTAAGTCTTAGTTTGGAATGAAACTTTAAAGATTTAGGAAATAAGACATACAACCTTGGAATGAATATTTATTGTTGAAACATGTGCGGTAAATGAATCTAATATAACATGATATATTATTTAGAAAGTCTAAATGAATATGAATGACATGAATAAAATCTAAGTATGACTCAAAGATCTTTCATGAACATCATGTTTTGTTTTATCATGCTTGATTACAAGATGATTTGGCAATATTAATATCTAATTAAAAAGTTATTAGATAACTTGTGTAATATTCTAAATGAATACGTTTGATTATAGAATCACATCCTAAATCTGGAATAGCTTCCAAATTCTATAGATGAACAATTTTCAATTGTTATGAAAATTGTCATAGCCAACAAACTTGATAGTTTGAAGGGCATTAAACATTACATAATAAATATTAAGGTTTACGGGAAATTTTAATAACATATTGTTGTTGCATACAATGATGTTATTGAAATTGAGATGACACTCAATACTAGTTATGGTAAGGATTTCGTTCTTTGCTATATGTACTAGTTGTGCTTACTAAAAGCATAAGTTGCATTATACATTAAGAGAATAAGAATACTTTAAACTTTAAAATATTTGAAAGTTTAATTATCATAAATTGGTGGTTAAGGATGTATCAAATTTTTATGAAATATGGCATTATCAAAATAGTTGACTATGCACATATAAGAATTTCAATAGTTGAATTCTTAAAATAAGTATTCTTAAAATTCCGATAGATCAAAGTTGGATGATTTATGTCTTGTCAACAAGTATGAATGTCATTGCTTGAGACATAATTCATCAACAAGAGTTATCATGCATTGATCTATTTAGTATTTGGATAAGGGATGTTAAACAATTATTATAATAAATTTAAATACATGGTATGTTTAATTTATAATAAATTGTATCCTATATTTGTATGTTTAATCCGTGAATAAATGTTATTCTAAATTGTCCGTTGTCAGTTAATAATATGGGAATATTATTAAATTAAGACAAATCTGAAGGTTGGTATAATATACTTAAAGTATATTGATGCGTAGTTATGCCATTTCAGATGATATTCGATGATACTGAATATAGGACTTATCCCAACTACATGATGTTACTTTATGGATTTTGTTATTAAGTAAATCATGAGAAGTTATCCTCAAACTTGAGATGCAAGATAAGTGTCATGAATGTAGTACATTTTTATGGAACAATTTAACGATATACGTAACTGGTAGTCATAAGGGTTGTTTTCGGAAGTGTTACAAAGTTTGTGGGTTTTGCTTGTAGTCAAGATAGAATTTGTTCCTTCAAATTAATTTTTGGAGTTTTAATACTGCTGGGCCCCTCGTAGGGTTGGTAAGATGCATGTACGGCCGTACCCAAGATCTTCCCTGAATATGTTCAGAAGATTTGGTAATCTTGATCAATCACAAACAACGAGAAACAGAATGGTTAATTAAGGAATAACTTTAATTCATATCCTTATTAACATGGTATTAGAAACAAAAGGATAATAATAATGAGAAATCATTAAAAGGTTTTCCAGGAGCCTTACTTGAGATCGTACTAGAGGCATCGGCGTGTTGCAAGACGCTAACCGATGTGATTACACTATTAAAATATGTCCAAGTGGGAGCTGTTAGATTATGGACATTATTTTAGTAGTCGTATGTTAGGATCGAACTCGAGATCACGGGATTGCACACAATACGTATGAAGAGGAAAAGTAATAATTATTTATAAAATGTTATAATTAATTATTAAACACAAAATAAATAATAGTAATTAGTATTTAATGATTAATGACTAATTATCTATTAAACGAAGATTAGGAAAGTAATACTAGACAAAACATGGAAACAAGAGAAGGTTCCGGAAACCCCTAAGGGGATCCTTAACCAATCGACATAGGGAGGTTTCCACCTCCTTATGTGCCTTGAGCTCCAAGTTTTGTATAGTATATAAGCAAACCCAAGATGTAGGTTTTTCTCATAACTTGTACACACACATATTGGTGTTTTTCTCCTCTCCTTCTTTCTTGGTCGATTTCATCAAAACCAAACCCTAAGGGTTTCGATTTTATTGATCTAAAATAGTTTTGTGTTTATTACTTGCAAATACTTTTTCTTGAATTAGTACGTGTGTACAAGAACGTGAATCAAACACACTATTGTTTGATTCTTGGATTGAATTACAAAAAGGTAAGGGGTAATTCTTATAATCCTTATAAACCCTAATTAGGGTTCTTGGTTCCGGAAGATTGCTTTGATTCTTGTTCGGGCTAGAATCATAAAGGTATGTTTACTATTTAAATTATTGATTAATTAATTACATGTTATTCGATCTTATTATAATTGCTTCCGCTATGCTCACTTTGATGTACTTGGTTTATTTATATGAATATCATGATATAATAATTCCAACACATTGTAACCATTCACGTGTGACGATATCTTGGAGGGAGATTGTTAGCCTCGCTTTTTTTTATAAAGATAACGTCACACAAGTGAAATGGACTAGATATGTAGTAAGTTGCACCCATAGGGACTACTTACATACATTAGGCAAACTTGTAATATGTTGAGCCTATAAATACCCCTCATGACTCTCCATGAGGGGTGTGGGAAATTGTGTAAGCTTAATTCATTTATCAATCTAATAAACACATAGTATTCTCCATCTTTCTTTCTCTACTTTCTCTCTCTAGAATAATGATGTATTTTGATCAACTGCGACTTCCGGAAGGTGATTATTGGTTATAACAAAAGAGATGATGGGGTTGAAGAAGGGTTGTTTCGATGTGTAATGGCTAAAAGATAAATTTATGTAGGATGTTCAAAGTGTAGACAATTTCAGATACATGTGTTGTCGGACGAGGGGAATTTTGATAAATTAAATATTGTTTACCTAATAAAACACCAGGTATTGAGAAACTCTCTAGACTTTTTGTATTAATCAATTCAAAAGAAAATAACGTGACTCTATAAAAACCTAAATAATGAACACAATATATAAGAAACGTACACTCTAAATGAAACCAAAGAAATTTAGCTAGTTTAAAAATATATATTGATCCTAGTATAAGAAATAGCTATTAATTAAGTAGCTTTCAAAATAACTATTTCGAAACCAACATGTTCTGCGTCACAAATCTAGTGTTATATTCAATGAGCTTACGTACTAGCATTCACAATTTGAATTAGTTCGGTATCAAGGCGACTGTACACAAGATTTTGAAAATTGATGCTACATACATGGTGACTAGACGAGTACACATGCACAACAACAGCATTTTATAGCGGCAAACAGTTATAGTTGCGATATTGAGATTAAAATACGGATAAAGAATGAGACTTGAGAGCAAGAATGAGAGGAATGTATAAAATATGCAGAAAAAAAATGAATATAGCTGATTAAAACAAAAAAATGGCAACAATTAAAATATCACAATTATACTAATCTCATTTTGGGTTGAAACTTGTTCAACAATAACATCAATATTTTTGTGATCATTAATTTTCATCAACTATTACTAACACAATAATAAAAAGAAGTTGTAATATAGTGTCCTCCAAATAGAGTTTATGGTTTGATTTTATTGAAGCTATTAATGTTTGGATTAAATAAATAAATAAAGTCTCTTTTTTTCTTCTCTAGAAACTACATTCAATAGCAGTTGTTAAAAGTTTTTTTCGGTGAAAAAAGTGAACATATATTAGTATACCAAACATTACATCAATAAAAGAAAGTGGTTCAAGACCGGCCCAAGAACCATGATACAACATCATACAGCAAATCTGCAAATACCAAACATCCTAAAATGGAACTGTATTAACTTTGCAAGAGAAACATACATGCTGTCCATTCATCTAAAACCACAGAAATCCCAACATCCATGGTTTCCAATGTACACCTTTAGACCACCCACCATAGTTTCATGACTACATTTCCTAGATAAGGGATCACAATACATCATTCAACCATCATCCACAATGACATATATGATCCCTTACCAGGCCTCATCATGCAAACTATAGGCTATACCCACTTGATAACATTTCCTGACCCAGTTACCTTCAAAACATAATCTGCAGCCACATACTCACAGCATATGATTCAAAGGCAAATCTAGTTAGGCATCATCAACTAAGGAACACACACCTTCAGTGGAAAAACCATCCTATCCTCCTAGTAATACATTGATGGGACCAAGAAGGTTCATCTTGCACACCTCTCTATTCCCATCAACATGTATTGCTCCCCAAGGCCATCATACCCTTCTCAGAAAGAAGCCTACTTTATGGCATACTGAAATCGCATCATACTGAGTAAAACAATCATGGTAATAGTTACCTTACCAAGGCCTACTACAAAATGACAGTTTAAAGAATATAACAGAACTCAGGTAGGCAAGATACAAGGCCTTTCACTAAAATGGATCATGATACACCTATAGGATAAAATCCATATTTATGCAGACAACTTGAAACTCAACTATGCAATTAGCAGTTGTTAAAATTTGTCATGCGTATTTGTTAAATTTTCTGTGAAAACATTGTTAAGGCAACATTGTTTGAATTTTTATGTAAGCTACAAGAAACAGGAGAACAGGCGATGAAGGTCGTCCCATCGACACAATGTCGTTTTATATATATTTAGACGAATACCTGCGCAAAATGACAGTGTACACGGCAAATAAGTATACTTGTCAACTTGTGGTTTTGGTGTGACCCTTATGCAACAGTTACGGGTTCAATTTGTAGTTATTGTGAGAAAAAATCATGCGTTATACATGAAAAATAATAAAAGTTTGAGGATTAAAAAATACATAAACTATTAATTTACTTGTGGATGTTGTTACCATTTTTAATCTTTTTTAAGTTTAAATTGGTACTTTGGGTATAACACATTACTCATTTTTAAGTTTTAAGAAAAATTATCCGTGTTTTATATAGCATAGATAGACGATTACCCGCGCATAGCGCGCAACGATGTAAAGTAGCGTTAACTTATGTGTGCAATATTTTTATGTATATATAAGTGTGAAATAAGTAAGAGTGGAAAAAAAGTTAATGGTTTAAATTGTAATTAAGTAATTAAGTATTTATATACTTAATAGATTGCATTGTTTTTTTTTATAGTTAAGGGTATTTTAGTCTAATAATCGAGGTTACAATCGGTCTAGGTGGGATTAATCGGTGATTAATTGGATTGGCATTTTTGGGAAGTTTTTGGTATTTTCGGCGAGTTTTGTGTATTTCCGGTATGTTTTAGCTATTTACGGCAAGATTTGTCTTATACCAACAACTTATAATAAATATAAAAAGCGACTCTAAGTGAATAAAACAAGTTTCTGGCGAGTTTATGTTATTTCTGGAAAGATTTGCGAGTTTCAAATAAGTTTGACCACTATTAACCTTATCGACCGATTTGCAAAAATCGAAAAAGTTGGTGCCCGATTAGCATCTAGACGATGACTAATCGGCCTTGAAGACCCTTTTCTACAATAACGAATAATATTACTCAATTTTTAAGTTTTTAAGTTTTAGCAAATGTATTTTCTCTTTATATATATACTAGACGACTACCCATGCATAGCTGCGACGGTGTATGATAACGCTAATTTGAGTGTGTAATTATATATATATATATATATATATATATATATATATATATATATATATATATATATATATATATATATATATATATATATATATATATATATATATATGAGTGTGGAACGAGTGAGATTGAAGAAAGTTCATGATTTAATTTTAATTAAGTATTTATATATTCAATAAATTGAATTGAGCTTTATAAGTAAGGATATTTTAGTCTAACAATATTACTCACTTTTAAATTTTGATTAAATGTATATTCTTTTTATATGTAATATAGATAATGTGAAATCTTTATGAAATGATCTCAATTAAAATATTATTTATTTTATTTGACCAAAATTATTTCAAACAATATGGACAAATGTATTTTAGATGGAGACCTTATTTTTCAGTAGGAAGATACCATTGACCAATATTTTACCTATACTCCTTAAAAAGCAACAATGAGTTTTACTTAAAAACTTATAAAAGTGGAAAACTAAATATATTTATTAAAATCCCCCCCTTATATAGGGTCACGTTCAATGCAGAACCAGATTTTTGTACAGAACTTACAGAACCACTTTAAACCAATCAAATTTTAGTATTATTAAATAGTTTCATTTAATTCAAAAGGGTATACTTGTCAAAACACATTTTGACTCTTTTTTTTTTTTTTTTTTTTTTTTGAATTTCTAATTAAAAAACGATTTTTAAAACTGCTTAATTTTCGGGATTTTTTTTTTTTTTTAGTGTATGTGTTTTTAGAAGGAAAAAACGAGTGCATATGTGTTTTTTTTAGTATTGTAAATTTCATATGTTTCTAGCGTTCATTTTTTGCTTCAAATAGTAATTACACATATGTTTCTAGTGTACATTCCTTAATCTTCGTAATTTATGACAAAAAAATAAACATATATATGTAACATCTAAACTAATAGCAAACCAAAAACAGAAATATATAAACAAAATTTGATATCGAATGAAATTCATTTGAAATACAAATGCAACTACTTAAATATATTATCAACGTCATTCAAAAACATGTGTGCACTCTTCTAAAAATATATGTGCACGCTTCACTTTCTCTTCAAATCCATCAGAACATATGATGATATGAGTACCCTTGCAAGAACATATATGCACGCTTCACTTTCTCTTCAAATTAATTAGAAGATAAGTGCATGCTTCAAATTCGTTAAAACATATGAGCGCCATTCCAAAAACATATGAGCACTATTCCAAAAACATATGTGCACGCTGCGCTTTCTCATCAAATTTATTAGAACATATGTGCATATCTTCCAAAAACACATATGCACGCTACAAATATTTTTTATAAGCACCTGGTCTTGCTTCCTTGCTTTAACTGCAGATAAAGAGCAAAACATAAAATCTTGTTTTAGTCCTATATATATGATAATCACAATACTATACTCAAATAATACTACCAGGGTACCAGGTTACACCATTCACAAGAACCAAGTAAAAGCCCAGACCCCACATGACAATGATATACGACAAAACCATAACATGTGCACTGCATAGTATTTAAACATGCAATCCAAAAATATGGATTAACTATCCATATTTTTGTCTCCACAAAACAATATTTTGCCACAAGCCCGCAAGGCCGCAACAAGATACTTTCGTTACAAACTTACAATGATTTAAATCCAATTTCTATGTGCATGTGTGCAATCATCTTGTACCATACGAAGATCATTTAACATCATATTTTGATAATTATTTTACGGATTTGTAAGATCAAATTTATTTAATACTTTACAAAAAAATTGTAATACACATACGACATAAAGAATTAAACCAACTCACCGGAGATGTCACGGCTACCAAAACCACTTCAGTAAACAAAAATCAAAAAAATATTGTCTTCGATCACATTTGGTTTATTCGATCACGAAGATGAAGTTTATATCAATTTTTTTTTTGGCCGAATAATGGATCTAGAGAGAGGCTGCAGTTTTGTTTCTTCATTTTTAGTTTAGATCTGTAGGTTTACTAATGGAACGTGAATTTTATTTATAGATCTGGTGGTGATATCTTTTTGTGGTGATAAAGGTTTTGGGGGTTGAGAGGAAAAGAGGGTTAAGTTTATTTTATTTTATTTTTTTACTCCATCTTGAATGGTAGATTAGAGAAGAGAACGGTTTCAACTTTCAAGCATTATTTTAGGGTGGGTACAAAATACCTAAATTGCCCTTCCCGCTTTATTTACTTTTTTCTATTAATTACATAAAGACCCCCATCTTTTGTTTAATTGCAGATTTTTCACTTTTAATATTAACCTTTGATCATACTAATCTAATGGCCCAGATTGATTTATATGGTTCTGTAAAAGTTCTGTACAAAAAAGTGGTTCCGCATTGAACGCTACACTACTTATAAAAGTGCAACTCACTATTTATTTGAATACTTGGTTACAATTTAAATCACAATGCAAACTCTCTTCACTCCACCACTTTTCCTCCTTACATCACCATCACGGAAAATTGTTATATGACCAAAAAAAAAGTTCAATAAACCCATTGGCAGTCATTGCTTTGCATGGGTATTAAACTATATATTATATATGTGAAAAGTTTAATACGAAACAAGATTTTTTTTAAAAACGAATCCATCAATCGTGACCATTGATTTAACTTTGATCCAATGGCTAGATTTGATCATTAATATAAATAATAAAAAAGGGGCATTTTTGTAATATCCCATTCCACCTACCACTCACTCACACATATTTACTCACAAACAATCACTAGTGACAAACACTTTCTTTCTGACCAAACACACATACGAACCACCATAAACCATCGTTGATCCGCTATATCACCATAAACCGTCGTTGATCTTACGTTGATCACGCTACCGATCTATTTATTCGACAAGTTCTATATTTCAAGTGGGTTAAGGAGAAAGAAAGATTATAGAAGGGACTACTGTGATTCGTGTAGGACAGAGGCGGACCAACCCTTATAGAAGGTGGTGCCCCGGAACCATCTTAGATCGTGGGATGTAGTTGAAGAGATACGTAAAGAAAAATCGGGAACCACTTTGTAAATATACCAGCGACCACCTTGGTGAGAAAGAAAGAACGAAAGGAGGAAAAAGGAACATAAATATAAGCAAAATATTGTTGAAATCGATAGTTTAAAGAAAAGGAAGAATGGTCAACGGCCAGTTGCAGATATAGAAACGAATGTGTGTAGTTGTGAAGAAGAAACAAGAAAAGAAATGGGGCCACTTATGGTTTTTGCTTACTGTGATGTTTTAACTTTTCATCATTTAGAATATTTTAACTTTATTTGTTTTAACTTTTCATTACATGGTAAAACTTTAAACCATAGAAAGTTAAGCAATTGTTTGATGCCCGGTCTAATTTTAACGACACAGGTAAAACTTTAACTATTGTTTATTATATATGTTGGATGCTTTATTTCGCATTAATATATTTTTGTTATACTAGATCTGACCCGACTTAACCCGTTATATTGATTAGTTGAGACGTTGTCTTTTTTGCCTTGATCAAGTTAAGGAACCACCTTATAACTGCGGCTGGGTCCGCCACTGGTGTAGGATGGATTAGTTTGTGTGGCTGCTGCGTTTATTTTGTTAAAATGAAATAGATTTGTTGTTGCTACATTTTGGTGATTAGAAGGGTGGATTAAATAGATAAAATGGAGATGGGTGGCTGTGTGTATGTGATAGGAAAAGAATAGGAGAGGTTTGGTATCATTTGTTAGAAGAAAGTGTTTTAGTTGATTAGCAAAGATGGATTTTGCGAAGCGTTTGTGTAAAAAGTCATCTTCTCGTTCTTC
The DNA here is from genome assembly GCA_030686995.1 of Artemisia argyi. NCBI lineage: Eukaryota > Viridiplantae > Streptophyta > Magnoliopsida > Asterales > Asteraceae > Artemisia > Artemisia argyi. Next base: position 172,188,452 of record CM060691.1, read on the forward strand.
AGCTTTGATGTACATATTTTACTATTATAATTTCTTAATAACTTCATACTGAATCCCATGGGACATGTAAATCCCATGGGATTTACGCAGAATCCCATGGGATTTACACAGATTACCCATGTGATGTCCCATCAAAATTTCAATGCGTTATGTGAATCAGATGAGATGATTTAAGATGTACGAAATATTTGATGTAAAATAATGGTTGATGTGGATATGTGAGACTTGCTGGTGTCGAAGTGAGGTCGGAAGTTGCAAGTTACAAAGAACGAAGAAGAAAAAGTTGGAATGGAAAAGAAAACTTTTCGTTTATTATAAGTTCTTGTTTGTTGCAGTAAAAAAAGTATTTTTAAAATGGAATAGTACATGTACTATGAATATTAATAATAAAATACTAACTTTTCTCGATAACGTTTTAAAAACTAGTGGGTTTAAAAAAAAGAGAGGGTACGACATTGTTAGTAATATGAAAGATAAAAACAGTAAAATTACTAAGCATAAATGTGTATATGTTTAAATTACAGAGATTGAAAGACAAAGATAAAAAACTATGTAGTAATATTTGTTTAGTTTTTTTTTAATGTTGTGTATATTTATTTGGAGACAATTTGTTACATACTAAAAATACTAAAAAAAACTCATGTGATGCACCAAAGAATCCCACGGGATTCACAATGAATCCCATGAGATTCACAATGAATCCCATATAATACACCAAAGAATCCCATGCGATTCATACTGAATCTCATGTGATTTCACACAAAATCCTTTGTGATTTATCGACAAGATAAATCATACAGAATCCCATATGATTTCATACATAATCCTTTGAGATTCATACAGAATCGCATGTGTTTTTGTACTTACAGTTTATATAAAGAAAAATAAAAATCCCATGAGATTTATACAAAATCCCATTTGATTCTCTCTGATCCCCTGTGATTCATATAGAATCCCATGGGATCCATACAGAATCCCATGAGATTCTTTGATGAATCACCTGTAATTCATAAAGATTACCCATGTGATTCATACAGAATCCCATGGGATTTTATATAAATCACATAAAAAATACTCGTCAAATATCTTTATTAAATCCCATGAGATTTTTTTGAGAGTAGGTGAAAATGAGGGAGTATTTTTTTTATGAATAAAGCAATTTTAAGTTAGGTGAAAGTCTATTGTCTAGCATAGGGAATCAAACTATTGGTAACTGTTAGTATGTTGATTTATGTCTGTTGATCATTGCTCAATAATTTTCATATACACCCCTAGTTACCATAAGTACACTTAGCTTTATTAGTTTTCAGTGTATCATTAAAGATATGTTATCATCTCATCTGATTCACATAACTCATTGAACTTTTGATGGGACATCCATGGGATTTTATATAAATCCCGTGGGATTCTGTATGAATCTCAAGGGATTCATTGTGAATCCCATGTGATGCAGCAAAAAATCCTACTGGATTCACAATGAATCCCTTGTGATTTCACACAGAATCCCATGCGATTCACAATGAATCTCATAGGATGCACTAAAGAATCCCATGGGATTCATACTGAATCATTTGTGATTTATCGATAAGATAAATCATATAGAATCCCGTGGGATTTTTTTGGACGGATATTTTGAAAAAAAAAAAGTTCGTCTTCTTACGAATCCCGTGGGATTTTTCTGGACGGAAATTTTGAAATTTTTTTTGTCTTTTTACGAATCCCATGGGATTTCTTTACGAATCCCGTGGGATTTTTCTAGACGGAAATTTTGAAAGAAAATAGTCTTTTTAAGAATCACATGGGATTTTTCTGGACGAAAATTTTGAAAAAAAAAGTTCGTCGAAAGTATATAACAATACATATCTATAGAAAGATGATTCAATTCTCATCGCGATTGTGTATTTTTTGTAGCTTGAAAATTTACCGTTTGCAAGATATGTTGTTTTAAAAAAAAAGATGGAAAGTAAGTTTTTAGCCAATTTTGCCTTCCTTTTGTTATTTTTTGATTTGATATTAGCCATTAGATGAAAGGTGGATGGATGATTGAAATTGGCTTATTTGTTTTTTAAATGATAAATGTTTTGAATAGATCTTACATCTATTATCTATAAGCCATTATAAAAAGATACATGGCATGATAGTGCATGTATAGCGAATGAATGAATGAGAGAGAAAAAAAAAAAAAAAAAAAAAAAAGTGGGGTCCATTAAAAAATAGAGTCAACACAACAAAAAATTACAATATTTCAGAAAATGATTATGAAAATGATCGTTGATATCTTTCCCCAAAATTAACTGAAGCGCTATACGGGCTACATTGATAAACAGTAATAGACGCACACACAATGAGTGACCTTTAAACCATACCAATAGAACAATAAGTACGTATAAAAAATTTGAGGCAACCGGACTTCATCGAAAACTATACACCATCGTCGCTATACGTGGGTAATGATCTAGCTTCGGATAATGGAGATAATATGATACAGTGCAAAACATGATACACGAAAACAGATTCAACATTTAACTATCTTAGATTTGGACCCATGATACTCTCCAAATTCAATGACATAAGTCGATCCGGAATATTTGGATTGGCCCCATGAACACCTATCTCCGCTCTCAAACAGTTCTTTAGATCCATCACCACATCATTCATGGTTGGCCTTCTAGCGGATGTGTGATCAACACAGGTTAATGCTAATTCTAACACCTTCCAAGCTGCATTCATGTCGAAATCCCCTTGTAACCTAGGATCAATTATTTTTTCAACATTTCCTTGCTCAACCATTGACTTAACCCAGATAACTATATACATGTTTTCTGATATTGCTTGTCGGCCTGTGATCAACTCAAGGAGCACTACCCCAAAGCTATACACGTCACTTTTCTCTGTCAACCTGTTTGTTGTGTAGTACCTGAATAAAGGAGCTTGTTATAAATTTAAGTAAGAAGACCCATTAACACAACAAGATCAATTCTTGATCTAATGGCCCCAATCGGTTTCTTGTGTCTCAAGGTTTTTGGCGGTTTCAAATGAACTCATGACCCAAAATAATAATGGATCCTTTTTGAGGTTCTCATTTATTTAATATAGATCTTCTTATCCTTGATAAGTGAAAAAAAAAAAAATGAAGACAAAAACTTACTCAGGATCAAGGTACCCTGGAGTGCCAGCAATGGCTGTTGACACATGGGTGGCACCTTCCGTTGCAAAAGCTCTGGACAGCCCAAAATCTGCTAACTTTGCCTGAAGCGTCTCATTCAATAATATGTTTGAGCACTTAACGTCTCTATGAACTATTGGTGGCTTACAACCATGATGCATGTACTCTAGCCCTGTTATACAAACCCATGCATGTTAAAGCAGTCATGACTTACAAACCATTAAAAGTATGTACAAGAAGATTTAAAGAAAGCTGATTACTACTGACCTTGTGCTGCATCGTATCCGACTTCTAGCCTTTTTTTCCAGCTCAATGCATTTAGACTTCCATCTAGTTTAGTAATCAGAGCTATTAGTAATTGAACTTCTGTGTACTTAAATTCAAAGTGATATACTCTGGAAATATTTACCAAATAGATGCATTCCTAAGTTTCCATTTGCCATGTACTCGTAGATTATTCCCTTTTGGTTGCCTTCATCGCAGTACCCAACTAGCGACGTTATATTTTTATGATGAACACTCATGAGTAGGCGGACCTGTTATAAGAAGTTTCTTACTTATATACATGTAACGCTATATGCTCATATAAGTACCCCCCCAATCAAATTACTTCGTTATTCACTATGATCTGAATTTAAATATCCAAGATCATTATTAAATCTTTTAAATGATTTCTACTCATTTTTTACTTGTATGGCTCATATTAATTAGCCTCATTAATTGCGATACAATTAGTGGGAACTTCAAGCCGATTATTTTTAATGGTTCGATCTGAGTTCTGTTTAGCTTAAAAGAAAACGAGCGAAGTTGCTGAAAGTGTATATTAGTACTCCTAGTTAGTAATAACGTAAAATAAGTATAATATTATTACCCAAACCACCCACACCGCGCATTCGGCCACCACTAGATAAACTATACTTAAGCTTCTATATTTTTACGTAATAAACATAGAGGTAGATAAATTTGGGATAGAGCTTACTTCAGCCTGGAATTCCCTGTAGCCTTGTGCTGATGATTCAGAAAGCATCTTTACAGCAACTTGCTTATCCCCAAGAGATCCATAAAATACGGTACCAAATCCTCCTTTCCCAATGACAGTACTGAAGCTGTCAGTAATACTCTGTATCTCTGAAAACGTGAAACGTTGATTTCTTGATTCAATAACATCACCGCCTTGTTTATCTGCATTCATTATTTCTAACACTGAACTCACATATAACCGAGGATACAGATTCTACAATATATCACTTATAATTTAACTCAGTGATAACGTTAAACATATTGCAAACCTTGTGGTTGCCTTCTTTTAATAATCCATATTATGGCTAATATGGTTATTAGCACAATGACTGCAGCAATTGCTACTATCACTGGAATAACAACTTTGCTATGCTTTTTCTTTTTGCAAGAATCCTTGGGACAAGAACCTTCATCTTGATCACTGATACCTTCAAGACTGAATATGTAATATATATGTTAGAAGTGAGTCGAATGTCGATTTACTATTCATTAGACTATAGTTAAAAAGAAGGGAGCTAACATAAGTAATAATGATCTATCCTTTGACTTTTCTAGGAGTTCTGATGGTAGTGGTCTTGCGAAATGGTTTCCTGTTAAGTTACTATAAGAAGACAATGTAAGCCATTATATAGAATATACCATATATAAACTTTTGTCCTTATATCTAAAACAGTTATATTGTAACTTACATCATTTCCAAAAAGCTATAAGATGCAAGAAAGTTCGGCACATTTCCTGTTAAGTTATTGTTGGACAGATCCCTAGAAGTAAGGAACAAACACGAATACGGACTTTTTATGTTGAACAATCTGATATGATATATTCCGTTAACAACATAATAATAAAAATATCACTTACAATGATCGTATCATAGTGAGATTAGCTAACGCATCAGGTATCTCTCCACTCAATCCGCTAGACGACAAGTTCCTAAATACAATGTTTGTTATGAAAGTGCCTCAATGGCAATAATGCAATAGTTATTCAGTTATGGTTGTGGATAGAATACATACAATGATGTGATCCTAGGATTTTCGGTATCATTGTAGCTGCAATTAATACCAGCCCATACAGATGCCTGTGGAACACACGGATCTCCTTGCCAGTTTCTCGTTATACCATACGCTGACTTAGTACTCCATATTGCTTCAGCTAATTTAAACAACATAGGAAAAAGACAGTTGAATATCCCATGGTTAATAATACATATTTGCATCATAATGTTGAAACAAAACCACATCAACTAAAAGTGGTGAGCACAAAACAAGTTTATTAGTATAACCACGGTGCGTTTAGTTGGGGACAATTATCTCTAACTTTCCACCTCTATATTTCTAGAACACAGGTGGAGTGTTTTTTTTCTCATGAAAAGTGTTGAAATTTGAAATACGTATCTAGATGATGTTTCTTTATATTAGAAAAGTGGAAGATTGTAAGATAAATGTCTAGAAAACAACAAACCATGGTTTTTCAAATCCTAGTTAAAATTTTGTAGACCAGGTTTTCTATTTATGAGAATTTATTTCCGCGAAACAGTTTATTTGAATAGAAACCTTTTAGGAGGTTGTATCTTTACTTGGTGAGACGTTCGACCTTTTTGCTCGTTTCATTTTATGCTAATTTTTACCAATTGACCTGTTTGAGAGGGAACACATGCCAGATCAACCCATTCATAAGTGAATGAGTCAAAATTGCCATCTATAATGAAAAAATATATATACAAATTTAACCTGATAGTAAAAAATATATATGTTTACCATCTTGGTCTTCTGTTTGCTGTTGTCGTAGCTGTTTTGTAATATAAAACTCTATTGCATTGAAGATAGGAGGAAGGGTTGAATTTTCGGTTTGGTAGAATGAAATATTATTTTCTGATGAATTGGAACTTGTCATGTAATATGTGGTTGTGGTATGATCTAGTGGAGAAACTGATGCATACCAGTACACATCATTTAGATAAATGTTGAACTCTCGTTTCTGGTTGCTTTTTAAGGTTTCTATTTCAGCAATGTAGAGGTATATGGAAAACTCCTGACTGGCATCAGTAGCTGTCCACAAATAAGCTATGTTACCGGTAACGTTTGGGTTTGTAACGGCAGTGCTCATGACCTTTGATGGTACTTCATTTGTGTTTGAAGACCCTAAATTAGAAACTGTGGCAGAAGTCTGTACATCTTTAAAGATGCCAGAACTCGTAGTTTGCCATATCCGATCATACTTGTCATCTCCATACCTGAATCAACATTAGGTATACATACATAACTGAGTTAATCAATGGTTATGAATAAGTCAAAAGTCACCTAAAGTGTTTATTTACTACATAAACCTCCTTCTATCTGTGTAAATCATAAATTCAAAAAGTTAGATTATTGTCGAAATGATATATACTTTTTAACAGTAGCAATTTTAGTGCATTAAACCTCCTAGATGGTTTTATTAATAGAACTGTATAATAATTGGAACATTATAACTTTTGAATCGTATTTGACACACAATCACAAGCAAAAAAATGTAACTACTTATAGAAAGGTTTCGGGTTTATTCAATTCTCCGTGAACTGAACTGGATTTGACAAATCACTCAAGCAGTCTATTTTACCACCTCTAATCAGTAGTCATAAAGTTTAAAAGCAGAAGATTAACTAAAACTAGAAGTACTGATCACCTGACTGTTTCAGATGCACCAAAATTAGAGCGCTCGAAGAGGATTAATGATTGCAATTGAGTTGCATACATGGAACTGTCCAAAAGCCTTAGTTCTATAGCAGAAATGAAAGGGGTTCCCAGACCTATGTTTACCAAACACACGTGTATGTAGTCAGATGAGGTTAGGTGTATAATCTCATAGTCCATTGCCAACGACACATTGAAGTTAACTGTATACCAATGATCGGATCCGAGGTAGAGGTCAAATTGTGGGGGTTGACCTTTGAAATCATAGTTTCCATAATGAAACCGGGCCCGTATTAAATACCTATTACCCTTTCCTTGTTTCGGTCTAAGGGTGTAACAGTTTCTAGTGCCTTGAGGAAAGCTTGTTAGAGTGGTGAGCTGAATATCAAGCGTGGGAGAGTTATATGTGGGTAATATGTTTTGACTTACGCCACTATCTATGAAACCAGCGTCTGAAACATAGTTTAAGCCTGTATTACTGTCTGTGTAGCTTGTACCTCGGGCTATTCCACAATCTATGCTAATGAACCCTGCGAGAAATAAATAAATGAAGACACCTAAGAGATGTATCTGATACAAAAACATTTGAGGAAAAAAAAAATCATACTTAGATACCTGATTGATCATCTTGAGCATGAACGATAGTTAATGGAAGAGCTGCTAAAAGAAGTAACATAAAATAGAAACTTCTGAACATTGTCATCTCTACAGAAAGAGATATTAGCCTGGAGTATTAAGAACTTAGAAAGGGCATCATGTGTGCATTCATTGGTAAGATAATTAGTGTGTATATATATTATATCGCTAATTGTGTGAGATCATGATTTTTGGATTTAAAATTTTTATAATACTCCCTTTTCCCGATAAATATTCTTGTTAGTTAAATGATTAAGGAGGTTTTATGCACTATAACTAAACTCTGAATAAGTTTCGCGAGTTTGACCTCCACATGAGTTGCTCTATTTTGGCAAACTTTTTTTTCAATATCTGACCCGTTTGAGCTACAATACAACGAAACTCAATGCGTGGAAGAATGTCAACAACTTGAATGATGTCACTGAAACATATATAACTATAACATTCTTTTATGCTAACATCATTCTAGATTCCTTGAAAAGAAAAGTATCATGGTATAGACGGTGTTGACCAGCTTATATTACGGATTGATGTGATGTTTATATCCAATAATCTAGATATATAATTAAATCTTAAGGCATGTTTGTTGTTAGTTATTTGTGTACCACTAATTTCATTGATTAGTATTTAATTAGCATTCTTATAGTTTATAGTTATGCACAACACATATAAATAGCATCAGAAGCCAGCAGGAGTTGAAACTCAATAGCAAGAGTTGACCTGGGACTATAAAACAAATTGTTATCTTTAAAAAATTTCCTACATATGACAAGAAAAATGAAACATAATTGTATTGTTGTTTATTATTCTTTAGAAACATTTAGAACTACTACTTAAGCGCGTATATGAATTTTTTTAGTAATTCTTGTATATATCATGTCTATGGACCATTTTCATTCTTTAATAAAAATTGTAACGAATTAATTGTATGAGGGGTTGACTAGATTAATTTTACGAATCCCGGATCATAGTTTGATCTGATTTTTTAGTAATGGCTAGGTTCAACCTCGGCTTTGTTCCATTAATTAGGTTTGATCAGAAAGTGTTGAGGCATTTCAATTCGTATGAGTGACTTAGTATATTTTATGTGCATATCATCTAGCTACTCGTCAAACGGCCTTCCTTGATCAGTTTACTCGCCATCCCAAACTGTTGACCCGAAACACTTTCTAATAGATGTGATTACAGAAGCTACGTTATCACAGTATCAGTCTATAATTCTTGGTATAAAGAAATTTAGGCGATTGTATGCATTGAAAGTACACTTGGCTCACTTTCGGCCAATTTGACCCATTCATCTGTTAGAACTTACAAATTACTACTTAAATAACTTAAATCCACACATTCGCAGAAAATGTGTCAAAATTGTCACCTCTACAAACGATGCGTCAAATGAGACAACCTACTTGACCAATTCATTTATTTGGAAAAATTACAATCTGAAAATATCTTATTTATTTATGAAACTTAGTATCCTTAGATCACTAGATTCAGGCCCATGAATATATACATGTAAATGAATATTAAAAATGGGATGATTTCCAATTTTTGGTCATATATGTGAATTGTCTTAGAATCAATTTGCAATTATTCTACTGGTTTATAATATAATCTTGACTGTTTGCCATTGCATGCTTTAACAATTCACTAGCTACTGCAAAGTGTATTTGGACGCACATACTCTTTAAGCATAATGACATGTGCCCTTCTTAGTCTTCTGTTTGCCATTGCAGGAGCTTCTTTGTATTATATTCCATTAAGCCAGGACAAAGAGTTGAATTTTGTGTGTATTCGAGTGGAGAAAGGGGTTCATCTCGGTAAGCATTATCAGATAAAGTCTCGGTTCTCTTTAGCGTTTTAACATTAGCAAGTTAAATACGCGATGAAAACTCGTCAGTGATTAATTAGTAGCCTGCCACGCATAGAGTAAGTAATTAATCGATAGCATTTATGGGTTTCAGAGTTATATTCCGGCAATATCGGACTTGTGACACCGTCTATGAAGCCCGCGACTGAAACCTAGCTTCATCAGTTCAGGAAACATATGAGTTATATTCTATGGTTAATGACATTTAATAGCAACGAACTTTTTCAAATATTCACTTATCAATAATGTACTCAATAAAATACCATAATACCCATCAAACTTTCAAATTTTAGTTCAATATCATATGTTTTAGAGTCATCTCTTTGCATCGTTAGTCCTTTTAGCTAACGTCTGTTTGTAATTAACTTAAAAATATGTTTTTTTTTTCTTTTCTAATTATTTTTTAAATTATCCTTTTATTTAAAGTTTTTTGATTTTCTATATACGTTTTTATACACTCTTTTATACGTTTTTAAAAATGATTTTATACGTTTGTATATATTTTTAAACGTTTTATACGCTTTTATATATGTCTTTACACACGTTTTTATATCCGTTTTTATACGTTCTTATATAAAGATAGATAAGAATATATATAAACACGTGTATAAAAATAGATAAAAACGTGTATAAAAATGGATAAAAGCATGTATAAAAATGTATATATTTTTATGCATTTATATATACATTTATTGTCACAACCCACAATTTCAGGTCATTTTTCCAAACTTCGACATTCTACTATTCACAAATTACTATTCATCGATCACTATTTATCGTTTTACTATTCATCATTTTTGAGGTCAGTTTGACATTCCGAGACACATTCAGAAATTTTACTATTCACTTGACACTATTCATTTCCGAGAGAAAACCACTATTCACGGGCATTACTCATGTCGTCGTAAATTTAGTTTACGAGTGTTCAAATTCGCGTAACCGTATTGGTTCAGGAGCGAATTCATGCATTATTATCAGCGACATTTCATACGGACTAGAAATAGTCTGCACATCATCATTAGGGCACTTGCATGCTATTCCACTCGTAGGATAATTAAATTTATACTTTTGGTACAATTAACGATTTACGTACGTTTATTTTTAAATAAACACTAATACGCGAACTATAAATGTGTCTAACATGTCCGACACTCCCGACTATTGTCCCAATATATTTTTATACTCATCTTTATAATATAAAAATTATAATATTAATTTACCCGGTATTTTGAAAATTTATTTATTACGTATCGTACGTCTAACTTAATAACGACGGTTTTCACCAAAATTAAACAATAACCACCCAAACTCTCCGTACTTGTACCCGACATATTTTTATAATTTTTCCGACTTTATTACGTCCCGAATAACTTTAATAAAATTTATTTCTAACAAACCCGGTACCCGATTAAACCTAAAACTAACATTACAACATAATACTACTAACTTTTTTTTAATTAAACCCAAGACAACCCCCCCCCCCTTTTCCTCCTTTTTAGGCCGGCCAACCCCCCCCCCCCCCCCCCCTTGGTCCTAAATATCTAAACCTCACCAACCAAATTTATTACAACCTAACAATTGTCCCCTAAGTATATAATAAACTTTTTTCATCCATTATTATCACAACTCATTTTTTTACTAGCACAAGCAAACTTTTCTCTCATTTTCTCTTATGGTGTAATCGACCTAGGTGATCCAAGGAGCAAGAACAACAAATTTTACAAGATCTAGGTATAAACTTGTTCATATAGTCATCCTTGTTGGAGTTTTGAAATAAAAACTCAAGGATTAGTAGGTTTTTATCATCCAAACTCCCTAAACCTTCAAGTAAGTTAACAAACTCATTTTTATGATTTTTACAAGTTATTACTATGTTTATATATTTTTCTTGCAAGAACTCATGCATATAATGGTTTATACCACTCTATTTTGTACATACTTAACTTTGAGCCCTAGAAATGGACACATGAGAAACCCTTGTTAGACCTAGTGGATTGATGATGTTTAAGGACCCATGGCACCCTAAGAAGGTGTATGGTAGGATTAGACTAGTTTTGTGGTGATTGAAAGTGGTTTGATTGAGGTTAGAACTAGTTTGGAGACTTGAAAATGGTTTTTGAAACTACATATTGACCTACTGTCCCTATTTTCATTTCGTGGGAAAATCAGTAGATGGTGGCTAAGTTTTGACCAAAGATTTAGAAAATACATTCAAAAACGAAACTTTAGGCGAAAGAATGGATTAAAACGAGCTTATAATGAAGGAGATATGATTTTTGCAAATTTAACGACGAAAACTATTTTTACATAAACTGCTTGCTGTTTGGCAGATTTCAACGGGTAAAAAGAGGTGTTAAACGTAACCTAAAGGAGCCGAGTTATCAAAAATATATTAGTATATACAAAGACGAATCCGTGGACATAAAGAACGAGGAAAACAAGCTTAAAACGACCAAGTTATACCCGTTTTAACATCGTCAAAACTATATATATATATATATATATATATATATATATATATATATATATATATATATATATATATATATATATATATGGACACAAATAAAAATAATAACGTACGCACTAAATGGTATATTTTCTAGAAATGTTACTAACGACTATTTTCTTATCAAATGAATACGTATGACCCAAGAGAATACTTATACGACTTAACGACGTTATTTCAAGGTTTTCGATACAAGGAATGTAACGCTAACATTTTTCATACGAGATAATACGACGAGTTATATACTCCTATATATGGACTTATTTTTCCTAAGTATGGAAACTATTTTACTATGACGATAACTAGTATTTCCAAATTACGAGTGGTATAGGTATCATGTGCATGTGCATTCATTACATTACGGCTTGATCTTAATTAGATCGCGATTATTCAATTAGGTTGCGGCTAGTGTTCGCGCCTCATTGTCCCGACTACTTTTACATCATTGTACTTTCGTTGTACCATCCTTTCGAGGTGAGTTCTCATAGCCCCGTTTTTAGTACTTATTTGATTTTAAATCCCACGGGGGAGAATACATTGCACAATTATTTTTGTACATGCCCAAGTATTAAATTCTGTACATTGCTTAAGTTGCTAGTACTACCACTTCAAGTCCCCTTTATTATCATGGACCGTTAATTATATTGCCAAGCGAGAGTGAGTGGATAGATCTATCGAGGGTGACGCCTCCATTCGTGTTTGGGTTGCTCCATAAGGAAAACGAATGCATTTCATATCTAAATTATTGAGTGACTGGTAACCACTCCTTTGGGGCATATTTTAGTACGTCTAGCTTCGGGGTCATGAGCTTAAGAGACAATGTAACTTTTTGACAATTTATCACTTTACTATATACTTGTGGTTTACGTACTTACAAATTACTTATAAACCTATGATTATTCACCAACTTTATGTTGACCGTTTTCGCAATGTATTTCTCAGGTAACTAAGGCATATTCTCATGGCATGCATGGAGTCACTTTGTGTCAAGGATGACGCGTCTCTTTTGGATTTCATGCACTTTTGAACTATCGTTTGATTGTACTAAATTATTTCCTTAAACCTTTTCCAACTTTTGGGACCTATGTTTTATAACTCTGTATATTTTGAATGAATCAAACGATGTATTTTATAAACGACACTTTAGGTCGTTCAATATATCCTGGTTGTGTGCTATGATCCGTTACACCCTCAGGTATTCCATTCCGCTGCCATTCAGGTTTTTTGGGGGTGTGACAGATTGGTACCAGAGCTAAGGTTATAGCGAACTAGGTTGCATCATGGACCCTAGACTATAACCACACCATCATAGCATATCATCATTTCATCATAAGTGCATATTTACTTATTTTGGTGATTCCATTTTACGAGTTACTTATTTTTATTTCACCTTGATTATCACAGAGTCATGTCTTCGAATCCAAACACTGTCATACTTTACACTATATCAGAATCTGATGATGAGGGCTCTGTGTCCTCCACTGCTGTTTCACCACTTGTTTCTCCTACACCTGAGTTGCCACTTTTGGCGTCAGATGATGATACCGAGCCTTTCGAGGAGGAGGAGACGGCTCCTACTCCCCATGTCCATCCTACTGTACCCACTGACATACCATCACCTACTACTACTACTTCTTCAGAACCGAGACTTATGTTTCCTAGGAGTAAGACCATTCAGGTTGCTAGGAAGAGGGTTCGCCCAGCTACATCTACTTATAGGACTCTCCCTAGTCCTACTGTGCCTACACCACCACCACCAGCCATACCCACTACTACTCCTGTACCTACCTCACTCTTGCCGCTCAGGAAGCGTGCAAGGCTTACCACCCCAGATTCACCTACCACCGAGACTACTGACCTTTCACCACTACCAGTATACCACATAGGTGAGAGTTCGAGAGCGGCTGCAGCTAGGGATCCTACAGCCGTTACACTAGATGATCAGTTAGGTGCTCAGCAGGAGCAAGTTGATAGGTTGGGGTATAGAGTTGATGAGATTATTACCACTCGACTTGAGGCTGTTGAGGAGCAGGTTGAGGATTTGATTCAGGGCAGAGTTGGTATTGATGTGTCTTACCATGGACTCGAGGCACGACAGTTGAGTCACCAGGAGCAGATTGATTTACTTAGAGATGAGCTACCTGAGATTCGAGATAGAGCTCAGGCGACACAGGAGACTCAGTGGGAGCAGGTAGACCAGTTGGCATTGATCCGAGAGAGGTTAGTCGTGTTGGAGCGCAGAGATGCTTCTTTTCAGTTACGAGTCCAGCACTTAGAGGAGATCGTGGTTGCGATGGATCGTGAGATTCGCCGCCTGAGGGGAGAGCCTGGACCATCTAGAGCACCTGGAGGAGCCTAGACGTAGACTGGTATTATATTAGCTTTTATTATTTTCCTAGTCCCGGGATATGGGACATAGTTCAAGAACTTGTAATCTTTTGGTTGTTGTACAAACAAATATATCAAGTGCGACTCTACTATGTTGGAAATGTTGTACTATATATTATATCGGTCCATGTAGGCCGAAATTTTCATGTATTATATTCATGTGTTGTGATTATATTTATGATGTTTCGTGGTTGCTCTTTATTATTATCGTATTTATACAGGTTGTGGTTGTATCTATACATGTCGTGGTTGTATTGATATAGGTTGTGGTTGTATATATACGTGTCGTGGTTGTTGTGGTTGTATATATACTTGTCGTGGTGATATCTAGACAGATTGTGGTTGTATTCGTACATGTCGTGGTTGTATTTATACTTGTTGTGGTTGTATATATTTATACATGTTGTGGGTGTACATCTTTGGTTCGATGACTATTTCTATTATGATTTTTCTCATGGTTATTTCCATTGTGATTTATCAGAAGTATGGCACCAAGGAAAAGTAAGACTGCACCAGAAACACCCGCTATGACACAAGCCGCTATCCGCAAGTTGGTCAGGGATAGTATTGCAGAAGCTCTGGAGATTGAGAGAGCTGAGGTTGCTGCTAGGGCTGCCGAGACTGCTTCTAATACAGGGGCAGTTGAACCAACTGCTACTAGGCGTGAATGTACATGGAAAGATTTCAAGATTAGTGATCCTATCAAGTTTAAGGGCACTGAAGGAGCGGTTGCTTTGATCCGCTGGTTTGAAAAGACTGAGAATGTATTTCTCATGTGCGGATGCCCGGACGTCAGCAAGGTAAAATTTGCTACAGGTATGCTTCTTGATGAAGCTATGTCTTG